>WEKY01000110.1:378112-403562 GCA_013390045.1 Picathartes gymnocephalus | reverse complement strand
GCAAGTGAGTGGCGGGGCTGGGGGCTGCGGCCTTCGGGGTCTGGGGCAGTGCCTGGGGCACGGGGGATGTGGGGGGCCGTGGGGGCTGTCCACGGTGGCCTTTGGGGACAAGCAGTGCGTGGCCCCGCAGGTTTGGCCGGGGAGCTTTAGCTTGAGCTTCTCTTCTGTTTTTTAGCGTAGGTTTGTCAGTAGAATCCCAAAGGCAGGGATGGCAGCAGTGTGGGTTTGTCTGCTCTACGGGTGTACTTGTTGTCTTGGTAGGTTGGAGACAGTGGTGACAATTTCCTAAGTGTAAGCTAAAGTTCATTTCTGAGAGAGCTAAACACTTGCTAAGCCTAAAGGGTTCAGTTTGGTCACATTTCCAGGTCTCGGGGATTGCTGCGGGTATGGAACTGACTTTTCGGGCTTCTCTGGGCGTAAGTCTCGCTAATTAATAGAGAAGTGGTTGTTGAGAGCAATGTGTAGATGTGCCCTTTTAACGCCTCATTTGACTGTAACTTCTTGGCTAAATGCTTTAAACCAAAAGGTGCAGATGGTGTGGTGTGTGTTTCCCATAAAACCCAGCTCTTAAGTGGTGTCTTGGATCGCTGCAGGCAAACGTGATCCTCTATGTTTTAAATAATTTTCTCTAGTTGTATTCTTTTTTGTAAAGCACAGTTCAAATACGTGTGATTTGCACGTGTCTTCATACACTGTCTTAGTTTAGATGTAATCAGTCAAGGTGTTGATTGCTTTCTGTTACCTAAGGATAATGAGTTAAGAGTGTGTTTCTGTTTCTCATTTAACTGTCCGGTTTTATCTTCGACCATTGATCACACGATGCTCATCTTGTTTTTTGGATAAACCCTCGGAAATTGGCGGAGCACTTGAGAGCTGATGCTCCTGTTCAGAGGATGGAAACCTACACCACGGGCGTTTGTAGTCTATGAGAGTTGGAACAATTTGAGCCAAATGGTGTCATTATGCCATTAAAATCTTTCTCTTACAAGAGTGCATTTGTCTGCTTTTAATTCCTTCAGATTTTAAGTTTTACATGTGCTTGTTGGTGTAGAGATGTAGTTCTGATGTTGTTGGCTGTTCTGGGTTTTTGTTTTTTTTTTGTAAAGTCAGGACTGGGAAGCATCACATCCACACAGAAAGTGAAAGGAAAACAAGTATGTGTATTATAGGACAGGGAATAAAAAGGACAGGGTAATGCGGGAATGAAAAAGAAATGGCTTGGGAATATCAAGGCAGAGGTATGTCAGTGTTGTATATATTTTCTAGTAAGCCAGGTATTCCTAACGCTCCTTCTTTTCCAAGCAGGCCAAGACTTGCTGGGAGGAAAGATTGCCTCCTGCATATTCTCTTAATTTTGTGGGACACCTATTATATGTTATTTTAGATTTCTATTTAGTTCGCTTGCTTTACACGTTAAAATTGTTGGTGTTCCCCATCTACTGGAATGAACTCTGACGTGATAAGATTTAATGAATAGGTAACTCTATAGATATGGAGTGTGCCGTGGATCGTATCCCAGATCCTAATTATATACAGTAGTAGCAGGGCTGAGTGATGTTAATGCAGATGTTATTGATTGCTCTTCCCCTTTCAAACTTGTAAAGAATAGTTTGATGGGTTGGGAGGCATTTGGTCCTTTCATCCCAATCTCCATCTAATCCTGATGTGCTTTATAGTCAGACGGTTTGCTTTAATTAAGCTAAATGTAGATCAATGGTCCTCTGCTGCAGTGCTGCAGGGCAGTGAGAGTAGTTTCAAGGTAACTTTTGTGTCAGGATGCAGTTATAAAAATTTAAAATTGTTTGAAAGCTTCTCATGCGCTATCAACTGGCTTGAAAGTGTAGCTGTGATTTTTAGAGGTAACTGGGGATGCAGGACACACTTGTTCTGTTGTAGCCATACAGTAAGAGCCGAACTGGGAGCACTGCTGAACTCAGGACTGAAGTAGACCTGCTAACGCTGCTGGACCACAAGCCCTGGGCCTGGTCTTGGCAGGAGGAAGCGGGATTTTGGAAAGAATGCTTAGCTTGCAGTGCTTTACATATTTGTGTCAGGCTGTGCATAGGTAAAATTAAGAAATATAGATAAGGTTGCTATAGTGATAATTGCTTAAGCTTGTGCTAAAAGGTATATAAGATGAGACTGATCAGTTAATAAACTGACGTCTTGCACCCATGCTTTGAGTCCCCGTCTCTTTGTGGCTTCACCTTCATTCTCTAACCTGGAAAGTTTTGCTTTGAATTACTTTGTCATTGAAAATTCATGTGAAGATGATATTTCAGGTCTCTGAATGATCATTGTTGTGGCAGTTTCAGGCTTGTAGTTGGTTTATTTTTCCTTATAAATCACAATTTCAAGAGCCTGAAACTCTCACCTGCTTGGATATAATGGCCAGGAAGAAATTAAATATCCTGCTTGCTGGGGTTCAGTGTAGGATACCCTGCTTCATCAAATGGCCTGAAAATTACTGCTTTTCCTTGTGTAGAAGTGGCAGAATTTGGTCTGTGTCCTCTGTTAATGAGCAGTTGTGCTGGTAGAGTTAAAATGCAGCTGTTTAGTTGTACTTTAGGTGCATCCTCACACAGTTTGCTTTGTTTTGCTACACCAAAATGAGTTGTACAGCTCTGTGAGAGTTTGTCCAACCCCATCTTGGTGAACTTCAGCTTCTGACAGTGTCAGGACAGTTGAAACAGTGCTGCATCACCAAGGGCTGATAGGACAAGAGTGTCTCCTTATTATGTGTGTTCTGGGCTTAGGCAACTGCTTATTCATGAGCATGCAATAATTTTGGTCCCGAGATTCCACTTCTATTTCAAAGTGTGCAGACAACTAAATTTTTTAACCCATCCTGCATCAGCAAATCCCTCCACAGTGGGCTGACTCAGAAGCATGACTGAGGCTCACTGGAGTCTGTTGGGACCTTAGGAGGGATGCTAAAGACGTGTAGGACAGTTTTATGTTGGCACGTACAGCAATCCCTGAGGCTCGGAACAGGGATTATTCCCAGCCTCAGGGATTGTCCTGGCTGCACATTGGTAACCCTGCTATGATAGAATGGTGCTCTAGCAGAGGTTTGCCTTGTGTTTTAGTGTATATCAATTGTGTATTATTGATACAAATAAAGTGATGGATCTGGACTCCTGATTAGCTGTGGTATTTGCTGGGCATATCCGTGTTCCTGGTAGTGGACAATGTTTTACCCATAGCAGCAGTGATTCAAACCAAGGCACGGATGATCCTACAAACCTTGCCTGTGTTTTGTTTCATCTTTGTAGCAGATTTGACTGAGATCTTGTATTTTTCTTTGTCAGTATTGCTTGTTTTGTAGGTGGGCTGGATAGATTGACCTTGACCTCAGAATTATGTTTAGTGATTGTGATTTGTTGTTAAAGAGTACTTAGTTTTCTTGTTTGTGTTTAAAATAGTTGATTGGCAACAGGTCTTATGTGTGGTGACACACTTCTTCTGTTTGTATCAGTTTACATGAAAACTTCACCTTTTGTAAAACACAGAACTCTTTTTCCTTTTTTGTAAATGTGCTTTTGTCTGCTGTTGATCTTTATGGTCTTTGTGTATATTAATTTATTCTAAATAGATCTTCTAGGCTTTAAACTTGTAATAGAAAAGGAAAAGCCAAACTAGGCATGGGAGTATCTAATATAATATGTTTCGGGATTGGGGTTTTTTTCTTAATTTGTTGCTGGGTTGTATTCCCACCAGATTGGTCAACAGCATAGCCGAGGTAACTTCAGAAAGCAGCGTGGGGAATAATGCATAATGTTAGAGTGTGTGAAAATTTAAATTAGGTATTTTTTTTTTAGTGTGTGGCATGTTTGCATCTGAGGCATCTGAGGAACGATTTAAAAAACTGCTGGGGGAACTGGGGAAGTATCAGTCCAGATTTGGTCTGTGGTACAGGTGGTGTGTTTCACTGCACTTGCTGTATTGGCTTTCACTTCATGGGAACTTGTCCCCAGCAAGTTCGTTTGAAGTCAGAGCCATATGGCTTCTGCTGTTTGAGAATTGATATTTAAGAATGAATGTCTATTTTGTTCTGATATGAAAAGCCTCCGACTTGTGCTCTTATTTGGGTGTGTCGGGTTGAGGCTAATGAAAAAGGGAAAAAGTCCAGCATAATAGAAATACCTTGGCTCAGGGTGTAGTCTGACAAACTTTTCTCTTGGCAGCAATATTGGTTTTGACTGCTCCTGCTGTTTGTTTCCTTTCCCATGCTGTCCTCTTTGGTTGTGTGGGTAAAATATTTAGTGGGCCTGTGTAATAACCAGAGTTATGAATTTCTGGATTGAAACTAACTCCCGGAAGAGATGGTATTTCTGGTGTTGATCAGTACCCTCGCTGGTTGACTGCCCAGGTCTGAAACCTTCGTGCTCCTTCAGTTGGGGATGAAAGGGGAAGGAGGGTGGTGGAGACGTTGCACTGCTCAAACAGGCACCACTGCTGTGAGATACCCTTATTAGGCTGCTGCTTCTAAGCTTACTCTGCAGTTTAAATTTCTAGTACTGCAGTGCGTTACCTGCTTATCAGACCCCCCAAAAATCCAGTTCTGTAGGTTGTGTTTGCTCTCACTAGAGTGTCTTTCATCCTGTTGCAGTATGTTAAATTTGAATTTCTTGCCTTAAGATTGGATGTAAGTATAATTCTGCAGTGGTTTGGAAAACTCCCTATGCTACCTGTGTCTTTTATAGATGACTGGTATATAGATGGGTTTGGATTAATACCCCATGAACAAGGCACCCTCTTCTGGGTTTTGAAGTAACAGAACAAAGGCAAATTATACTCAATCTAAAATAAGCAGCAGATGAATGAGAGATTTGAATGGGCAAGGGCACAGTAAGGCAGTGCTGCTTGCTGTGCTCATTGTTAGCTGCTCCTTTTCTTTTTTGCAGTAGACGTCATAGGAAAAGGAATTTTTGGAGGAGACAAGTGCATTTTGCAGGTGTTACAGGGGAATTCCTCAAGCCTAGGGATAGTCTTGTAGAAACACCAAGATCCTTGTTTGAAAATCAAATACAAAAGCTTTTCTTTCTTTGTATAAAAACATCTGATTTCTTGAAACAATCCTGTAATGCCTCAGTGGGAACAGGCCTTGCTGATGTGAGTTTCATTTTGAGATTTTTGTTGCAGAGAGTGCAATTATTTCTGCTTCCTCCTGACAGACCAAAGAGGACCCTGTACAGTAAGAAGTATGGAGTGGACCTCATCAGATACACACATGCTGCCAACACTGTTGTGTACAGCTCCAACAAAATAGACGGTGAGTGATCACTGGAGTGGAGCATATTAATCTCCTTACACTACATGTCTGGATAATTAGCTCTAAAGATTTGGGAAAGAGCTGTAACAACTCTTCAGTGATAAGAACTCTGTCAGAGCAGAGGAGGGAATTAATGTCCAACACTAATGCACAGCTTGGTGCTAGTCCCTTGAGCATCTTTACATGTGTTTTGTTCACTGCTGCAATAACTAAGTGGTTAAACATTGTTAGGGAGATAAAAACTTGGGTTCTTCGTTGCGCTCTTCAATTGGTGTTGGGTCAGTGCCGTCAGTCGGCCTCTGCACCTTCATTTCTTCCATGTGAGTGAGGTGGAAGGAGTAGCTGGGCTGAATGGCATAGCTCTGCCTGGTACACACAACTCAGCTGCAAAGGAAGGGAGGGCAGGAGCTTCAGGTAACCAGGCAAGCCTGGAGGAGGTCACAGAGCTCCATCTTGGGTTTGTTTGTTGTAGTCAATGTCTGAGAATTTTGCAGTGACCAAGTCTCTTAGCACAGCACTTTACAAATGGCTTTTAACATTTTACTTGTGGACTCATAATTTCTGTAGCAGAGGTTTTGGTTTGATTTTCCCTTTGCAGAGATGAAACTTAACAGTAGAGATGCTGGTGCCTTGTGATGTGTGCTGGGCTACTAAAGGAATGGCAAGGACTGTGAATTTAGAGAAGATAGGAGTTAAGAGTTAGGAAGTCAGGTTAAACTAGAACAAGGTGGGTCTGAAACTAGAGGAACAAGGAAGTCTCCACCACAATTGGATTTTGTGGTGTAAAAGGATTAAAAGTGTTGCAGGAAGCACGTGCCTTTTTAGTCTGTTTCAGAACCTACTTATTTTTTAAAATTATCTTATTACTTTATGTCACATTTTTTATTTGGCTGTTATTTAATTTACAATAACTAATAATTAACAATTTAATGAAGCATTTTAATGCCATTTTGAGTACTGAGTTTTTTTTTATAAGTACTGGTAAGCCTTAAGACTTAAGTCTTCCTGCTGCAGGGTAGCATTATGGTAAACAATTAGAAGAAAAGAAAAAAATTCAATGTGAGAATGTTTGTTGCTGTTACAGCTTGTAACATTAATAAAACCAGCAGTTTTACGGTGTGCTCTGTAGGAGTCCAGGTACTCTGTAGTCCCTCATGCATGTGGTCATGGGCAAGGTGCATTGTATTAACCTGTTTTGCAGGTATTGGGAGGGAAAATTACCTCAGGAACATGCTATAGGAATGCTGGTGCTTGTTTCCAAGCATTTTTTCTGTTGAATTGCTACCAATCTGCTTGTGAAGATTTCCTCAAGACCTCTGGACTTAGTTCCTGTTGCCTGATTCCAGGCTGAGGTAGTAGTTTGTACAGTTTGAGGGTCTATGATACCACCCGGTACAGGAGATAACTGTACAGGCCACTGCCTTGCCTGGGACAGAGCACTGCCAGCAGTGAGGATCACAGAGGAGCACAATTCCCCAGTGCTTCCTCTTTAGCAAAGGAGGATGGAATTCTGCATGGATACTTCGGAGATCAGGTAATGACAGTTCTTGCAGGAAAAACTAGAGATGAGGCTTAGCAAGTTTGAAGTATGTTGGTTCTATGCAGTGTGGGATGTGACACTGGTGTTAGGGACTTATTTTTGGATAATCACCTCAGGTAACTTAGAGCCTTTCAGAACTGTCTGTCACCAGTACCACATATCCAGCTTGTTCAGTCAGCTTCAGTTTGCTTGTCAAATAAATACTGGAGGGTGGTTTAGACCTCTGATCTCAGCTTGATGAGCAACCTCAGACAAAAATGGGAACTTGATAATTTTTTCACAGATAGAAACTTTTGCTGAATGAGCCTTTCAAAACATTCTGAACACAGTAGCCCTTCTGACTGTCAAAACACCCAGTACATGTTGCATCCTCTTGGCACATGTTCTTCTGAGTCAAAAGTAAAAATGTCATTGACCCTCAGCAGGACTTCTTGTTCCAGCAGTACAGAGTCTGCACATAAAGATTAAAAACTGGCTTCTGTCTTTTAATAATTGGTTCCTGTTAGAAGGATTTCTTTTAATTTTTGGAGAAAGTCTCAACAGTATCTTTCAGAATTGTGGGCTACTCTTGGTACATTCACCTATACTCAGGATAAAATTGGCACTTGAGAAATATTGTGCTGCTGTTCTCATCTATTCACTTTATGTTTAAGGTTGCTTGAAGTGCACTAAGCTTTAGATTGCTCCTCTGTCCTGTTGTTAGAGCTTAGCTGCTGTAAGTGCAGAGAAGGTGTGAAGCTGTTGATTGTCAGATTAAACAAAAAGAAGAGAGATTTGCTAGTTTTTAATGGTCTTGCTCTGGCTTTGAAGTCACGGTTTTATCTTTTATCTTTAGCTGACTGCTGGAATTTGTACATTTCCTGTGTGTACTTCTTAGCTGGAGGTTTGTTTCCTGGATGTGTATGTAGGAAAGAGCAATATTCATGCTGCAAAGCAATACAAGGTGGTAGCATCAACTCTAAATTTGATACTTTCCATTTTGTGACAGTGAGGGAATAAACCTACTTAAATTTTAGCACCTTTGAAATTACCTTGCATGAATCACATGACCGTTGTTTTTAAAATGTAACGTGACTTCAGACTGTGGGAAGTATCTTTTTCTGTTGCCTAATTTTCCGTTCTGCTTAAGAGTTGGTTTATGTCTGTTGCTAACTTGATTCTCTTTTGAAGTCTTACTTGAAATTAAATGACCACACTTAAGCACTGTGGTGAGATTACTATTGCTCTGGGGAGCAAGTTATTATGTGATCACTTTCAGATAACCTTGGGCTGTGTGTAATAAAGATTATGGTTTCTTTATGTTTCAGACACAATCCGATACCTCTCCCTGCATGACAACAAATACATTCGGTATTTCCCGGGGCACACAAAAAGGTGAGATGTGGGCTGGGGACAGGACAGGAGGAACTGAAATAATGGTAATGGTCGTGAGTTCCATTACACTTGGTTCATGCTGCTTTTTGCTTTGTTCAGTTATGGGTTTGTATACAACTGCTGGGGTGGGTGTTGCTCTGTTCACTTCTTTGGCTTGTCTCTGATGCATGTGTGTTTCTGTGTGGCAGAGTGGTCGCTCTTTCAATGTCGCCAGTGGATGATACTTTTATTTCTGGATCTCTGGATAAAACTATTCGACTTTGGGATCTCCGCTCTCCAAATTGCCAGGTAGGTTATAAAATTCATGTGCACCATGTGCTGAATTTTCTGTGGGAACGATAAAAAAATGGATGTGTGTTTGTAACAAACTAAAAATACTGCCAGAAGTGTGTGCTGCTGATTTAGTGTTGACACCTTCCTGAAGAAGCCTTGATTGGCAATCTGTGCAGTGTTCGTGTGTAACACCACTTGCTCTCACCTGTGTCTCTGCTGAAGAGGCACAGGGGAGGGCAAGAAATAACACCCATAGCTGATGAAACAAGAGAAGGGCTGGGTGTCATCAGCTTGTTCATCAGGCTGCCACCTTATGCAGAGAGTGTTCTCTCAGATGCCTCCTGTGTTGAGAATTAATCTTATCTGACTGTTTGTAGTCTCTGTCTAAAATTGGTGCCTTGATGCAATTAAATTTGATGAAGAAACTGGTGATCTAAAGCAACACAGCAGCCATATGGTCTGCCACCTCCTTGCATCCCCTCTGTTGTTCATCAGAACTGTTTGTGAGTAGATTTGACTTGCTAGCAAGAGGGAACCCTTTTGTTTTTTTTACTTTTGCTGAAATACTTTACTTTTTTTTAGTGGAAGCAGGCTTGTAAGGGCTGAGAAAAATACCAACACTGGCAGCAGTGGCAGGAATGAAAGACTGGAAGTAGAATCCCCACCTTTAGTGGCGCTGAGTTGTTTTGTCCTGGTATCTGGATACATAGTGTTGTGCTCTCGTATTTCCCCATGTCCCCAGGACCATTTTGCTAATGAGAGAGGGCTCTTTACTTATTTCAGATGATGGAACTGTAAATGAAAGAGAAAGATAAAAATTACAGTTCTCACAAAACATTTGTATTGCTCTTCAAGCCAGGCCTTTTCTGGCAGATCTTAATTCTGCTTTTCTTGGGGAAGTACGCCTTTAACTCCAGTATGTACGTTTCCCGTGGGATGAATCTCCATCTCCAAGTTGCTGCAGATGAGATAGGTTGTAAGTGCAGTAACAATTCTGTGATTTATACTAATGCCTGAACTTGTAAGAATGGTAAAACTAGGACTTGTTGACTGGAAGCTGCATCCAGCCAAGTTTGGGAAACAGGTCGAGGAAGTGTTACTTGTAGTTTTCAGTTGGTCCGTGAGATGGCAGCCGTACTGCCTGGAAATATTCCTGGGAAACCAGAGCTGGCCCACTCCCCAGGGCCCTGAGCATTGACTGAGCTCACTGCCTGCCTCACCTTCAGAGACCACAGGGAAAACTGACCTACGTGGGAAAGAAGTAGTAAAGTCTCTAGACTCTATCTAGAGAAAAATGCAGAAACTTTTAACATGTATTACAGATTTAATCAAAGATGTGTTCTTGTTTATGTGCATACAGTTCATAAAAACGTTTGACTAATGTGCACAGACTAGTCAGGATACAGAAAATCACATATTTTGTTGGCTTTTACCAAATTTTCTCAAGTGTTTTCTACTATGTGACTTGAGGAAAAGGTAACATTAAAAATAAGCACTGGTAGTAACCTGTCAGTTTTAACGTGTAAGGTCTGTTGGCTTCCAGCAGGTATGAGTTTTCATTAAACAGGCATATAAAGTTCAGCTGTGATACTCCCTTGCTTTCAAAGTACTTTTTCCCCCTCTTGTGCAGCCGTAAGTGGTAGAGCATTGTTTGTGATCCCAGCAGCAGTGTTTTGTGGTGCTGCCTGCTATGGTTATTAACACAGCCATATGAGCCTCTCTTCTCTGGAGACTTATGGAGTGTGTGACACCTTGAATGAGGTTTTGATTTGTTTTGGTGTAAACTTTGTCATTGAAGCAAATTGGAAGCTCTGTTTCATGACCTGAAGTTGAGAAAGCTGACTTCTGAACCTTTGTAAAACTTCGGTATTTCCAATTGAAATTAATTTGTTCCACCCCTAGTCTGCCCTCCTGCTCACAGCAGACTTAAGGGGTGGTGGTAGAAATGTGAGCATTAGTCTTGCAAAATAATTCTGGCTATCTCTGTTTCTAGGGCTTAATGCATCTCCAAGGGAAGCCTGTGTGTTCTTTTGACCCAGAAGGGTTGATTTTTGCTGCTGGAGTAAATTCTGAAATGGTGAAGCTTTATGATCTCCGTTCTTTTGACAAGGTGAGGTACCCTAACTTCCCTTCTTACAGTTTCTGTCGTGTCAGAAGTACTCTAAACTCAGTGGTCAGAGGCTGGATTTGTGTACTCGAGCTTGCTGTCTGGGGTGCCTCCTTGGCATCCAGAGAGTTCTCAGTAGGCACACTACTCATGGACAGAAAGAGGTACAAATCCCGAGGTAAGCAGTGTTAAAGTGCTAACTCTTGAACCTGCTCCAAACTCCAGTTTAGGCTCTTTGTTGTGCAGTTTTGGCCTTTCTTTCCTTGCTGCTTATTCTGGAAGAACACTGGCAAAGATTGAGCCAGGACCGTCAGAAAGGATGGAAGTTTCAAAGGAAACTGTACTGGTGTGGGCAGCCAAACTGAATAAGCACTGAGCATAGTTAGGTCCATGGTTTTCAAATCTCAGATGACGATTACACTGGCTCAAACTCTTTCTCTAACTTCATTTAGCAGCCTTGTTCGAAAACTTCTTCCTACCTTAATTTAATTTCTGCTGGTGATTGTGGTAGAGTATGAAACTGTTGGATTGAACCAGCCTATTGTGCTATTTTTTTTGTTTTGGAAACTTGATTCGTATGTTGAAATTTGATGCCTGCAGTGACATATTTGCCTTGACACTGTCTTTTGGCATCTTAGGGCTAAGTATTTTCTTTTAAAAAATCTGAAATGTTTTCCTGTGCTAAGGTTAAAAGCAGATTCTTGTTAACAGCAATGCATAGTCTTCCTTATATTTCCCGTTTTCTCTCTTCAGGGGCCATTTGCTACGTTTAAGATGCAATATGACCGAACATGTGAGTGGACGGGCCTGAAGTTCAGCAATGATGGGAAACTCATCCTCATCTCGACAAATGGCGGCTTCATTCGGCTGATTGATGCCTTCAAAGGAGCTGTCCTGCACACGTTTGGGGTGAGCCTGCTGCCTGTGGTACTTCCTAGAAAACTTGGTGTTAGTTTGGGGACCAGGTGCCCTTTGGTTGTGAGATTGCTGTGGACACACTCTCTGCTACATATTCTCCTGTTTTGTGCCATAGGGTTATAACAATAGTAAGGCTGTCACGCTGGAGGCATCATTCACACCAGACTCTCAGTTCATCATGATAGGTAAGATAATTCTTGGCAAGAATTTCAGTGCTCTGAAATTAGGTATGTTATGTAGGGCTAAAGCTGTGGCTGTTGGGAAACAGAATGTATTTAAATAATACAATGCAGCTTTCTTTGCACTGACAGTGTTGTGTTTTCTTAGATTGCTCAGTGTTCTTCTTGAGATGTAAAAAAGCCTGCAAGTAGTCTTTTCTTATATATAAATGCTATTCCAAAATAGGTAGGAAGCCAGGAATCTGTTGTAATGTGTGAAGACAGGTCACACAGTTTGTTAGTGGTTCTCTCCCTGTGGCTAGGATGCCCTCATGTGCTGCCTCAAAGCATTTTGTGGCTGTGTTGTGGCCATCCCCTGTTTCCTGACGACCAAGCATGTATTTGTGCTTGGGTGACTGGTCTTGTAGCTTGGTGCATTTGTACACCCCCAGGGGTGTTCCTGGTGACATGCTGGGGCAGCTGAAGTTTGTTCATGTGGCTCTTGTCAACCCCCATGTCTGTGGAACAAGCTCTTAACCCTGGTGGCTCCCAGCGTATGATTCCCCTAGCCCTCTGCAGGATGGACTCCTGAGGGAAGCAGGTGGCAAAAAGCAACTTGAAACTCCTGTACAGCCTAGTGCTGCACCTTGGGCACCCCAAAAAAAAGCACGTCAGTCACCTGCTGCCCAACACGACCTATGGACACAAGTCAGATGAGTCTGTGTGGTGCTGCCCCTTCCTAGAACTTTATTTTTTGTTCTTGTTTCTGTGGTTGATACATTAAATATGTTTAACTTTGTGGTAATTTGGTATCCAGATCCTCATTTTTCCTGTATGAGTGATTGTCTTGGCAAAACTTCTTTTTTTTTGTTCTGGCAGAGAACTTCATGATTGCAGAAAGAGGGGTGGGGTTTTTTTGTTTAGTCTGTCTCTGAAGAGCACTTTATTGCACGTATTTACCTTCCTGTTGTGCTCTTCCAAATTAAAGCAGTAGGAGAAGTTCCAAGCCACTTATTCCTGTTCAGTTTTTACATACGGTTAAGTTGCAACTTGTGCTTCTTAATTTTTCTTTCCTGAAAGGCTACAGGCATAAATACAGAAGCAGAAGAAAATGTTTTGCATTTTTATTAGGAATCCTGTTTAAAATGGGTCTAAAGCAGAACTGAGTTATAAAAATGTAAAGTTCTCAGCCTCAGCGTTTGAAAAATGTCATTTTAAAGTGAAGAATTTGTCCCATTATAGTAATGTGGAGAGTTGGTATCTCCAGGAGGCTTCTGGTATTTGGCCTAGTGCATTAAAACCTGGTTACCTTCCATGGTAAAGGCTTTGGTTTGATTCTGTGCTCACTGAGGGAGAAATTTTACCTGTGTCTGAACTGAGAACTTGTGTGAACAATGACTCTTTCCCCAGGACTTGGCCTCTGCACATTGGTGCAGGTTGGCCAGGGTGTCTCCATAGCTGGAGGTGTCAGCTCTCCATTCCTACTGGATGACAGTAGTTGACATCTTTGCATGAATAGTGTTACCCTATAGAGTTTCTGCAGTGCAAAGGTACAAACCTGCTGTTTGGATACAGGTGTGTTAACTATGATGTTTTGTACGTGCCATCTTGACACTTGGAGAACTCTAAAGGTTGTGTTATGAAGTTGAGACCTGCCTGTTCCTAAAGTTCTGACAGAAAAAAATGTTCTTCCTTTCCTCTGCTGACCTCTCCAGTGCATCTCGCGTATCTTGTTTTCCACTCCTACCTTCAGGTTCGGAGGATGGGAAGATCCATGTTTGGAATGGAGAAAGTGGGATGAAGGTGGCTGTCCTAGATGGAAAACACACAGGTCCTATAACCTGTCTGCAGTTCAATCCAAAATTCATGACTTTCGCTAGCGCGTGTTCCAATATGGTAAGGAAATGGGGTTTAAGTTCCTGTGAGCTCCTTGAGGTGCTGACCCTGCCAGAGATAAATCTGAGAAGGCTCAATGCCTCTCGTGTGTGCTTACAGAAGGTGGCAGCTCCTACAGGGTCCTCTAGGAGATACTTGTCTTCTGCTATGAAAATGTATTTTCTTTCCTCTTCTCTAGGCCTTCTGGTTGCCAACTATCGATGACTAATTCCCACTCTGCGGCTGCTGTCGGATGGCTCCCATACTGCTGACAGCAGCTCATCGTTGCAAGCATAGTTTTGGAACTGCCTACATCTCCTAGACTGTGTTCCTGTTGCTGTGTATTTTCCATGTCTTACCTTTATCTACAGCATTCCGTTGCGAGGACTGCTCCTCTTTGCCTCCTGGCACGCTCAAGAAGCAGCATACTACAAGTTCTTACCTTCCAGTCCATGCCCGGCAGGCTTCAGCCCAAGATGGAACTGACAGAGTATTATTTCTTAGAGCGGTGAAGTCTGTTTTATCTACAAAATTCTGTGGCATTTTTTAAAGCTGTAATTATGTGTTTTCCTGCTGTAAGTGCACAAGGCTATTGATGTTCCAGCATGGAACGTGCAGTTCCTTTCCATAAGTGCATGTTTTTAACGTCTGGGATCTCTGGTTTCACTGCAGTCCACAGATGCAAATACTTCTGTGCCAAATGTGAATGCTGACAGTTTTCAGTGGCAGATGCTGGATTCTCTTGCAGTGGAACGTGCACCAGAAGTGTGGGTAGCTGTGAATGTACCTCATACATCTTGTCATCCATTTTTTTGGCAATTTAGTGTGCAACAGCACAGGTGTCATCCCCTGTCAGAGGTTCCCAAAGGCTCCCTGCTGTTTGCTATGTCAACATCCTGGAGGCGCAGACAGCACTGCTGAGGTGCGGCCCGTGTCCCAAGCAATAAAGGAGTCTGTCAGCAGGAAGACAGAGAAACCACATTGAGACTGAAAGCACAGTCTGTCTGTGTATCTTCCTTATGTACCATCTTGGCTGATCTTACTTGTAAATATAATGGGGTGGGTGGGCAGTGGGAATGGGCCATATTTTTTTACTTTTAGATATAAAAGAATATAATGTGGGCCAGTAATGTAAGGTGTCTAGGCTGTTTACTTCCACCGTTGCAGTTTTCTGCCCCCTGATCTGTAAATAAGCTCCATGAAATTCATCCTACACCAGGCTTAGACCGGTATCCCTTTGTTGGTAAAACTGACATGTGGGTAGTCCATCACAGAGTTTGTTACTGGTCTGCAGGTTTCCAGTGATAGTTCCAAAAGAGCAATGCATTCTCTGTCAGATGGCATCTTCAGAAATGAATTTTAAAAATCTTAGGCTGACTCTGCTTTGCTGTGGCCCTGCTCCAAGGAATGCCCCTGCAAAGAGACGGGGAGGGACATCCTCTCCTGCCCCAGGGGCTTGTAGCACAGAAAAGCTGTCAGGCTGGTCTTCAAGCCCAGTTCCAGTTTCTTTTTCCTGAAATGCTGCTTCAATGGAATGCATCCACCAGCAAGCTGGGACAGTCCTGGCGAAAATGTAGTGTTCACTGTATTCTTGCCTTTCCAAACATACTTGGGTTTGTGCTGGGTCGCATCTTGGGACGTCTGTTCTTTCACTTGCCCAGTCACATGTGCTTCCCTGCTCATAAATATGAAAAGCTGGCAAGGTGACAAGACAGTAACAGGCATATTCTCTCTGCTCTCCAGTGCCACTCCATACTGGCAAGCCATGCTGGAGCATTTTCCTTTGGTCAGTTGTCCTGATGTTCCTGTGTTACAGCAAAGTTCATCCTGGCTGTATACAATTCACATCATGACTCCCTGGAAAAGTGAATGCCTTGTAGAACAGCTGTTTCTGTTTTGCTTTTTCTTGCCCTTTTTTTTTCCCCCCCTCGCAGTCCTTGTCCACAGAAAGGTGCTGTGCTAAGAGCTGGGGGTGGGCACTGAGGATTTCTGCACTGCTGGTACCATTCAGGTCACAGCACTTGCCTGTGGCAGTGCAGGAGCACTGCTCACACGGGGCAGGCCCACACCGTGGTGCTCCATCGGTGCTGTGGTTGTGGCTCTGCTGCCATACGGGGCATTTCTAACCACATGGCTGCGATGTGAATTTGCCATCCTCCAGTTTGCCCCTCCAGCAGGGTGATGGATGGTTTCACTCTGCCACACAGCCCTGCTGCTGGAGATGCAGATGAGAGGTTCATGCCACCCGTCTTCCTGTGCTGCCCCACCGTCGCCTATAAATAAAACTGCCCCGTGCAAAGGGAGGTGGTTTTCTCGGGCCTCAGTGACTTTTAACTCAGCAGTGTTGCGTTTCAGGCTGCTTGGTGCTATTTTACCTTCATTGGTATTTGTAGTGCTTTGTAAAATACAGATATTTGGGGTTTGTAGTGTGTTTTAACAGTCAGACTTCAGCATCCAGTAGTAAATTATCTTTGAAGTTATTCAAGTCTTTTGCCTGAGGAAGTGAACGGATAGCCTCTGGCCATATTCCTTGTTACTTTTCACAGGGAAGCATTTGGAAGTCTTTTATTCTGTAAAAGCTCTTTGTTAATGTAGTTTGAGCACTTGTCTAGAGGTCGTTGTTCAGTTCTCTTCTGCTTGCAGTGTTGTAAAACATGGTATGTTGTGGCATAGAATGTTTAAGGGAACCAGAGGAATGGTTTAGGAGGATACACACACAAGCACGCCAGTGGCTTTCTAGAGTGAAGAGGGGTGTTTAGGCTAATGCACAACAGCACTAGTGCTCTGTTCAGGATGGCAGCTGAGCACCTTCCCAGGGCCCACTGCCACCCACACAGGCAGAGACATCTCTGTTGATGTAGCATGGAGTGCTTTCCACCTGACTTTAAAAGAGGGGAATGTGCCAGGTGTTGTCAGGGAACTTGAGGATTGTGTGCTTCAGACAGTTGGACAGGAAAGGTGAATAAAGCTTTTAGCTTTCAGCTTCTACCTGCTTCTCTAGGAGTCTCAGGGCTGCAATTCCTGTGTTCTTTAGGGCTGCCAGCTAATGAGAAACAGATCTGATGAAAAACAGCCTTCCCAGGTCTGACAGAGTGGCCAAGCAGGAAACAGCATCCCTCCTGCCATGTTCTTTGGGATGAATTAAAGACCTTTTTTCAAAGCAAGGGGGAAGTGAGACTCAAGAACCCACCTCTAGGTAAGAAGTGTGGTAGCTGAGCACATCTGCCTGGGCTGTAGGAGGTTTTGGGTGTAATTCTCCAAGTCAGTCTTGAAAGATTTTTATTACTTTATTGAAGCTCTCAGGTCCTGGATTCATACCCAAGCCCCTGCTTTGGAGGGTGCAGGAGCAACTGAGTGACAAATTTGGAATCAGCAGTGTATCTTTCGCAATGCCTCCTCTTGGCTGTATTAGCACTTTAAGAGACTTCACCTTGGTTCTGGGTCAGGGGCAGGAACCTGGCGAGCCTTTCAGAAACTTTCTGTGGTTGTGAGCTGCTATAGGGAGTTGGACTCCTCAGTGGTATCTGCCAGTGAGTGTAAATACATAAAGTCAAATTATGCTTTGTCACAAAATACTACATATGTGGAGAATTCAATGTTGTGGCTGTGACCAATAAATATTTTGTAGAGAGACCACTTGAGTGCTGTAAATTCTGCGTTTGTCCAGTGTGATACAACTTGCTGGTTTCTTAGAGCGGGAATGTTAAACTCATCCATTTTTTAAAATCTCCCTTTGTTTTGAAGAGTCAGAAACTCTGTAGTGGAAATTGTGATTCTTTGAAGTTACCCCTCCATAAAGTGCCCATTTTAAGAGGGGTTTTTTTGCCTATGAATGTATCAGGATAGGGAAGCCCTGTGACAGCTATGTATGGAGCTATGGTGCCCTAGGTAAAGAGGCGTTCACAGCAGCCTGTGGTCTGGATGGAAGAGGTGAGCTCTTTCTCAGCAAGAAGGTGAGAAAATGACTTGTTGGATTTGAGTAACAGGAATCTTGGATCATTACAGTTACTGCATATAAATGTAGTGTATAGCTGCTGAAGGGAGGAGAGCAGCCAACATCATTACTATGGGTGAATCCTCATGTGCATTGTTTTCAGGTCAAACTTAATAGGATGGGGGGGAATGTGAACCTGGAGAGAAATGTTTTTTATTCTACCCCTTGCTTAAACCATGAGCAAATAGCTGAGGAGGCTGTTCCATTCCTGGGGGAATTTCCTTCCACTGCAGGAAATCATCTTTTGATACCAGGCCCTTGCAGCAGTTCTGATAAGGGAATGCTTCTGGTGACAAGCGAAGACAAACTAAAAGCAGGAACTCCCCTGTGATTTTCTGAGGATGTTTTTCACCAGCCCAGGTCTGTGTAAAATCCCCAGCCAGAATAACACCACGGTAAGATGCATGGGAAAAAAAAACAAAGTACTTTTATTTGGACTTGCATCCTGGCGGAACTTAAACACACAGTGGGGTTTGGCTGCTTCTCTAGGGAATCTTGGAACCTGTGTAATGAATAATGAAAACCAAAGTGGGGACTCAGGGAGATGGGAAGCTTGTCCAGACCTGAATTTGCCTGGATAATAAAGAGGCTAGGAAGTAGATCCTCAGAGTTTAAGACAACTCTGGCATGTCTGCTGCACTACGTTTCTGCTGGAATAAGAGCTTGAGATTCAGCACTGCAGACAAATTGCAACAAACCAGTTTTATTTTACTTGGAGCTCTTCTACTCAATCAACTGATGCACTGAAACACCTTGGTTCTCATCAGTGCTGCTGCTACAAAACCTGCTTTGCTGTCAGAAATGTCCTGAATAGAGTGTCAGCAAGTGTGGATTAAGATTTGTTAGAAATCTGTACATTGTGCTACTAAAATGCTTCAGTGTTCATAAATAAGAGTAAGGCACATATCTTTGCACAGGAGGCTCCTGTACACCAGGGGGAAGCTTCACCTGGCTACATCCTCTGGGCTTGAGGTGGTGCTGCCTACAAATGGCAACTGTCTCACGAGGTCTGGGCTACTCCTCCAGCATTCCCATGTCACAGGCACAGCTGTGCCCAACGCTGTCTTGGCAGGAGCTCACAGGTTTTCAGCGCATCTCACGTTACAGCAAATGGATACGAGAGATGCTTCAGCTTATGCATCCAGTTCAGTTTAGTTCAAGTCTGATTAAAAACCAGCACTTCAGACTGGCTGGATCTCAGTTGATCCTTATTGTTCAACATTAAAAAGGAAGAGGGGTTAGTAGCAGTAGGGATTTGAGTGCCACTGTACCGCAAAGATCTTAGAAAAAAAGTGCCTTTTGGCTTGCATGTCCCCTTCTGCAGGTCCTCGTTGGTCCAACAATGAGAAAGGGGAGTGATTTGTTGCCCACCGTGCTTCTCTTGCATGTTCTTAAGGAGGTAATTGTGTTGATCCTGTGCCAAGTGCTGGCTGTGCATTTCAGGTTCCACTGCAAATGGTTTTGCTGGAAGAGAGCATATGTGTGCAGCAGAAATCCCTCAGTCTCAGGTTGATGCTGAATGGCACCACAGTAAGGGAACACAGAGATGCTGTGTGTCATCCTGACAGTCAGTCCTCTTCCCTGTTGTGTAGTGGGATGACAAATACAGAGATGTCATCGTAGGATGCCTCGTGGCTGTCATCCAGCATCCACTGGTGGCCTCTATTCTTTCCCCTTGCTCTGCACACCAAGCACTTGGCTAGTTCTGAAAACCTGTGGATAGAAAAATGCAAGGCTTGGGTTAAGATAGCAACTATTCCCCTTAAGAACAATGTTGAGATGTGGCTTTATGTTGTCAAAATAACAAGGTTTTTCAAGACATCAGCTTTATAATCATTACTTTATGATGAGGACAGATGAGCAGGCAGTTTCCGAAGTCACAGAAAAGAGTAGTCATGCCAGAGCTGACCTGGAAGGAGTGGGATCTCAGCCTGCTTTAGGTCTGACTAGGTTCTTTGGAAGGGAAAACAAAGGCAAAGCTGGTACTACCTTTGAGGATCTGTCCTGTTTTCTGCAAGGAAGCTCCTGACCACATGGGCCACCTCGTCGTTGCACAGAACATCCCAAAGGCCATCAGTTGCCATGATGAGGACATCATCTTCCTTAATGTCATGCAAAGCAAAGTCAAATACATTCACCTGGAAAGCACAGGAGTAAATCTATGACAATTCCTGCAATGTAACAGAGAGGTCAGGGAGGTGAGACTTCCCCTAATGACACACTGGGACCACGGTGCTTGTAGAAAGACTAAGATCTGCCAAGTCTGTGAAAGGTGCATGCAACAGAGGCGCAGCTTGTTTAATTCCACCCTACAATTCCCGTGTGCTGCGACTGACCTTAGGAATGCAGGAGAGGAAAGGTTTGACTTCAATGTTGGTGTCAATGACCTTGAGTTGATGATCCCCCAGGCCTCGAGAGACAGCCAGAGTCCCCAGCAGGCGTGCCTGGCCCCAAACAAAGCAAAACAGGATTGAAACATTGGGATATGGTGCCTTTTAAAGGCTGATGTGTGGCTTGTCTTGACTGATCTATGGGTTGCCTTTAGGACCTTTCTCCAGGCATCCCCCAGAACAGCCTCTGGAGACTTTGGAGATGGAGCAGTGATCAGAAGCAATGGCCTGATGGGAGTGTGGAAACAGCCTGACTGAATAATGGCTCCATCTGGCCCACAGTGTGCGCCAGAGTTAGTACATGTGCTCTGGGTAATGCTACAAACCTCAGGCAGCCTGTGGTGGCATTTGCTCTTGATCTGAGGTGGCAAGAAAGACAGTTAGGTTGGTTTGGGGGTATCCCTTTGTCCTGGCAAAGGAGGTTCTGCACTGACACCGTAAACGGGGTGGCATGTGGGTTGTAGTGCTGGGGAAGGTGATGGGACTTTCTGCTCGACCCCAGCAGGCAGATGCTAGATTTGTGCAGTCACTGCTTCTCCCGACCTCCTCCTTCCCTCTCCAGGCTCATTTCTCAGCCTCTCCTCGAGGAGGACAGTTTGTGGGAACAAAGGCACAAGAGCTACAGGAGACAGTCCCACGTGGAAGTGGGTTAGTTCTCATCTGAATCGAGTTATTGTGTGCAAGGGGCGATGAGGAAAGGGCAGGCTGCCTCAGGGCTGCTCTCTGCTCTGCTGTGCTCTGGAGGAGGGTGCAGACTCTGCTCTAGAGGGCTCTGGGTTACACCAGCCAGGCAGCAAAGGCAGCTGCTGTATCTGGGCTGTGGGACTGTGCTGTGCTGAAGAATACCAGAGCCCCGGCTCTGCTGTAGTGCCCCAGAGTGTGACATGAGTGACAGGGACACAGAAGACCCCCAGCAGACTTGCCTGTGCCTTCCCAGTGTGTAAAGCATTAAGCTACCTGCTTCCCGTGACCATGGACAAGAGGATACTTGAGGTCAGCTTTCTCCACCGTCTTGTACCCCCTGGAACAGAAAATTCACTGATGATTTGGGATTTGTCTGACTTCATAGTATGACCCAGCCAGAGCCTTCTGACTCTGATTGAACCCTTTTGGTGTCCCCATGCACAGGCAGCTCACTGAGGATGGGGCAAGGTGACCCTCTCCTCTTCCTCCCCAGCTTGTACCTGAACCAGGCTGGGACTCCCTGCACCAGCCCCACCTTGATGGATGCCAGAAGGACCATCCTGTTTTCTAACCACCCTGCCAGGACCCTGCTCCTTCAGTTGGAGGGTGCTCACAGCATCCTTCCCTACCATCGTGCTGCTGCTCTCACCAGCAGGATGTGCCCCTTATCCCTTCACCTCCCCATTGCTGTAAGCAGGTAAAGCTGCCCTGTGCTGCAGCCTTGCCCTCAGGCAGAAGGGACTCACCAGCCCTCCATGTAATAATCCCGGTACAGGACCTTCTGGCCCACATCATCTCCCTTCAACCTCCGTGGAAACTCAAAGCGGGTGAACTCACCATCCAGGAGCTTGGGGAAAAGGAAAGCCTGGAGGAGGGAATGAAGGGGTGAGCATGGACAGGTTCTGCTTCAGTGGAGTAGGGCATCAGAGCTGGTTCTGCCTCAGGACCGGTACTCCCAGGAGCAGAATGGAGACCAGAACTGGGAAAGCGTGTTCCCATGAGGACATGAACATCTCTCATACTAAAGACTGTTGGCTGAATTTCTACCCCAGCCCTCCCTGGCTAATGACAGCTGACATTACAGCCACACAGTGGCCTTCAAGGAAAGTTGGAGGTCTTCTTGCCATAAGCCCTCTCTGGCCCAGTGGGATGTTTGCAGCTGGATTGTCTGATGTGTGGAAGGAGTCACTCACCAAGTGCTGGATTCGCTGCCTCTCTGACTCGGGGGTGAATTCGCTGCTCATGGGCACAATGTTGTCCTTCAGGACAAGAATTGCCCTACAGGGGGAAGAGGCAAACTCAGCTGTGCCAGAAAACAGCTGTGCACCCAAAACTGTTAAAAAATGCCACTGTATTTCAAATAACTCTATTGCAATTGCAGTGTTGCAGCAGAGAACTGTGCTTGCCTGGTTTGACAGTGGTTGAGCTCACTGTTAGAGGAATGGGGGCCACAGCCAAGTGAGTGAAATCACTCTTCACTTCTAAACACCTGCCAGGCTGAGTGTATTGCTGCATTACCATCCCAATGCTGTGTCTGGGCAGCTTTAGTCCCTTGAAATCCCTGAACAGTTCCAGAAGGCATGAGAGCACCTTTCTTCCAACAGGTCCTGTGCCAGGCAGGAGGGGGATGGCTGGGCTGCACATTTACTGTCTGTAGGATTAAATCAGAGTTGTGGTTTAACCTGGCAGCTAAACACCACACAGCCACTCACTTCTTTCCCCAACACCCAGTGGGATGGGGGAGATCATTTGGAAAAAGAAAGTAAAATCTGTGGGTTGAGGGAAAGAAAGTTTATTAGGACAGGAATGGAAGGGGAAATAATAATAAGAAAGTAATTAGAATATAGAACACAACAGATGCACAGTGCAGTTGCTCACTACCTGCTGACTGATGCCCAGCCAATTCCCCAGCAAAGGCCCCAGGCCAGCTTTCCCCTCAGTTCACACACTGAGCATAGTTCCATGTGGTCTGGAACGTCACTTGGGTCACCTGGGGTCAGCTGTCCTAGCTGTGCTCTCTCCCAGCTTCTTGTGCCCCCAAACATCCTTGGTGGTGGGGTAAGAAGCTGAAAAGTTCCTGACTCTTGCTGAGCAGTGCTTGCATAACTTAAACATCAGTGGGTTTTTAACAGTGTTCTCTATAACTCTATCCCAGCTGAAACCAGTACAGTAAGATGCTGGAAACCTTGTCTAACTCTCAGTTCTCATCCCCAGCAACTTCCCCCTCTTCTTATGACTCACCTGCTGTCCCCAGCATTGGCCACATACAGCTTTCCCTGGAAATAAAGAGCAGCCAGAGCAGTGCAACCTCCTCTCTGGTTCGTAGCTGCCATCTCCAGGCCAATGACTTCATCCTGTTGGTTTAAGCAAGTTTGGAGACTGGCATGATCTGGGCTCTGCTTTCTACACACTGTCTCACCCCTCCCAGCAGAAATCCAGAACCAAAACTGACTGTGGATGGGCCACAGGAAACCAGCAACGTGACAGATGATGTTGCTTCTGTACAGCCTACGCAGCTGTGGCTCCTGGTCCATGGATGCTTTAGGAGGGTGATGGAGAGATCTCAAACTTGTATGTGCTGTAGGAGTGTGATAATAGCCACCTTCCTGCCCTAATCAATTTTACAGAGCTACTGTAGCTTTGCTCTGGGTCAGCGCTGCCAACATACAACTTTGAGGCAGACCTTGGGATCTGACCCAGCGTGATCTCAGCACATTTAAAGGTCTGGCCCAATGTTCCAGCCTACTCAGCGAGCAGCAGAAGTGCAGACTCTGCCCTTCCAGGGCTCAGGGAGGGACAAACTGTGACTGCCTGGTCCAGCAGCACTGGTGCCCTGCATGGGGTACTCACACATTCCTGGAAGGCGTTCTCCAGGGCTCCCACCACCAAGTCTGTTGTGTGGATGTGCTTCTCCTCCACGAACTGGGGGTCACTGTCGCAAATGCAGCGTCCGCTGAGGTGCATGGGGGGCTGGGCCTCGGTGATGCCTCCCACAACCTCCTCCAGCTTCTGCTTGATGCAGTAGTGCAAATAGTTGGAAGCGATGATGGCAGCGTCTGGGCCACCGTGGCCATCAAACAGCGCCCAGTAGTGACCAGTCAGGAACTGCCGTGAGGAAGAGGGACAAGGCAGGGGCTGAAGAAGTTGTACAGATGGCAGGCTCACAGCCAGGATGCCACTGCATGTGTTTTGCCTGGCTTTTCCACCCCAGCTACCCCTCCCTGCCCTGGTAAATCTCCTGTGCTGCTCTGCCAGACCTCTCATCTGAGCTCTGAGCATCTGGATTTGCACCACACCCCCTCATGTGCTGTTCCTGTGTGTCAGGGGAGATGAGGCCATTTCACGAGTGAGGCACAGCCTGGTGAGAAGATCCTGTGTGCCCAGCTCACGCTGCTGCCCAAGTGATGGCAAGACACACTTGCCCTTGAAAGCACAGGGAGGACAGGAAAGGTGAGGGTACCAAGGACTTGGATGACCTCAAATGCTGCAAGTCATGGGCCATGGAAGTAGAAATGGCATTTACAGACAGAGCTACATATTTGCTGGCCATAGGGTACACGGGTCCCCTAACACATCCAAGGAAGGGTTTCAGCATGTGGGCATGTAGGACTGATGGAGCAATCCCGTGTTTCCTGAACCTGCGCCCCTGGGTGGCAGCAAAAGGCTGGCAGCAAGGTGAGCACAGCCTGCCTGGGGTCAATACCTGCGTGGAGCACAGGATCAGCCATTCCTCATCCTCCTCCAGGCCTGGCTCTCTCCTCCGGACAGAGATCTGACAGCAGGCTGCCTGGTCCTCATTGAACTCCGACTTCTCGGCATTGATAACCCTGCAAACACTCCAGGTAAGGTGTGGGGACACACTGCACCTCTCCTGCTCCCAGCCAGCTGTGCTGGCTCCTCTGCAGCCACTGCAAACAGCTGCATCCTGTCCCTCCTTTCCAGCCCTATGTTCCCTGCTCCCTTTTCAAACTCAAGGATCTCTTTGCTGGTGACTGAAACAGTAAGTCCTTTATGTGCAAGAGGGAAAAGCCCAGTTGGGGACACAGAAACCTGCACCCTGGCCTCAGGCAGCCCTCGTCAGCAGCCCACACCGGGCCATTTCCTTGTTGACACAGTGCATTGCAAAACCACCACCCTTGCTTTTCCTTCCAGCCTTGCTAATGCTTGTTCCTGGATGGGAGTGTGCTCTCCTTGCATTTCATATTGTGCCATCCCAAAACCCTGGGGTCATGACGTAGTCTGGCCAGGATGTAGGGACCGCTCCTGGCTGGAGTTGTTCTGCCTGATCCATCCCCTCTGCCATTTAAAACAGCAACCTGAGATTTCTAAAAACGTGGTCTTGCTCTTCCTTTGTTTTAAAGACACATTACTAAGAGCGGTGATGCTCTCGGGGCTGCACCGGCCACCTGTCACAGCCCTGGTGCCGGCCCTGCGGCTGCCAGGGGGTGGGCAGGGGTGTTCCCGCCGCCCCCGGCAGGGACAGAGAGGGGCTGGAGGATTCACCGCCACGCCAAACCTCCTCTGGAGCAGAGAGCCTCTCTCTCCTCGCTCGCAGCTGGTGCAGGAAGGCGAGCTGTGCCTGCGGGCGGCCACTCCGGGCAGGGGCGGCTGCAGCCGAGGGGCGCAGCGAGGGCAGGTTGGGTGCGACCGTCCCCGGCACCTCGCCCGGAGTCCCCTAAGCGCCCCCTCGCATTCTCCACACGCCCTAAACGTGCACTTCTCCCCGGTATCAGCACCCGGCAGCGCCCCGAGCCCCGCCCGGCCACCCCGGGGCTCTCCCGGAGCTCCTCCCGGCCCCACTCACTCGGCGTATCCCGCGCCCCAGGGCAGGGGCCGCTCGGGCCCGGCTCCCCGCACGGCCC
>WEKY01000110.1:291913-377762 GCA_013390045.1 Picathartes gymnocephalus | reverse complement strand
GCCCCCCGCCATCGGCACCCCCGGGGCCGCGCCCCGCGCATCCCCGGCCCCGCCGCGCCGGGCTGCGGGCGGTGTTGCCACAGCGGCGGCGACGGGGGCGATAAGATGAAGCTTCCCGAAGAAGCCGGGAGGTTTCCTGCGAGTAGCGGGGGAGGGGGACACTGAGTCAGGCTCGGAGCGTTTGGGTGCCGGGAGGGGGCTGGCCCCGGGATGCCGCCGGTGCGGAGTTCTCCCGCATCCTTTGTCTGGGCTGATGCTCAACACCCGCCGCGACGTGCTCGGACAGATGTGTCACGCACATCTGCCTGGCCGCAGCCCCGACCACTGCTCCCGTGCCTATGGGGATGCTCCGCCGCAGCTGCTCCCCAGCCCAGGGGAGCTGCGGAGAGCCCGAGTAAATTTCTGCTTCCCGATTTCTCCCCCCGCTCCCCACAGGACCCAGCCAGCACCCCGACACGACGGCTTTTGCATTTCTGAGTGTGCTCGGTGCATGACTGACTATGTGTCCTCACGGTATTTCCCTGCTGTACCCCGCCTTGCCAGCTCAATTAGCAATATTAATCAGGAGTAGAGGTGCTGCATAATTTATGTAACCGAATCAAGATGTGAGCAGGGATGTGAGAGCAGCTGTCCCTGGAGCCCTGCTCTGTGCGATCGGGTGTGAATCCAGCCCTGCAGCATGTCCCGGGAGGGAGCTGGGACACTGGCCTCACAGCTCCCCACCTTTGTGCCAGGGTGGGAATTTGTGCCTGCTGGTCCTTCATGGCATGAGCATCCTTGTTCCTTCAGCGTGATCGAGAACATCCTTCACCTTCAGTTGCTTCTGGAGGGGCTGTAGCTGAGAAGTGGCCGGCGATGATGCTTAGATGTTTCTCTGCTTTTGCTCGGGAGAGCTGGTGGCTGACGGCGTTTGGGTTCAGGTTCATTGCTTCTGGCTTAAGCTGAGATCCTGAAGTTCAGGCTCTAATTAAACCTTCCTTGTTTTGTGAAAATATAACAATAATTTTAAAAGTTTAAAATCAGTGGGATGGACCCCTGCACCCACCTGATCTCTGGCTGTGCTGGCCCCACTCTGCAGAGCTGTCCGTGGGGTTTGGGCAGGCAGGGCCCATTGCAGTGCGTGCCCCAGGAGGCTGCTGCCTGTTGCTCACTGGCCATGCCCAGCTGCGCCTGTGCTGCTGGTGCTGTGCTTCCTGGCACCCTGCCGCTGCCAGGGAGGGAGATGTGCCAGCTTGGCTCTCTCTGAGAACACTGACCTTTGCTGACCTTGGTTGCCCACTGCTTGGCAAACTGTGCCCAGTTCTGGGAGTCACCGTGGGGCACCGTTGCCCGTAGGACGTGATGTGCCCCGTCAGTGGGAAAGGGGAAGGGACTCGACTTCCCCCAAGGAGCTGCAGCGGTGCAGGGTGGGGATGGACCTGATGACTCTGCCCTGGCAGCAGATTCCTGAGCTGCGGGTGGTGCAAAAACCTCCCTGTGGTTATGGAACATAGCTTGTGTTGGGTGGTCTTGCTGTCGCAGCATCTTGGGCATCTCTGGGTTCTCTCTCATGCCCTGTTGCGCCGTCTCTCTTCCGGGAAGCTGCTGTTTCCTCTCTGAATGCAAATCTGCCCCTCCAACACCTGTGAGGCACAACTGGGGTGCTCCAGGCTTTAAGGGAACCCCCCCGAGGTGAGTTTGGGATATTTCAGTCTGCCCCACACTGTCACAGTGATCACATTGTTCTGTTTGCTCAGCAAAGAGCAGATTCCATATCGAATGAGGAACAGCAATCTCACTGCTGCTTTCATCCCCTCTGCTGAGGTGCTGAGGTCTGTTGTTTGCTGAGGAGAGATTTTCCACCTCTTCCTGGTTTCTGGGGCCTTGTTTTCTTTGTGTGCACCCAGCGTTTTCTGTTTTTCCATTCCCATTTCTCCTGTATTTTCAGGAAGACATCTGTTCCCAAGGGAATTATGATCAGATTCTGCGGCTGGCTTAGGGGAGGTTGCAGACAAGCTGGCGAGGGATTTTGCTCGACACTGTGCTAGATCTGTGTGAGGCAGGGTGATGTGGTGGTGGGGAACCCCCGGAGCAGCCTCCTGCTGCAATACTCCCACGCCATCCCGGCTTTTGGGGAGGAACAGGTGGAGGGAAAGTGATGGCAGTGAGAGCTGTGGGTTCAGGGAGCGCAGTGAGGCCTGAGCCTTTCATGCAGAGGCAAGGGCTAATTATTATCTTTTCAGGTATCCCAGGCATCTCTCTGGAAGGTGCTGGCGAGAAAACCAGGCTGCCATGGAGACTGCCAGGCTGGGGAGGCGGTTGGAAGCTATCAAAGGGTGCTGTGGGGTTCCTGGGGCTGGAAACCTGCTTTTTAGCTGCAGTTGGGAGTGTTTTTGCAGTCCATGTTTTGCTCTGAGTGGCATTAGATTGTAACAGCATTTGCTGCCTGCGTTTGGAACCTTGGGAAGGCGATGCTGAACCAGGGCTTTGATGCTGGTGGGAGGTCGTCTGCTTTCAGTTGCTTCTGGGATCTCTTTCAAGACCACTGGCTAGAGAGAAAAAGTCTCTTAGAGGTACTTTTTTTCATCTAGAAAGTAAAGAAATCGAATGCATTTTGTTTCTTCAACCCAAAAATAGAGTTTGGTACCTGCTCTTTCTGGGGGAGGTGACAAGATCTGGGGATGGGGGAGGACCTCTGCTCCCATCCACAGCTGAGCTGCCACTTTGCCCCAGGTCTGGATCTTGTTTTGGGAAAGCATCTGGTAGGAATGGATGTTTGCTTCAGGAGAAGCATAACCATGATGCACACAGGCAGGAATGCTGTCAGATGGGTAAAAAAGATCTGAGAGGTGGGCCCCAGGAGCTGCTGGGTCTGCAAAAGTCTTTGTGGAAAGCAGGCGGCTTCCTGGCTCTTCGTTGAGAAGAAAGAAGGACCTTTTCTGCCCATCCACGTCATCCTCAGCCCCTCTCCTCTGGCTGTGCTGGGAGGCAGCACTGGCTCCTGAGGAGCCTGGATGCACAAATTTGGGGGCAGCTTTGGGGTGCTGGAGGCACCCCCTAACCAGGGACATGTCACAAGGTGCCATCAGTGAAGGACAAGGAGAAGGGATGGCTGGTTCATGGCCCCTGTTATTCATGGGGAACAGAGGGCACTGGGCTGCTGCAAGGATGTTTTTGAGGAGGCAGACCTAGGCTTTTTTGTGGGGCCACCTTGGAGGTTGATGCCCACTGGGGGGAATGGCCCATATCCAAGTGGATGGAACATCAGGATGGCCAGAGTGGCAGCACGGGTGGGAGACCAGATAAATGCCCTGAGATGTCAAACCCCTTGAAGCCAAGCACCTAAAGTGGTGGAATAGAGGAAATCCTTTGGAAAGTGTGCAGTGAGAGACTAAATGCAATGGGATTGTGGCCAGGGTCTGTCCCTGGGTGCCTGCCCCCTCCAGTGCACAAACCAGTGCTCTGCTGTGGCTTTACTGGGCGGAGAACAGGAACAGCAACCAGCAGCTTCTGCAGGCAAGGAAGGACCATGGGTGCTGCACCGCCACTTTGCCCCAGGATCCAACTGCAGGGTGAGTGCTGCCTACCCTGGAGTGAGGGAAGGGACTGATAACTCCCAATCCAAGGTGGCAAAGTCCAGGCAAGACAGGTCCTCGGCACATGTGGAAAATCAGGTGTTGAGAAGCAAATGTCTGGTGTCAGGCAGATGTCTGAAAGTCTCTGGGCAGGATTTGCACTAAGGACCAGGACCTGTCTGTGTGAAATCCTGCAGGAATACAGTCTAGCCCCACAGAAAATAGGGAGAAAAGCTTTGCTTGTCTCCTATCTTGCTCCCTTTCCCCCCCACCCTGCTCCCTTCTTTCTATTTTCTTCTGACATCTGTAGCTTTTTTCCTCAGAAAAGATTCCCTGCAAGGACATATTTATTTTTTCCATGGTGAGAAATAAAATCCTCTTACTGCTTAAACTGGCCATCCGTGTCCATCAACAGAAAAGCTCTCTGCAGCAAGCAAGTTCAGCAGGCACTGTGTAAAGGAGTTACACTGGGATAGTAAAAAGAAGGGAATTTTAGCAACAGCAAAAGCTATTTTGTGCCTGTTGCAGTTGTGTCCTTCCCTGGATGCCCAGACCAGGGGCTGGGCAGAGCTGACTGGGCAGGGAAAGTGTGGGTAATGCAGGTATAACCATGTTTTATTCATCAGCATCTTGACTTCTGTCTGGCCAAGCATCCCTGGAACTTGGACAAGTTTTGCCTGGGTTTGTGGCTGGATTTTTGGCTGAGTTTCCCTGTTGCATCCCAGGCATGCTGTGCCCCGAACAGTGAAAGGGAAGCAGCTGCTTGCAGTCGCATCGAGTTGAAGACTATGTCCAGGGAATGAAAGATTGATGGCCGGAGGCTCAGGTTTCCCCTCGGGAGGGCAAGGTGACTCGATGTATTGAGAGAGGCATCTGTTTCAGGGCGCATGTATTATTGATCCGGGAGCTGGGCGCTGCGTGGGGGCGATTGGGAAGGGTCAGACAAACGAAAACCTGTTGTGCCCCAACGCGTGGGCGGGAGGCTGGAGGAGGAGAGGGCGCGGGGGAGACGCTGTGGCTGTCGCCTCCATCCGCGTCCCGCGGAGCTTCCCCGGGGGTGGAGAGGGCGGCTCCGCTGGGCATCCCCAGCCAGAGAGTGGCTGTCATCACTGCCTCCTTCCCCCTGCGGGCTCCCTGCAGCCCAGCTCTGCTCAGAGAAGCTAACTGGGGCTGTAAACAGCAGAAGAAGGCTCAGTTCGGGAGCAGTGTTTGGCAGGGTGGTACCCGCAAGCACCGTCGTTCAGCAGTTTAAGACAAGAGTGATGCTTCAAGGCCAGCACTGAAATCTCCTGGGGACTGATCCAGACGGGCACATCCCAGCACAGGGCGGTCCTCTGGCTGCAAACAGCGTGTCTGTCAGTAGGTGCAAGGATCTGTCTGCCCTGCTGCTCCCTGAGCTGGAGGGGTTCAGGCTTTGATCTGCACCTGCTCAGTGCTGCTGGAGGGGAGGCACCGTCCTGCCCTCCCCTGACCAACTCCAGTTCTCTTCTGGCAGTTTGCCTGCGGGGTCAGGGCCACCTGAAGGCCACTGCTGGCCAACCATCACCTCCCTGCCACACTGTGAGCTGCCCAGCCTGGGTGCCCCGGTGTCATCAGGTGGCTCTGCTCAGCCCGCCGTCCCAAATGGCAGGTGCCACTGGGCTGGGAGGCTGTGTGGTGCAAGGGGACCTGGGACATGCTGTTCTCAGGCTGCTGAATGCAGGTGGCTCATGAACAGGGGTCAACTCAACTGCAGCCTACAAACAAGTAGGAGAGGGAGGTGCTGTAGGACTCAGTGGCTGAAGGCGATTTTGGACTGGGGTGTGTGTGCCCACCAGGTGTGCCAGGAGGGTCGACAGCAGGGCTGCCTTGTAGAAAGGCCAGAAGGTTCCTCAGATGCCACTGAGCTCACGCTGCCTCAAAGCAGCAACATCTTGAGCAGCAACATCCATTTCTCAGGGCAGGGATAGAGACATACTGTCCTTCTCAGGGTTTGGTCACCCTCCTTGTGAGATTTCCCAAATGCCAAGATGGGTCTTGATGTTTCTGCCTGGAAAACCAGTACAAGCTGTTCATGATTTTTCTTCTCTTCCCTTAGCCGACCAGCTGTGATTCCTTTGGTGGCTCCTGCACACTGTGCCCTCTGGCACAGGTGCTGTCTGTGCTGTGCCTTGCACCTTGCGCGATGCTGAGCCTGGGTGTGGTGTTCCTGCTGTGCCTGCAGCCTTGTCAGCACCAGATAACGTGGTCATGCTCTTGTTCGTGCCTTCACAAATGACTTTGCCTGCAGCAGCGTGAAGTGACTAACCTGGACTTGGCTTGTCACCCACCTCTCTTCTCTGGAGCTGCTGGACCCTGCCCTGTGTCTGGTCCTTTCCCCAGTTATGGTACTTTGCTTCCTATTGAGCTTCATCCTATTTCTTTTTTTCCCAGCCCATTTCTCCAGTCTCCTGAGAGAGCGGTGAATTTTTCTCCAGTGCACACTTGCATCTCCTCTAGCTTCCCACCTTTCAGCTGCAGGAAGCACTATTGCAGCTGCCAGAAGTGTTCATGGAAATGTGGATAAACCTGGACCCACCACAGGTGCCCAGGACACCTTGCTTGATCCCACCTCTGATACCTCCCTGAGTTACCCATGCGGTTTTGTGTCCGTGCCATGGAGGGTCACCACCACCATGTTCCCAAGCTGGCTTCTGATACTTGGAGACACTTAGAAGCTGAGCTGAGACCCGTGAGGCCCACAGGTCTGTGGCTCTGCTGGAGGAACCATGAGGGATCTCATGCAGCTTGGCCTCAGTAGATCCACGCTGGCTGTAGCCCAGCTTGGATTTGTTTCTGGATTATTTGTTCCAGGATTTTCCAGGAACCTGTGTCTAGAGGGTGAGTTGGATGTGTGGGTCCCTTCCAGTCCTCTGCCTCGTTGCTCCTCCCTTTCCCTTGGTTTTTGTGGTTTCCTCACACGTGTGTTTTTCAGCCCTTGAGTGGTGTCCCGGAGACTTCCTGGCAGGGGATGCCATGAAGCACCATCTCCAGGGTGGGGTCTCCTCCAGCTTTTCTTCCAGAGCCGACTGTGGACTTCTGCATTAATATTTCAGGCACGCGAGCCATCTCGTCAAGTCTGCTGTGCCAATTAAGTCGTAATCATGCCGTAATGAAGCATTTGCTGAGCTCGTGCTCAAACCTTCCCTGGTTTATGCCTCTCCCTCCTCACTGGCTCTTGGCTCTGCATTGTGAGAGGCAGAAGGGGACGTTGAAGACACTCTGGTGTTTTTATTTAAATGAAAATTGCTTTTTTAGAAAAAAAGAAATCAGCAGAATTAAATCTTGCAAGCCCCTTCTGAGGTTTTTTTGAAAGCTTTGCTGCTGTGTCCTCTGGAAATAGTCTTCCTCCTTGGAAGACCTTGTGGCATTTCCCGTGGTGTGCTTGGCTTCTCTGGCAGCTTTCTGGCTTTTCCTCACCCCCTTCAACCCCTTGGTACCTACACAGATCCCAGTGCTTGGCTGTCGCTTGTCAGCCACTCAACTGCAATCATCCCAGCTGTTGATCCAATACTTCAGGGCATTCCTAGCATTTCCAAGTGGGCTACAGGCTTCCATTTGCCCGGACTCTTGATTTTCCAGACCGCCCGTGTGCCCTTGGTTCTGGAAAGGATGAGATCGGACTGGAGGGATTTGCAAGCTGGTTAGTGCTGCAGAGCTTTCCTATTTCTTCCCTGAAGCTGATGCTATAGAAACATCCAAGAGCGATGTTATTTACAGTGCAATAGGAATTGGTGAAACTTAATGCTTATTAGGAGCTTTTGTCTCCTGCACGAGGTTTCCTGGGTGTATAAATGTCTCTTTCTCTCTCCCTCTTCCTCCTTGTGAGTGTGCAATAACCACAGATGCTGCCAGAAGGAAATAGCCACTCTCAACAGGGAAAGGGGCTAAAAATATCAGAGTATCCTTGGTTGGGCACAGCAGGAGTGGGCTGAACTCCCAGCTGGCACTGGGAGAGGGTGAAGGTCTGTTCTGGGAACTGGGAGAGCTACATGCCTTGATGCTGATGGAGAGAGCATGCTTGTGGTGGGATTACACCAGCAAACCTTCTGTTTGTCCCCTAAAAAGCCATTAAGGAGTGATGTGCCTTTGCTGGGGTGTCTGGGTGCCCATTCCTGCAGGGTCCTGTCGGGATGGCATCTCTGGGTTTGTATGGGAGCTGCAGCCTGCAGGGAGCCAGCCTGGGAGCTCCTCCTCCTGAGTGCCTCTTCTCTCCGTGGGAGAAGAAGCCACCCAGACCTCTGATCAGGGCAAGCTGGTGGAGCAGATGCATCGCAGAGCTGTCACCTGTGGGGGACAGGCAGGAGTTCCCTGGGAGCTCCCCAGGGATTCCTTCTCCCTCGGGGCTGGGGGAGCTGCAGGCAGTGCCCCAGCCCGGGAGTGACAGTCGGTGGCCACCCATGTCCCTTGGGTACCGGGTAACATGGAGGCTCCTTGTGGGGCTGTGCCAGGGTGGTACCCAGTGCTGGAGGGACTGCATGGAATGGATGTGGCCCTTGTAGGGATGGCTTCCTTTGCCAAGTGCCTTAGCTGTGGATGCTCTCGGGCTCCAGGTTCCTTCCTGCTGCTGGCTGTTCTGGCACAGCAAAGCACTGGGAATGGGGGTGCTGCTGATGGCGATTCCGAGCGTGGATCAGGCTGTGGGTTAAGGAGTGTCTGTCCACGTCTCTGATCTTTGCAACACCAGTTTCTTGAGTATTTCTAACAAGCACAGCAGCTTTGAACTCACAGGGGCCCCTTTCCTGCACGGCTGCATCCAGGAAAGGGCCTGGGTGGCTTTAGGGGGAGCTGGGCTGGGAGATGATCCTTGTCAGGGGCTTGGCCCCTTGGAGCCACATCTCCTGGGCTTTCCCTTCACATGGAGCATGTCCTGGGTGGGATGGGGAGCTCTGTGCCAGTGATGCTTTCAGGGTGTGCAGATGAAGCCTCCAGTGCTGGCTGTGGGCTGCTCCTTCAATATCCAGTGCCTCCAGCTGCCTCCTGGTAGGATGCTGAAGATCAGTTGCCATTGCCTGGTGCTCAGGGAGTGGGGTGAGGAGGAATGCTCCACAGAACACTTCTCAAAAGCCTTCTGCAATCCAAGCCCTGCCAACACCAGAGCAAAGCCCTGGGGCTGTTGACTTTCCCTTCCCCACAAGCTCAGCTTCAAACCAGCATCTCCAGTTTGGAGTTGTGCTGGTTCCCAGCTGCTCGGGAGCAGCATCCTGCCGTGTGTCACAATGTCACAAGCCCAGGACATCACAGCCTGTCAGGACATCTTCCAGCCACCCCGACTATGCCAGCCCTGCTGCTCTGTAAAGCGAATCAACTTGTCACTTGAGCTCTCCCTGCCTGCACTGGCCAAGCCATCGTCTAAATTTGGGTGATTATGTTCACCCAGGCCAAGTATCAGGTTCTCTGGATCACATGTGCTCCCAGCTGCTATTTAACTCTGATGCCTCAGGGAGACGCAGCACTTCTCTCCCAACTTTTTGGGTTTTGTATTATTGTTATTTTTTATTATCATTTTTTTGGCACCAGAGATTTAATTTTTTTTTTTTTTTTAAGTTTTAAATTTCTGTTCTGCCAAGTTGGTCCCCCTTCTGGTCAGTCACTGAGCTACCCAGCACCTGCTTTGATTGCTAAGTCTGATCACGATGTTTTTGGTTCTTTCAGCCACCACAGAATTAAGGGACTTTTTTGCCAAAGCCCGAAATGGTTCAGTTCGGCTCATCAAGGTCATCATTGAGGACGGTAAGTCCCATTTTTAAGTGCTTTGATTTACACTCTCTCTGTTCTCTGTTTCCTCTCCTGCTTTCTTCTTCACCGCTGTGGTGCCAACTTGTGTTTTTGGAAACCTCAAGAAAAATGCTGCTGGGGCTTCTGGGCAACCCAGACCTGAAATACAAGCTCAAACTTTGGGTGTGCTGGTGAGCAGCTCTTGGAGCCCCAGGGCAGCTCCAGTGGGGAGCAGTGGTTTTGCCAGCAGAGCAATACCAGCCTGGGATTGGTGCTGGGCTCCGTGGGGGCTTTTGCTGCTGCTGTATAATATTTTATTATGGGATCCCTGTGACAGGCTGCTGCAGGGACCCTGGGACCTTTGTTGGGCGTGATGCACAGGCATCTTCTTCCTTGGATGTGTCATCCCACACCTGGCAAGGAGATGCTGGGGGCAGGGGGTGCTCTGTGGCTCAGGGCCCAGCACGGTGGCATCCTGTGAGGAATGCCACACTCTGAGACCCATCCCATCCCGTGGCACTGCCCCTAGCCCAGGATACAGGCTGGCACCAACCTTGCCCATGTTTGTGCTTTTGGGAGGCCTCTGCATCTGTCGAGGAGGTGAGCAGAGCTAAGCACTGATTGAACGTCCCAGGGGGCGGGGAGCCGGTGTAGGTTTTCCATCACCTCGGCCTCACACAATTGCATATGAATGCCTTGTTTCTCACAGCAGCGGGGACATTACTGCCCTGCCAAGCTGCTGTCACCACCTCCCTCGGGTGGGCCACCAGTGCAAACAGCGAGGTGGATGTTGTTGTAAGGAGCCTGTGATCATAAGGAGCCCACCTGACCTTTGGAGAGGCCACGACGTCCTGTTCAGAAGAGCAGCATGACTGGAAATGCATGGGACACATCACTGGAACTGCTGCAAGGCTCAGCAGCGTTGGCCTTGTCCTTGGCAAGGTCCCCATTGTTGGGGAATGAAACATCCACATTGTTTCTTTGGAGTGTCTTTGACAACAATTTTGCACTCTCAGCTTCTTTTGCTTTTAAAAAGTGGGAATCAGGTTTTTGTTAGGATAAGTCATTCATGTCCCTAAGCCTGGACTTGGGATGCTTAGCCACTGTTTTTGGGTTGTGACTGCTGACGGCAGCAAGGGACACTTTTTATCACCAATGGAAAACATTTCCCATCATCTCTGCTCTGGCTGAGTGGGATTTATTTATCTGTCCAATGTGTCATTGTCAGCAGCAGGGCCACCACTCTTCTGTCACATAGGGGACATCAGCTTGCTGGTACCCAGCAGAGAAGGACCTTTGGGCAATAATGAGTGGCCAGGCAGATGTCAGAGCGAGACAGATGGATGCTCACCCTGGAAGGGAGGTGTCCAGAGCTGCCTGGGGAGGACATGCAGGCTGCCCTGCCCGAAGAGGGGATGTGCAAGAGGAGCCTCCCTCTCTGCTGAATGGTTTGCAGCACCTTTTGCCCCATGGAGAATTTGTCTTGGGGCGTTTTGGAGCAGGCAACAGTGAGTAGAAGGAAGATGGTGTCAGGAGCCTTATGGTAGATGCCCTGTGTCTGCATGTCCCCAAGGCCACCATTGTGGCTGAGCAACACTTTGGGGGCAATTTGAGGTCATTTCACCTTTGGAGACCTACTGGGAAGAGCTGAGATTGGATGGAGGAGGGAGTAGGGGAGCAGGATGTGCACCAAGACTCAGCAGCAATTTCCTGGCACGAGAGCAGCTTGTACTCCAGTGTGTTTTTAGATGATGCTCTGCTCCTCACTGTCAGCAGGGTTCGGGACAAGTTTGGCTTTGTGGACTTCCCTGTTGGATGCATTTCTTCACTCGTGGGTGATGGTGTGCACTGAGTTTTGCACACTGGCACCCACCAGAGCTGCAGGCAGGGCTGCCTTGTAGAGGCATTTCAGAGCAAGGCAGGGAGTACTGGGGGCACCTCGAGGGCCAGAAACACTCCCAGCTCTGCTTTTCCAGCAGCAGCTCCTGGTACAAACAGAGCCTGATATAGCCAGTGCTGCATAACTTTGCTGAAGGACGTTTGCTCTGTGTTTCCGTCTTCTGACACTTCCCAAGGAAGAAAATTTGTCCCTGAATGGATTGAGAAGAACTGCAAAGAGCTCAGGGCAAAGTTGAAGGCTGCCAGCTCACAGCAGCACTGCTGGGGTCCGGCTGAGTCACAGCCCGGGAATAGCCTGGGGTGACTCAGCACTGACTGCTTTGTTCGTGAGATGTTGGTTTGTTTTGCAGACAGAGATACCCTCGAGCTGCCAGTAGGTTTGGCCCTGAGAAATTCCTGTAGTTTCTTCAGGATCTCAGGCCTTTTTCATGCACAAATCCATTCAGAGAGCTTTGTGTTTGTTTTAGGAGTACACTGAGGTTTTTTAGCTTCTCTTTCTCGAAACAGGTAGTTTTGCCAAAGGTAAAGTATTTCCAGCACCTTGTTCTCTGCTGCCCTTTTTACTGGACCACCAACTTGTGCCTCGATGCACAAATAACTGGATTCAGCAGTGGTGGCAGATGCCAGGGCAGCGCTGGGCAGGGGAGGGCTATGCTGCTGTCATAGGGCATGTCCTGCCTGGGTGGGAAGAACAGGTAATTCCTCCCAAACCCTTCATTCCTCAACTATTTTCCTTAAAAGCTTTCCTGCCATGAGATTTGGAGCTGCTGAGCTGAATGGGTTGGGAGGGAGAGGGCTGTGCCCCAGCCAGGGAGCTCCTTGGCTCCCAGTGGGCAGTGGGGCTGTGGGCAGAGGTTCTGGCAGGGCATGTGCCAGGCCAGCCATGCCCTCAAGTGCCACTTGTCCAAGGCCCCAGCACATTTTGCTTTGGCACCTCCAGAATTTCCTACATTTTGTTTTGAGTCTCGTAATCTCCCCCCAGACATTTCTGCTTTTAGAAAGTGAATAAAAATACAGGCTGTTTTCCAGCAACCTATGCTGCTATCGCCAGCACCACCACTTTTGCACCCAGCCATCCCAAAGCTTGGCTTGACCTTTTGCCAGGATGTGGATTCATGTCTGTAGGATGCCTGCACCAGTGTTTAAATCCCAGCTGAGCAGTGCCCAGCTCACAGGGCTCCCAGTCCCACTGCCACTTGTGTAGCAGCTGAAAATATTACCTAGAGATGTGTGTGAAATATACAGGTTGCTTCCAGAGGCTGGGCCTCTCCTGGCAGCATGGTCCCCCTCCAGCCTGGGGACTGTGGGACATCCCTGCTGCCCACAGACACAGGCTTTGAGTATCAGCTTTGATTTTGACCCCTCTGAGGTTACAGGGTATCCAGCGAGAGCAGCTTTGGCTCATCATCCTGGATTTTGCTGAGACCATTGTTTTTCTCAGCACCCAAAATGTTGATGGTTCTTCATGTCCCTGGTGGGGTGTTCCAGTGACCCTAGGGCTTGTCCAGGTGGGATGGGGGAGGTCTTGTGTTCCCCTGTGAGCAAGGAGGGATGGTTGGGGACTGCAGAGCTGGAGGGAGCAGAGTGGAAGGAGGCCACAGGTGGTCACCAGAGAGGAGACTTTGCTGATGAGAAACACAGGAGGGAAGGAGATGGTTGACAGGATGGCAGAAAACCAGCCCTCCACAGCAGCCACAGCCCCATGGTCTCTCCTGAGGGGGTCATCCCTGGGAATGTACACTCCTGCATGCGACTCGAGGTCGCAACTTGTTCTTCTGCAGTACAGCGTCATTGTTGGTGCTGGAGCTGCAGGGAGCCCTCAGTGAGCCTCCACCTGGTCCTGCAAGGTGAGCCTTGTCTTCATCTAACACCACCTTTCCTGTCTTCTCCTTCCAGAGCAGCTGGTGCTGGGAGCCCACAGGGAGCTGTCCCGGCGCTGGGACGCTGACTACGACGCCTTGGTGCTGCCCTTGCTGGAGGAGCAGCAGCCCTGCTACGTCCTGTACCGCCTGGACAGCCAGAACGCCCAGGGCTACGAGTGGCTCTTCATCTCCTGGTCCCCTGACAGCTCCCCGGTGAGCTCCAGGCCCTGGCACGCAGCCTGGGGACAGGCACCTGCTCGGGGAGTGTCGAGGTTGTTGAGGGCCAGCTGAGAGACGAGGAGGAGTCTCTGCTTGTAGTAAAAGTCTTTGATTGCACAGCGCAGTCGGTCTCACGAGGGTGAGAAGTTACAGTCTGTGCCGTTGTGCTAAAAGCCTTCTTGTATAAAATCTCAGTATCCCAAGGAGAAGTTGAAGCAGCGGAAGGAGCAGCAGCCTAAAGCAGCAGCCCCAATACAATACATTATATTCATTAATTATCTAATCAGCTACAAACATGATTCTGTTACAATCTTTTTGCACCTGTCCTGGTTTAACACAGCTATATGACAACGGTGTCGTTTCTTACACAGAATTTGTGCACATAGTCTGTCTTCCTATCCAATAACACTATGCTGTGTTTATGTTATGTCTAGAGCTTAGTTAATTTTGTGAAAGGTTATGCTACTGAACTTTAAACTGGACTTTAGGGTTTTTCCACTAACTAATACAGTTTCTTGTGTGCTTAAGGCACTTTAAGGCATATTTCTATTTGCTTAAAACTAAATCTACGTTCTTACTTCAGGTTGGTGTGGCTTTATGTATCTCAGTTTCTCTGAAGGTTTCAAATCAGCCTCTGCATTCCTCTCTGCTTCTAAGCCTGTATGCCCAGGGTTCTGAGGGATTTCTATTGCATTCCCAACAGGGGAGGTGCAGGGGGGAGGAGGTGCTGGCCAAGGGCTTTGCCCTGGGGCCGAGGAGGGTTCACACCCTCGGTCACTGTGCCTGGGTAGAGAAATGGAGACTGCTGTGGGGATGGGGAATTTTTTAAGACACAGAGAGATACACTGGGACTGTGTCTCTGTCTTCTTTGCAGTGCTGAGTGAGGAGGTGGAGAGGCGAGGATGTAGAGGTGGGAGTGGTGTGGATCATGGGACCAGGATGGAAACATCCCACCATGGCTCTGGCCTTTGCTGGGAAGAGCTGGCACTGACACTGATTTCTCTCCAGCCCAGCCCTGCTCTGCTTGAGGCTGATGCAGAGTGGCTGCCAGCCCTTCTCCAGGCCTTGCTCCAAAATCAGCTCTTGGAGAGTGGGCACAAAAGGGCTGGTTGGATGGGAAGCAGGTTTAGAGGATGTCAGTAGTACAGCTTGGAAAATGCCATCCTGTTGAGCACATCTCTGTAATGGGCCTGAGATCTGCTGATGTGTTAACACGTGTTCTTGTCTTCTATGCACATATTTATCTGTGTATATATATTTATATGCGTATATATATAATCCTATGTATGTATTTGTTATATACTTAGTATAATCTGTAGACTGGATAGATTTACTGCCACGTTAATACATGCACTGGTCACATATATAAAAATACATGTACAAGTGGCATATATGTAATTTTATATACACGTACATATTTGTGCATGTGTACATGTACATATACACGTGTATATGTAATAATATGTATTTTAAATATGTATATCTTTCAACACACCACAGGGGCTCTTACTGCAGAAGCACAGTGTGCCCAGGAGCACTTGCCAAAGCTCTTGCCTGCATTTTGCAGAACGATGCAATAGAAGTGCCAAAGCCAAAAGTCACTTTTAAGTGGCTGTATGGTATTTGTGCCTCCTCTAACCCAGGTGCTGGTAGGAAATGGTGCTCTGGAGCTTAGGGCCTGGAAAGCAAAGCATGGAATAACCTGTTGGATTGTGGGCAGCTCTTGGCAAGGCTGCAGCCCTGGAAATAGAGCTGGTGGGTTTTCCCAGCTGCTCCCTACCTAGGGATGCTGCCATTAAAAATCAGACCGAGCTAGAAACGTGGTGGGTGCTCCCAGGAGAGGCTGAGGTGTGTGGAGCCTGTGGTGGGACGGTGGCTGTGAGCACTGGGCACCTCTCTGGTCCCCTGTGCCCCTGTGTGACAGCAGTGCCACCCCTGTCCTGGCAGGTCCGGCTGAAGATGCTGTATGCTGCCACCAGAGCCACCGTAAAGAAGGAGTTTGGCGGGGGGCACATAAAGGACGAGATGTTTGGCACAGTGAAGGTACAGTGCTGGGTCCTGGGCAGCCTTTTGGGTCTGACCCTCAGCTTCAGCAGCCTGCCCGGAGCTCAGTGTGTGGGTGGTGGGATGTGGGATGCTGGTGTTGGGTGAGGGAACAGCAGGGTGTTGGTCCTCCACACTGCTCCCTGGGTGGCCACTGCTGCTTTCTCCTGCCTGCATGGCTGTGGTCCGTGATGGAGAGCGTGCAAGAGGTGGGAGGACGGCTGCAAGCTGTGGAGCTTTATGCTGAACGAGAGAAGAAGTGCCAGGTGGTGGCAGTGTCACTCCAGCAGCGAGAGCTGCCTTCACACCGGGGTTATCTGCTGCCTTGGATGGAGGTTTCTCCTTCCCTTCCATGGGCAGAGGGAGCTGCACAGCCAGGGCCTCCTGGACATCGGTCCTGCTGGGGCCTCTGGTACTGGTGGAAGCCAGGGAGCATTCCTGCTCTTCTCCAAGGTCCCTCTGCTGCTCCTGGGCTATAGGCTCTGCTTTTCCCTCTCACTTCCATGCTCGTGAGCTTCATGAAACAGCCAGAGGAGCCCACTGCCACAGCCATGGGTGACTGGGGAGGAGCAGGGTGGTCAGAACAGGCAAATCGAGTGTGGGATTTGCATGGAGGCATCCATGAGCCTTGAGGCTGATCCTCCTGGTCAGGAGGGAGCCCAGGACTCTCTGGGTTGCTCTGACTCACCTCAAGGCTGGGGGTACATCCAGCCCTGCAGTGATCACCACCCGTGACGCTCACCCTGTGCCTCTGTCTGCAGGAGGACGTGTCCCTGAGTGGTTACCAGAAGCACGTGTCCTCCTGCTCTGCCCCGGCCCCGCTGACCGCAGCCGAGCAGGAGCTTCAGCAGATCCGCATCAACGAGGTGGGTGTCCTGCAGAGCTGGGTGTCCTGCAGGGCTGGGTGTCCTGCAGAGCTGGGTGTCCTGCAGGGGTGGGTGTCCAGCAGAAGTGGGTGTCCTGCAGAGCTGGGTGTCCAGGAGAGCTGGGTGTCCTGCAGAGCTGGGTGTCCTGCAGAGCTGGGTGTCCAGGAGAGCTGGGTGTCCTGNGGTGTCCAGCAGAGCTGGGTGTCCTGCAGAGGTGGGTGTCCTGCAGGGCTGGGTGTCCTGCAGAGGTGGGTGTCCAGCAGAGGTGGGTGTCCTGCAGAGGTGGGTGTCCTGCAGGGCTGGGTGTCCTGCAGGGCTGGGTGTCCAGCAGAGCTGGGTATCCTGCAGAGCTGGGTGTCCTGCAGGGGTGGGCGTCCTGCAGGGCTGGGTGTCCAGCAGAGCTGGGTGTCCAGCAGAGGTGGGTGTCCTGCAGGGGTGGATGTCCTGCAGGGCTGGGTGTCCTGCAGGGCTGGGTATCCTGCAGAGATGAAACAGCCATGTCCAACAGCCCCAAGAGAGGAGCCTGAGGCCCTCTGGGCACAAAGGGATGAAGGATGCAGGGAGTGAGCATTCAGCTGAAAGGAATGGCTCATTTTTACTTCTCTCTCTGCCATTTAAACCATTTCTGCCCTTCTCAAGGGGAATGAACACCCTCATAGTCAAATTGGCAGCATAAAGAGGAATTTACACTACTCTTTTTTTTCCCCTTGCTTGGACGTGAGCTCAGGACTGTGTTTTGCTGACAGTCAGAAGATGGTTTGGGCCTGGAAGCAGGTCTCTAACCTGTGTGTATTGGAGCAAAACCCAGAGCTGAGTTTGAAGATATGGAAGGCAGGAAGAATTCAGGCTTATCTTTGGGCTGCAGCAGCATTCTCTCCCTTACACTTCCTTTATGTCTATAAATGTGAGGGATGCTGTCCCAAGAAATACAGATCTTAACCTAAATTTGGGGGCTGATGTGCTGGAAAGGTTGCGGAAGTGATGCAGGGTAGGCTGTGACTCCGTTGTTCCCTGGTGGCCTTTCACAGCCTCTGTGGTGCTGTGACACACTGAGGCAGAAAAGGGGGTGTGCTCACTGTGTGGGAAGACCACCTGGAAGCAGTGGTTTTTTTGGGATGGGGAGATTTCCCTTAGATACATGGAAAGCTTTCCTCTCTAGAGAAGCATCCCTCTCTTCTGCCTGTGCTGAGGCTGTGGCACTCATGGATGGATCAGGACACGTGTGGGAAATGTGGAGCCAATCAGCCTCGTGGCATTAATTAATGGCACAGATGAGGCAGGAGGTTTCTACCTGTTGAAGCAGGTCTGAGGGTGATTTCCATCTGCCAAAGCAGGTCTGCAGGTGGCAAAGTTGTGGGACATTTGGGAGATGCCACCAAGGGATGGTCTCCACCAGATGGGTCTTAGGGGAGTTATCCCAGCTCCCAGCCTGGAGGGCCTGGGTAGAGTTTGTTCTGGGGGATCCAAGGAGATGCCCCTGTTTGGAGAAGAGAGAGGTGCTGATGGTGGTTCTGTGGCTTGTTTGGCACCTTGGGACATCTGGACTCGATGATCCTTGAGGGTCCCTTTTGACTCAGCTGATTCTGTGATCTGTGCCATCACCTTGCCTGGCCAGTGCTGCAGGATTAAGTAGTTTTGGGGGGCTGTTGGGCAGTATCTTACAGGGTCATATGGCCCAGGTAAGTGGTGCTTGTGGTGCTCGTTGATCTGCCTCATTCTCCTTCCCTTCCACCCTGACCTTTGTGAGATGCAGATCCTGGATGGAGGTGCTGCTGCTGTCTGGTTTGTTGGGGTTTTTTTAAGGTTACATGGTCCCCTGTGTCAGCCTGGGCCACAGGGAGGAGCCACTGACATTTAGAAGGAGATGAAGATGGATATATTTTTGCCTGTGGGTTTAAAGGTGGGAAGCAGCCAAGTGCTGAGTGTGCTGAGGGGTCTCGGTGTTGGTGTTGCAGCTGCTCAGCCTTGGACATGGAGCAGGAGGCAGTGGGAGCTCTGATTTGGGTACTTGGTGCTGTTCTGGCCTCCCTGAAGTGGGAAATCTCAGGACTTGCAGTAAATGCAGCTTTGAGGCAATTTCTGGAGCCCCACAAAGCAGATGGCTGTGCTCGAGGGGGAGTGTATGGGAGCAGCTGACAACCTGTAGCACCCTGCTCAGTACAGTGATGCCTCCAGCCTTGTTCTTTGCCTGCAGCTTGCAGGATCCCTTGTGCACAGGCTGTGGGGGCCTGGAATGTGCTTGCACGTGGCAGATGAGTTTTGGGGGAGCAGATCCAGTACGTGGGAGTGAGTGGCCAGGGCCAGCAGTGACCTGGGAATCGGCCCTGGGGCAAGCCCTGACCTCAGCACTTCCGTGTGTCTGCCCAGGCCCCTGCAAGCTCCAGGACCCTGTGCATCCCTCTGTGTTCAACCAATCCATTAGGATTTCAGAAGTGACACAAGGGACACGGTTTCTTTAGAAGCCACCAGCCCTCAGGTGCTTTGCTGTGCCCCTCGCCTGGAGCTGCTGCTGGGCCCCGCTCCCCTCCCCTCTCACGCTGCTGGCTCACAGCCTTGCAAGACACCGGCCAGACCTGAGTCTTCACCCCACACACGGCTGTGTTTCTGGTCAGGCAGAAGCTGCCTGGGATCCTCCTCAGCCACCAGATGTGTGTGGAGAGGGGATGGGAAGAGAAGGGCAGCACAGCCCGAAGGGACAGGCGAGGGCTGCAGGGCAGCAGCTTCAGGGCAGCACAGTGGCCTTTGACACTGAACAAGGAAGGAGTCAGGTTTGCACATCCCCCAGGGAGCTGCCCAGCCTTTTGGAAAGCAGGTTTTATGCTTCATGAGGCAAAGTTTCCCTGTGGTTTGAGGATTGGATGGACAGAGATGACATAGTGAGTTAACCCTCTTTTTGATAGCTGGATGGGAGCTCATGGAAATTTGCCACCTGCTTTATATATATTTTTAATAGCTGGGAAATGACAGCTTTACTGAGCTGATAGTTGTCAGCAGACTGTGGGCTAAGAAACAGCTTTGAATTTGGCATTGATCTCAACACCCACGACTGGGGAGTCTTTGTAGAAGTGTTGCAGGTTCAGAAACACAGGCAGAGGGGAACTGGGCCTATACCGTTGGCAGGCCCGTGGGGAAGAGGAAGGCAGCCTTGGAGCTGGGGAAGGAGGCAGGAGAACTGCAAGGAACCAAAGGTGGGGGTGCCAGTGCAGTGTGTGAGGGGTTGTCCTTCACAGCTGGGTTTGTGGGTAGAGCAGAGGCTTTGCCAGAACCCTTCCATGAGGACTTTGCCATGAGACTGAGAATTAACCCTTAGACAGGGTCAGCACCGTGCCAGGAGGGAGGAAAGAGTGGGAGAAAATCTAACCTAAAGAAAAGGAGATAGAACAACCTCCCAGGCAAGCCTGCTGCTGGCAAGGTTGGGAGGCCGGGATCCAGCACATGCTCAGCTGTCCCATACACTGCTGCCAGGCTGTGCCCTGGGGAGTGTTTCAGGCAGCCAGTTTTTAATGTTTTTGAAGAGGAAAGGAGTAGAAAATACAGAGGTATATGGTGGAGTTGATGTTGCTGGGACAAGTTTCCATCTCCTGGTGTTTTTGGACTTAAGTGTGCCTTGTGTCAGAGCTAAGGTCTCTATGGTCCCACTGTAAGTCTCTCAGTCTCCTTGCACTTATGGGAGAGAAAGCTGGGGTTCTGGAGGTGTTGGCAGTGATGATGTCCTTGTGCTGCACCTTTCCACAGGGTGGGACCAGGTGAGCTCGTGTGTGTCCTGAATCCCTGAGTGCTTGCCCTTGGGCCTTTGCTGGTGCCGTGGCACTCTGGGGGATGGTAGGACAGCAGAGCTGGAGGTCAGTGGGACTTTGTGCCCACCTGAGAAATTATTTCCCTTTCCTGAGAGCTGCACATAACACCCTGCTCATCCTCCAGGATGCTTGGTATGGATAGAGGTTTGGGCATTTTTTTCCTCCCAAGCCTTCCGTATGTGCTCCTTGGTGGAGGATAGCCCAAAATCTGTTGCTTCAAGTGCTGTAACTCCTCCCAGATCCTGGGCTGGGTTCACACTGGCAGGGGAGCCAGGAGGAGATGGGGCAGGGCTGGGCTCTGCACAGAGATGTTGGAGACCCTGCATGCCCAGGCTCGGGGCTGCCCAGGTTTCTCCCTCCCACTCCTCCCCAGCACTGGTACCTCCTGTGTTGTTTTTCGCTGCTCTCCCTGCCCACATCGCCAGGATCGGCCTCCCCTGTCCTCCAGCAGAGAGGTGGTGCAGCTCCCTCCTCCTGGCACATCCGTGTGTCCCCCACCCCTTCTCCTTTCACACGAGACCCCCCACCCCTGCGCCGGGTGCCATTGACAGTATGTCTCCTCTCCCCACGCTCGCAGGATTCCTGTTCCCAAGACTCGAGCACTGAGATGGTAGGCTGCTCTGCCTGCTTGATGCCCGGTTTTTCCTTCTGCTGGCAGTGTTTTCCTGCATGCTCTGATCCGGGCATCTGGCTCCATCATCCCCCCAGGGTGTGGGTACTGCGTGGGGCTGCTGTAACAAAGGGCAGCCTGTAACAAGACACCCACTTTGGTGCTGCCGCGTGGTTTTGAGATGTCAGCTCAAACTCTTGTGTTTCTCTTGGCATGCCTTGACTTTTCTTCCTTTTCTCTGTCAGGGGGAGGGAAATGAAGAAGGAAAAAAAACCATAAAGGTTGGACTCTATCCAAAATCCCCAAAACCGATCCCAAAGGAAAGGGACTCACGCTCACTGCAGAGCACCTGGGATAGTGTGGCTGGAGTGTTTCCCTGGGAGGGGGTCTTGATGTGGGAGGGGCTCCTCTGCCGTCGGGGTGACACCGGCTCCCTGTATTCTGTGGCAGATGGTGGGGGGCTGTTGCTGCTGCCCATCGCTGGTAGAGTACCCCGACCCCGAGGAGGTATGGTGTGCCCGCTGCGTCCTGCCCTTCCCCCAGCCCCCATCAGGGACCCCCGCTGCGGCTGGATGGAGGCACCTGGAGCCACGTGATGTCTCTGCAGTCTCTTTCTCTCCCCTCTTTGAAGTGGGGTTCGGTCTCCTGGACTAGGGGGTTTGCTTGGGATATGGCCGGCAGCCTCTGCCTTGTAGGGGCTTGTGGGGAAAACAGCGGCTGGGATCTTTCTGAGCTGTGGATCTCCAATCCCCAGTTCCAGCTTTGGAGGGAATGTCTGTCTGCTGCAGTTAAACCCACTGAGGAGGGCGGGGTGCCCAGCTGAGTGCTCTGATTTCAGGGCTTCCCCTGTCACCCAGAGGTTGCAGTCGGAGATGATCGGAGAGGACACGTGCCAGTGCTGGTCACAGCATCCCTGCCAGGGACTCGCTGGGAAATGTTGGTTTTGAGCTGGTCTCTACTGAGAGTGAAGCAGGGGGTGAGGGGGTGCATGGCTGGGGCCGGGGGATGTCCTGGAGAGGTGGGATGGTGACAAGAACCACCATCCTGAGCCAGGCTGACTCTCGGTGCTTGAATGGCATGATCCCTGTGAGACAGGTGTCAGACAGCTCCTTGGATGAGAAGCCTTTAGCTGCAGAACCAGCTGGTTTTCCTGTTTCTCCCTTCCCTATCCTTTGCCACTGTGCCCTGACGTTGAGGTGGTCTCCATCCCCAGGTGAAGACAGAGATCAGTGTGGAGAGCAAGCACCAGACGCTGCAGGGCCTGGCCTTCCCCCTGCAGCTGGATGCCCAGCAAGCCATCCAGGCTCTCAAGCAGAAGAAAATCAACTACATCCAGCTGGTAGGTCCCTCCCATGGCTTCTCTGTGCCCCACTTCCTGCTGCTGTCTCACTCCTGTCTGCTGCCTGTCCCCTCTGTCCATCAGAAGCTGGATCTGGAGCGGGAGACCATCGACCTGGTGCACACGAGCCCCACGGAGATCGCTGACCTGCCCAAGAGGATCCCCCAGGACTCTGCTCGCTACCATTTCTTCCTGTACAAGCACTCACACGAGGGAGACTACCTGGAGTCTGTTGGTGAGAGCCTTGGCACTGGGAAAAGCCGGTTCGAGCCTGTGCCAATCCCTGTTTTCCCTGGACCATTAGTCCCATGGGGGAGCAAGCAGGGATGGGGATAGGGATGGTGCATCAGGGAGCCTTGAGTCAGTTCCCTCCCGTGGTGCTGGCAAGGCCTTTGGTGCCACGTGCAGTGCAGGTCTCTGGGTGCTGCCACAGAGGATTTGTGTGGGCGGTTTGGTTTCCTGTGGTGTTGCAGGAGTATGAGGGAATATTTGGGAGGGGTGATGAATGGGATGGCTCAGCCTCTGTTGCTGGATGTTATCTGGGACTCTGGGCTGGAAAAGCCAGAGGAGTGGGATGCAGCCAGTACTCTCTGGCCATGGGCCCGGGCAATGCCACAAGCCCTGCTCTCTTCTCGCAGTCTTTATCTACTCCATGCCCGGGTACAAGTGCAGCATCAAGGAGCGCATGCTCTACTCCAGCTGCAAGAGCCGGTTGCTGGACACTGTGGAGCAGGAGTTTTGCTTGGAGATAGCCAAGAAGGTGAGTGCGAGCCCCTCCAGAGGTGATGGAGCTGGGCATCACCAAGGGACTGTGCTGCAGCCTTGGTGCAGCCCCTCTGGTGGGCTTGGGGGGCAGTTGGGTGCCCCAAAGGTGGGTGTCCTATCCCAAGGGAGCTGCTAAGCCCCCGTTTCCCATCGCTGGGCGCAGATCGAGATCGACGACGGCGCGGAGCTGACGGCAGAGTTCCTGTACGAGGAGGTGCACCCCAAGCAGCACGCCTTCAAGCAGGCCTTCGCCAAGCCCAAGGGGCCCGTGGGCAAGCGGGGACAGAAGCGGCTGATCAAGGGGCCGGGCGAGAACGGCGAGGACAGTTAGATCCCGCGGGGCCGGCGGTGAACGGACACCATCCCTGCGGCGCTTCCCGCCTTCCTCTCCGCTGACCTGGGGATCTTTCCCTCCATCTCAGCCTTTTTTTTTTTTTTTTCCCTTTTTTTCCTGTTTCATTCCTTTTTTTAAACATCTGGATGGCTTGTTTCACCTGGGGGCAGAGTGATGGGGAGGGTTCAGGGTTGCTGGTATTTCTTTTCCTCGTGTCCTTGCGCAAGCCCCGGGGCTGCAGGGGGAGGATGGGAGCAGCAGAGCCATGCCCCCAGCCTTGCTCCTGTCCCCCTCAGGGTCACAGCCACTGCTCTTGGTGTCCCCTGGGTGACTGAAGGACACACTCACCTGAAAGCTGCGCTATGCAAAGGGAAGGGGGTAGCGTTGGGGATTCCTGTCTGAAAAGAGAAAATGCTTCTTTCCCTGCTCTCCCAGCCTCCAGACTTCGTTCCCCTGTCCCACTCTTGGTGTGCACGGCCCCTCTGCCCCAGGCCTGGAGCGATCCTGCACCCTTCAGGGTGCAGGCAGGACCCCCTGTGGGGTGGGCTTTGCTTCCTGTGGGATGGGAGTTTCTCCCTGCAGAGAGCCAGGCAGCGGGAGGTGGAAGTTCCCCACTGAGTCCTGAGCTCAGCCTGGACCTGGGGAAAGGTCACTCTGTCTTTGGGTGATGTTTGCATCCCCTTTTTGAACTGCCCCAGTAAGGTTTTCCCCCTCAGAAGGAGTTGTTACAGCCCTGACTCAGCCCTATCCATGTTTAGGACAGGAGCTGAGGGGTTCCTGAGGTCTGGTTCCTCACTCCCTGTTCCCCAGCCCCCACCATTACCCTACCCCCCAGGTTCTCAGCTGGGTCTCTGGGCTGGGGCAGCCCCACGTCTCAATAATCACAAGGCTCCCCAAATCCTTGTGTGGGGGAGCCCCTGTGTGGCGCCGGGGATGTCCCCAGCACCAAGGGCCACCATCGGTTCCACGGTCCGAGCTTGGCACTGTGATTTGGGCTGCACTGAGGGCTCGGAGGGAGAGCACCTTGCTGCTGGGTACCAGCGAGGGCTCGAGAGCCACCTGCCTCCCTGAGAGGATGGAAAAGGGGTCAGTGAAAGCTGCCCTCTGCTTTCCAGCTGTGGCAGTGAACGTGCCGATGTTGCCTTGGCCTCGGCAGAGTCAGGGGGTTGAAACTGGGGGGAGCAGAGCACACTGTACTGAACGCTGTATTTTCTAAAGAATAAAGTATTTTTAAAACAGTCTGATGCTCTTTGGAGATGCCCTGCGTTCCCCATGTTTGGGCATTTAGCAGCTGTGGGCTCCGGAGCTGCAAAGCAAATTGCTTGGACATTGTGAGCCAGGAGCCAGCAACTCTCACACCCCACCTGCCCTGGCTGAGTCCAGCCCTCACCACCTTGAAGGACATCCACACTTCGCAAATCCAGGGGTCTGGCACAACCTTGTAATGCCTGGCAGAATTTTTACACTGGGACACTCCAGCACAGCTCAGAGTTAGAGCCGGCTGCAGGGGGCAGCATCCATGCTCAGCCCAGCTTTCCTTGTTTTAATGGCTGGTGATTTTGCAAGGTTGCAAATCTGTTCCTGGGGCTATTCTCTTGCCTGGGGCAATTCTCCTGCCTGGCCATGGGGAGGGAAAGCAGCAGGATACAGAGCTAAGAGAAAAATTGCGAATGCAATGGGGTCTGCCTGCATCCTGGGCTCCCAATCCTCCCACTCCTCACCCAGGTCAGGGCATCGCCGTGTCTCAGCTTTAGCCTCCATGCCAGGATGAGATGGAAGATCTGCGAAGCCGGCTGTAAAACACTTAGGAAAAAAGGTTTAATGCAAAAAAAAATTCAACGCTGAATCAGTTTCCCTTTGACATGGAGGAGAAGGAGAAGGAGGAGGGAAGATGCTGCTATGCGGGAAGCAACCTCAGTGCAGGAGAGCTCCCTCTGTATATAAATGCTAATAAGCCTGGCTGACGCCATCAGAGTCATTTGACAAGCTGAGTCATCCTTCTCCTTCGGATCTTGCTCCCCTTCTGTGCTTGGTAATTTTTAACTTGCCCAAATATTGAGGGGGAATGAGGTCTGTCCCACTTTTCCCACTTGCTGCCCCCAACCCCTGCCAGTGCAGCCATTTCAGGTGACAGCCCCCTGTGCCAAAGGACCACGGTGCATGGTCATGGGACAGACAGCCAGGAGCAGCCCAGAGGCTGGGAACCCTTCCCATACTACCTCATCCTGTCTCCTGTCCCATCCCATCCCATTCTGTGTCCGATCCTCTCCTCCAGCCCATTCTCCATTCTCCATCCCTTCCTATACTGATGTCGCCTGTCCCCTCCCATCCTATCTCATGTCTCACATCTCTTTCCACCTCATGCCTTCCTTTCCTGTCCCAGCTTCTCCTTAACGTTTGAGCTAAAAGTCTTGGCTGCTGCGACGCAAAAGATCTGGGGTTTGAGACAATGCTTGGGAAGCCCACATTTGGTCAGCAGTGCCTTGTGCCACCTCAGGGCACATGGCATTTGCCTGGCTGGGCAGGGGACAGCAGGGCACAGCCCGGTTCAAATGAAAGGGGCAGCTGCAGGGGTCTGTAGCTGAACACCCACACAGCCAGCCCAAGTGCTCAGGGTTTTTAAGGCTCACAGACAAAGGTTCATGGACTCCACAGCAAACGAGCTGCAGAGTAAGTGATAGGACCATGATGATTTTCCTTACGGGATTCCCAGGCGGGAAAGGTCAAAATCTCAGAGGAGCTAACTCCTTTGGCTTCCACTCCCCTGAGATCTGAAGTAGAGGGGCTGCAAAAGAGTTACACCTGGTTGTAAGCTGAACGTGTGAATTAAAAGTCAGTTGGCACCTGGGCTATGAAACCTCAGGTGTCTGTGGGAAAGGGAGATGAGCCCTTGCCCTCTCAAGATCTCTGTGCCCTCCCCACAATCCTTGGGGAATGCCAGGAAGCAGGTAGGAGTAGCAGGGAGTGAAAGGCTATTTACCTGTGGGGTAAGGGATCTGGGATCAGCCCCTCTGGGACTGTGCAGGACTGAGGGTCTGGGTGGAGAGGAGGGTCCCTAACCTAACCTGGGAATGATGAAGGTTTGGGATCAAGCTGGAGGGTAGCTGGGGCACAGAATATCCTGAATAACCAGGAGTCCAGCCATGCTAGTGCTGGGCTAGCAGCTCTGGGCCAGGGGCTACCTTGCATTAGGCTTTTGGTGCCCTGTGCCAGTGTGTGCCCCAACAACAGTGGTTTGTGGCGAGTCCACGCACACATCCCCTATCCCAGCTGCTGGCAGCAGGCCAGGGTGCACTGCAAGGGGTGTGTTCCAAAAACAAATGGGTGCAAAGCATCAGGGATCCCAGAGCTGTGAATTTGGTGGTGTTAATAATGCCCCTGGGTGTGGGAGGAAGAGAAACCCCCTGCAGCCTCCTCCCAGCAATAGGGAACACGTGCTCCTGTTTGCACTTGGAATGGTTTTGCTGCTCCTGTGGCACCTGGGCTTACTCCGTTGTGTAAACAGGTTGGGAAATGAAAGAGGGTATGAGTTTAGGGCTATGCAACATGATGAATTTAACTAGATGAATTATTTTGCCCCCGACAAATGTTAGCCAAGGCTTTATGGCTGCATTCTTGCTTCCTTATGCTGCCACTGCCATTGTCTGACTTTAAACATATTTAACTGATTACTTCCTCTATTATTTTTTCTGGGAACCTAACTAAAGTTTGCATAACTTATCCCTACTTATACAACCCCCCATTCAATTTTTATTTGCTGGGAAACAATATGTGTTTATTCTTTCTTTCTTTGTCCTTTTCAATGGGGAGAATTTATCTTTTCAATGTGCTATTGGATTTATCTTTCTTTTGCAGTTAAGTGATGGACATCTGCTGGCCTCTTGCTGTGCCCTGGTTCTACTTTCACACTCTTGCTTGCCAACACCAGCGCTAAAGGTAATTTGTCACAGCTGATGTTAAGAGGTGTGGAGGTACTGACTGCCACGTGCTGAGGTTATTCGTGTTCCTGTCATTTCAAAGGTTGCCAGCTTTGAATCCTGGGCTTTTGTTCTGTCCTGTGATTAATTTGGAAGAACGTTGGGGATTTCTGATAGCTGGTACCTTTCCATGTCTTATTTCTTCTCCTCAGTAGTACAAAGTGTTGAGTTGCTCTTATAAAAACTAGGAAGAAAAACTGGGCTTATTAACTGGTTTGTAAAATGCACTGGACCAATGCTGAAAGCTTTCAGTGAAAAAAAACTAGAAATGCAAGTGACCTGGTACTGTCAGAATACGGCCATATGTGAGTCAACATGTTGTGTTATCTCCCACACACACTGATTGCCTACAGCTGTTCACTGATTGTTGCCAGAGCTTGCAATGGCATTGCTGGCACGTTATGGTGCTGGGGACAAGGTCCTAGGGAGAGGTTGATGGAGGAGCTGTGACTTTTTACTTCCTATCTCCAGTTAATGTAGTAATATAACCTAAAAGATAATGGGGAAGAGCTCTGTAACAGATGCATATTCATTGAGTCTTGGGCCACAAATGGTTCATGGCAAGGCCAGGCAGGTCACATCCTCCCTTCTACAGAACACCTGCACGTGGCAGAGGCCCCAGAGGGTTTTTTCAAAGTAGCTTGACTGCTTGGGAAGTCAAATATTTTATAAGAACTCTTCTGAGAATAGCAGGGTGCTTCAGTACATGCTTAAACAACTGGTGACTTCCAGCTGATAGAGCTGATGATTTTGCTTAATTTGGGATTCCATCTCCACCACAGATGGCTATTTGTGGTATTATAGTGGATCCCTAGTGGGAGGGAGCCTCACAGCAAACATGTGAGTGTGACGGGGGGCGGGGGGAAGTGCCAGGTTGGCTCCTTACAGCTAGAAAACAAGAGTCCCTGGGAGAGGGTGGCTGTTCAGGGGCTTGTGAAAGCCACCATAGCAGTTCCTGGACATGCCTGCACAGGCAAGGAGCAGTTCAGTGCCCTGCTTGACTTCAGGCCAACACTGACCTCTGAGACCTCTAAATTCTCACCCAGAGAATTACTTCCCCCTGTTCAAAGCAGGTCTTTGCTATTCACCAAAGCATGAAATAAGATCGCAATTGGGTGTAACAGGCCTAAGGTGTCAGAAGGGGTGCAAAGGCAGTACTGATATTCTCCTACAATGACTGCTCTCAGAGACCTGAACTATTAAATTGCTTGCTGAGTTTTTACACCAGTCTAGCTCTGAGTGCACGGACCAGCAGCTCCTGCAGACCTGCAGAGACAGAGGCAGCCAGAGCTAACCTGCATTGACCACCTGCAGGTGGTGAACAGGCCTTCCGTTTCCAGCCCTGGCCACACCACCACCTCAGTTTTCTGTTAGATACTCAGAAAATTCCACTTAAGTCCACTAGCACCTTCTTCCTGAGAGTAATGAATGCCAGAAGGGGAATGCTTGTGCACAAAACTACAAAGGAAGAACAGGGTAGCAGAGGGAGACAGCATCTAGCAGCTCCTATTATAAACACCTGCCTCCCAAAACATGGTGGAAGCTGCTTATACAACACTTCTTAAGGTGCCTAAGTTTTAGTGGGCATGTAGAACTATACCTGCATGTTTTCAAAAGCTTTCAGGGAGATGGCCCTGAGAAGCTATTTTCTCTTTTCATCATAAATAAATCCTGTGCAGGAAGCACTACTGAAGTTCTTTGTGCACGGTCATTGAACAGGCCATAGTTCAGCTGGAGGGCATTAAGCTCTAGAGCACTGTTTTATTCCATCAACTGTCCCCCCCCTGCCCCCACCATTTCAGTTCCAGTTATCAAAGGGACACAGAAGCACACAGACACAACTGGGCATCATGGCTCTAGAAATTTATTTTCAGAGCTTAGTGCTTCAAGTACAATTAAAACAACTTGAGCAATTAAAAAATGCTAATGACTTGATACTAGAGCTAGACAACAACTAACACTGTTACTTTCATGCACTGACAGATACTAGTTTGCTCATGCCACTGAAGTAGGCTCGTTCTCTTTCACTCATCACTTCAAAATGCAGGGGTCGTCTACAGAAGTTGCATTCGGCTGACGAGTGTGGTTTCAGCTCCAGACCAACATCCTTCCATGTAGTCAGCAGTTTTTCTGTTAAGAAAAGTTTATCAAGATCAAAGGTTAAGACTGGATTGCTTTAGAGAAGCAGCAGAAGTGTCAGCATATTTATTCTCCTAACAAGCGAGCAGGGATAATAGGATTTCACTCTGACACAATCTACCTCTTGAAACAACTGGGCTGCAACTAAGTCTCAGCTATCCTCATATCACCTCTCCTGACAGGATCAAGAAGGATCTACTTTCTCTGGACAGATCAACGTTTAAGAGAAGTTAACAGCTCAGCTGAGAACAGTAGAGTTCTTTGGGATCCACATAACATGTGAAGATTAGTTTGGACAATGCATGAGCAGAGCCCTGGCTGGGTATAGGTCTGCACTGGCCTTGCACCGTCTGTTCCAAATCACAGTGCACTGGCCTTCACATGTCACACTCCAAGCAGGGAAGTGTGCAGGATGTGCTGCAGCAGTAGAAAGACACTGTCCAGCTCCTGACATCTAAAACTTAAGTGCTTCCCAGTCTCATCTTTAGTACAAAGACTGCACAGACAGGCAGTATCTTCACTGCACTGATGCAGGAGTCCACTCACCAACAAAATAACTCATCATCTGAGGGGTGTGGTGAGGTGTAGGGGCAATTCGGAGCAGCTCCTCTCCACGGGGAACCGTCGGGTAGTTGATGGCCTGGACATAGATGCTGTGCTGGCTCATTAGCTTGTCACAGATCTCTGTATTTTTCGCAGCATCTGCAACCTGAAGTTCAAAATCTTAAGTTACAAGATCAACCAAAAGATGAGAGTTGGTAAAACTGGCAGTCCAACCTAGCAAGCCATAAGAATTCAATAGGGCTGGTAAGTAACACGTATGTCAGAAAGAAAGGCTAAAAGTCTGTGTTGCAGAGCACTCTGGGCATAAGAACACCACTGCAGCCTAGGCAGGTAGCTGTTTATACCCCAAATCTTTTTACTAGCTTGTTACCAGTTTCCTTATTTTCTGCATACTGTTAGACTGCGAGTTTCATACACTTTCTCCTGTTTCATATTTACACCAGGCCTAAGCCAGACTCCTGGCACATCGCCACTGAGCAACAGGATGAGCCTGAACATTGTGAAGGCAGTAACCAATACCTGATGGTGCAGCATGCTCGTGGACAGTAAAACGGGCACCAGAGCCCTGTCTTGACAGTACCCTGAGTCCTCACCCTTATGGGAATGATGTGGCTGGGGCAGTGCACCACGGGCAGCCCTGCGTCCATCAGCATCTGCCTCATGAGCTTGACGTTGCGCTGGTGCTGGCGCCTCAGCGCCTGCCCCTCGGCGCTCTTCAGCGTCCGCACCGACTCCAGGGCCCCCGCCAGCAGCATCGGGGGCAGGGACGTGGTGAAAATAAACCCCGCGGCGTACGAGCGCACCGTGTCTATCAGAGAACTGGTGCTGGAGATGTAGCCTCCCACACAGCCAAATGCTTTGCCTGAAGGAAAAAAGGTAACTGGACTTATTCTTTCCACCTATTGGAATGACTTGAAGTATTGGAGCTTTTCACTTGGAGGAATGGGTTATTCTGACCACACACTTAATGCAGCCGTGGCATCTTCCAGCCTCCCCCCACCCTGTAATCTTGTATTTACTCAGCATAGCGTACAGCTTTGTTTTTAAGGCAATCTTGATAACATGGATCTAGTTACTACACAGCAAGGACAGTTCATGCCTCTCTCAAATACTCAAATTTTGATTTTGGGGAAGACCTTACAAGCCCAATCATCAAGCAGGGACTTCAATAGTGACCCCAAGTGATCAACACTAAGTCTCTCAGCAGATTTAAAATAATCTGTTTCAGAGATGCCAGAAATAGCCCATGCTCCTAAGGAGCACAGAAGGCTGTTACTGTGATTGTGCAGTTGATACCAGCCCTCCTTTCTAAATGTTCAGAGTGCAGAACACAGCCACAGACAGAAGTAGGGTGTCTGGTGAATGCTTCTGTTCCTACTAGGCTGTAACCCAAGACTTTAAGTTCCAAAAGCATGAACTTTCCTGGAAAATTTTATTTATGTTTTGAAAGCTGTTTAAACAACCTTCCAATTTGCAGCAGCAAACTTACTCCTGAATCTGCATTCTACTCAGGTAATAGCAGCAGCTTCAGTACTTGCCAAATCTCTTTACATAACTCCCCATCTCAGGTTTCTAGATTAGGAGCACTCCATTTCACATAAAGAAACTAAGTACTACTAAATATAGAGAACTGCTCTACTAGCATTCTCACCTGAATTTCTTCTTGAGTTGTATAACATGCCACTGGAGGACTTTTTGCTAGCTTGCTTAAAGAAAAAACCCCAAACAAAGCTACCTGAAATATTTGTCAGGCAGTGTAAGTAGCTTAACAGAAGCTTTTCAGACTGTGAGGCACACTTAAATTCCTTGGGCTTTTTGAAAAATCCTAGGCCCCAGCAGCCCCTAACAAGACTGATTCTGAGCTACCCCACTTAATTTGGCTGCTCAGCAGCTTTGCCGCCTCAGCTCCTGCAGAAGTGCCAGGCTGTGCATACCAAGCGTTCCAGAGATGATGTCCATCTTGTGCATGATCCCATCCCGGTCTCCTATCCCACCTCCTTGGGCTCCATACAGCCCCACAGCGTGCACTTCATCCACAAAGGTGATGGCCCCATGCTCGTGGGCCACATCACACAGCTCCTCCAGAGGACAAACAGCACCTAGGAACCAAAGCAGTGACTGGCAGTTTAGGATTTTCTCTATGACTGGATAAACCCCAGAAGTACCCCTAAACAACCCTTACAGCACTGTACACTTTGAGACCTAAAACACAGATGATTTGAGGACTAACTGTACTAGGAGCAGAGAGGAGGCTTTGATGTCAACTTACCATCCATTGAGTGAACAGTTTCAAATGCAACAATTTTAGGGGTGGATGGATCAGACTTTTTCAATAGTTCTCGAAGGTGGTTGACATCATTATGGCGAAATATATGTTTTGGCACCCTGCTGTTACGGATCCCCTGGATCATGGAGGCATGGTTTCCAGCATCAGAGTAGATCTCACAACCTGAGGAAACAGCCCAGTTATGTTTTAAGTATAGAAAGCATTAACTGATTCCTAGCATTGCATAATGTATGGGAAGAGTGCTCTTGAAAGTAATGCTCTTTCTTGATCAAAAGAACAAGTTACAGATATGAAGCAAGAATAACATTTAAAGTTTATTTTAGGTGTTCAAACTAACTATTTTCTCAAGCTCTCATTTGTGTTATTTAACTCTCCTAACTTCTGAAGTGAGAGAGAAGTGGGAGGACACTAAATTCCTGCTGTCTCATTTTCAGGTGGAGTTTAAATGCAAGAACAGAAGACTCTCTACTTGTCTAATTCTTCCAGCAGGTCCCAGCTCATAGATCTCAATCTCAGTAGGCTGTGTTGAACATAACTTGAAGAGGGTATTAAAAGTACCTAACCATACTCTGCTGATGGATTAGGGTGAATCTTCACTTTGGACAGCTATTTGCAAAACATACTCCCAACAGCTTGGGGCAAGGCTGTGTTTTTGTGGCAACAGAGGTGCAGTTTGAGATCTCACCTGGCAGCATTTTAGCTAGAGTGAAGAGAGTGGAGTCATTGGCTACAAAGCAAGATGAGAACAGCAGTGCTGCATCTTTTCCATGAAGATCAGCTAGTTCTTTTTCCAAGTCGACATGAAATTTACTTGTTCCTGATATGTTTCTTGTGCCTCCTGCTCCAGCACCATGTTGTTTCAGTGTTTCCCTAAAGAGGGCCCAGGAGAGGCATTAGCATTGCCGTGTGACACACAGAAGAATAAAAGATGATTGCTGAAAACGTTCTAGTACATAATCAGGACTGTTCTAAAAAAGTATTGGCAGCAAAAAGCAGCTCTTGGGTCTTTGAGTGACCTGCACGCTCAGGAGTCCAGTAAGGTCAAAAATCATTACTAAGTACAGCTGTGACATACCATCCAGTTTATCTGGTAACATTTGGGGGCTTCTAAGGAAGATCCAAGGAGCGCTGTCAGTGACCAGTGCACAAAATGCAGCCCTGGATCTAAACACTAAGTGACCCACCCCAGCTCAAGAAACGAGTGTCATCTTAACTGCACACCAAGAATCACATCAGAAGCAACTCATGTACCACAGCACAGAAATCAATTCTTCAGAAGCCTTCCCACAAAATAAAGCTTGAAAATGCCTCTTAATAACACGCACTACTCACATAACTGCTCCACAGACACGAGGGTGCCGGCTCATGCCCAGGTAATCATTGCTGCACCAGACAGACACCTCCTTTTTGGTGATCAGGGAATCAGTGTAGTCGTCTGCCATGGGGAAGATCTGCGCCTTCCGGTTCACGGTCTTGAACACTCGGTAGGTGTGATCCTTCTTCTTCTCATCTATCTTCTTTTCAAAGAACTGATCATACTGGAAGGTGGACACAGCTGAAAGGAGACAGAGACTTCAGCACACAGGAAATAATCACAGCAGAACAGGCCTCTAGGGGTTTTGCCAGACATTCTTACATTTTGGCAAGTTATCCTGAAGCAGATGAGAGACACTTTCCGGTCTTTGCTTCAGCATAATATCCTTAAACTTCTTGAGCAAGCCACTCTGCTCTTCCCCCTCAGTCTTAATCTTTCTCACTGTGGAAGTACTTGGTATTTTGGCAAATTCTGTACCTACAGACATTGTAATAAATTCCAGTGAGCTTGTTTGGTTTGAAACAAAGTGAAGTAAGTTGAATTCAGCAAAGCAAACATTTTAAGTAAAACCAACACTTCAATCTTTAGGAAGGACATGCCCAAAACCCCATGTTGATCCAGCTAGGATCAACTATTTTATTTGCTTACAAATTTGCATTGGACAAGACAGAAGGATTAGCCTTGCTAATCAATCACAATACAGCAGGCAATTTCCTTACAACATATTTGGTTCATCATGACTCAGAGAACCACACTATACAGCTACAGCATTTATCTGAAAGGATTGGTACACACCTAACTGAAGGCAGAGTTCTAGTCAGCTGCTTCTTCTTTGTTCTGTTAGTACAGGTTTATTTTTTAAGAACTATGCCACAGAAGGCAAACAGAAAAGAAAAGCCTCCTGAGACAGGCAGCAAGGCTTTACTGATACTGCTGCAAAGTTCCTTCCTTTGAAGGACAGCCCTTCCGCACTACCACTGCAAGCCAGCCAACACCCTTTAGTTCCATAAACGCAAAAACCCACCCTAAAACCATTTGCCTGCTTTCAAGCTTGGATTTGTGCTGGTACTTGGATGGTATCTCAACACTTTCCTCCATCTTTGGATATAAAACCTTTGTCTAAACTAGCACTCTGGCAAAGCTCTCTTCAGATCTAAGCATCTGCTTGGGTGCAAGTGTAACAGCTTGACTCACACATCTAGAGCCAGCCAGCACATCAAAATACAGCTCACAGTATTCCCACATCAAAGTCACCCAGGGAAACCCTGCACAACGTCACAGGTATGTCATTAACACCTACATTCTCCAGCAGCTTTTCCCTGCAGTCTCCCATAATCCCAACTGCATCATTTCAGTGGTGCCTGTCAGACCTGGCACACTCCAGAGCCAAGTCAGGCACCAGAGGCTCTGAGGAGGAATCACTGCTTCAGCGCACAGAGAACGTACCTTTCCTGTCCCCCTGCATTTCCTGCACATCCTCCTGCAGTTCCAGGCTGGCTTTGCAGAAAACGTTGCTGTTCTTGTGATTCATCTGAGCTGCCAGGAACGGGCATTTGGTAGCTGTACTCTGGCTGGTGCTGGCAGGTGGGTGGCCAGCAGGAGGCTGGGTTCCATCTGCATTCTGCTGGGACACCTCTTTGACATTTTTGGCCTCTGAGATGGGGGCAGAGGAAGAAAAACGCTTCAGCTTCATCATTTTAATACACTGACTTCAGTTTTTTGATCCATTACTTTTGCAATTAATTTGGCAGGACCCATTCAGGACTATTTAACTGAGCAGTCACATTGTATTTATACAAGCAGAAAATCCCAGTAACAGCCAAGGGACATCTGATTTAAAATGCTAGATCTAGCACTGTACCCTTTTGCAGCTTCCTCTGCTGCAAGCCTCAGCTCCTTCCCCTGAGTGCCAGGGGAAGAATTCCCCAAGGAATGTTCCCGGCTACTGTGAAGGGCCACCGCACCATGAGAAACACCGCTCCGAGATCCAGGATCCCGGATCCCCACCCGGGGCTCGCTGCAGGACGCCCCAACAGGCCGGTCCTTGATTCATGCCACGGACACAAATTTCGTTACCGCGGACATTTCAAGGATTAAGCAACCCCTGCCTTTTCCAGAAGTTTCCTCCCGTGACATCCGATGTCTGTGTTAATTTTTTCCCCTTCAGGGGGCCCGTGTGTAACCCTCGGCTCGCTCCTCCGGCCGTACTCACCGCGGCGGCCCGCGGGGGTCTCCTCCTCAGCCTGCTGCCCGCGGGCGGCGGACGTGGCGAGGGCGCGGGCAGCCGGCGGGGCCGCCTCCATCATGCGCGGGCAGTGCTGGGCGTACAGCAGCAGAGACGGCCCGGCCTTCTGCAGGAACGCCTGGGACACACGGGCCAGGAACGGGCAGCGCCGCACCACCGCCTCCATCCTCGCTACCAGACGGGACACCGGAGATGACGGCAAAGTGACACCGGCGACTGGGAGGCGATACCGAGATGTGCTCCCGCACTGCCGCCTTTATAGCCCCAGGGGCGCGGCGCAGGCGCGGTGGGGCTGCGCAGGCGCGGGGAGGGACCGGGGGCGGCTCCCGGCGGCTCTGGGCTGGTGTGTGGTGGTGTGAGGGGCTGAGGGTGTGGAGAGATCTTCGGGGGTTGTGAGGGGCTGGAGGCGTCCCAAGGACAGACAGAGACCTCCGGGGATCGTGAGGGGCTGGAGGCGTCCCGAGGACAGGCAGAGACCTCCGGAGGTCGTGAGGGGCTGGAGTAGGTGTGGACGCCATGAGGGAGTAGAGGCGCTGTGAGGGTGTGGGGGACGCTGAGGCGCTCCCGCAGCGCTGTGAGGGCACGGAGGGGGCTTGAGTTCTGCCAAGAGTCTGTGAGGGGATGCCGGGCTAGCCGGCCCCGAGCGGAGGCTGTGTGGGCATGGTCCGCACGGGAAGCGCTGCTTTGGGTTTCCCCTGAGCCCCGGGCTGTGCACTTCTTGTTTCCCAGAAGGTTCCGAGTCCCTTGCCCCCAGGACAGGAGACTGGAGTCACCCCAGCGCGCCTGTTCGTGAGAAGAGGCGAGCTCTGAGTCAGCTGCGTAGGAGAAATCCAGCGCTGCTCGGACGCGTCTCGGTGTGTTCTTCCTAAATGCACTTCTGAGTCCCTGCAGAGTTCATGCCCGGGGCCTCAGGTGGTGGTGGTGGGATCCTGAACTCCTCTGACTTTTCCTGCAGCTGGTATGAATCTAACAGCTCCTCTGTAGGTAATGCTAAGACTTTCACCATTGCATTTTTGCCAGATTTTGAAGGAAAGAACAACAGCAACAAATAAAATTGAGCCCTTCATCCTCTGGTTTGTAATGGACATTAAAGTTATTTGCTTACAAGAGTATTTTGTGGGGGGTAATGGTAAAAGGAGTTCTTGTTATGTGTGTGGCCATTCAAACCACAGTAGTGCTACTTCCTGTAAGCACTGACTGCTCAAGTGTGGGAAGAATGGAGAAGGAAAAATGACAATGCATTTTTTTCGCTCATCTTGTGAAACAATTTCATGGAAGACAGGATTTGGGTTGAAAGCCAAGAGTTGTCTTGGGCACTTTGGGGCAGGAGTGGGTTTTGTAACAAGTGTGGAGTTTGGATGAGAGCTTTCTTAAAGGTCACTCTTGGCTGTTGCCTTGCATGAAGTCAACAGTAGTGTAGTTACTAGAAGGTGCTCATGTAGAGTGATTAGAGAAATACGAAGCCTGTGTAGGACTGAGGCTGCTGAACACAAGTTTGGCTATAAAAAACACTTATAAAATTGTTGGTTAGCATTTAGATATTGCAAATTATCTTTAGACAACTCCTCTGTCAGCGGGCAGTGGGGGCAACCAGCAAGATATTTGCCTGACCCTCCTTTATTCACCACTGACCCGCTTTGAGGATGCTGCATGCAGTTTGTAAACTTTGGGGTCTGAGTAAGTTGGTCAGGAGGAAAACTTCAGTCAAATGACAGATTTGATGTCAGCTCCAGTGTATTTCTAAGCTCTGAGGCAGGAAATGGGACTGAGTTCTGCTCTCATGTACTACTTACAAAGCCCTGGTAAAGTTAGCTGGGGCTTTACAAGGCGTGGGATTTGGGTTTTAGTAGTGCTTTAGTAGATGCGTTTTAAGCACAGTTCGCTTCTTGCTTATTAGAAATTTAAGACAGCATTACTTAAGAAGTCTCAGTGCTCAGATCTTAACTCAGTATTTGTCAGTGTAATGCATCACTGGCATTGTTAAACCACATATGTGCTAGTTTTAATTTGTTCTGTAGATAAGTGATTAAAGTAGGGCAGTGGTATTTGATCTCAGCCTCTATAGCAGTTATGATGGCAGGAGTCCTGGTCATGTAGTGTTTTGAGTTATTAGTTCAATTACTCATAAAGAATTTTTTTTTTTTTAGTCCCCCCACAACTGGGTTTTGGCTAGTGTTACATGCCTCAAGTATTTAGCAAAATAATAGTTAATTAGTACTTGAAGTTAAAGACACTTGATCCATGTTTCAGATTACTGCTGTCCCCATTCCCTGGAACATCAACATTTGACTCCCTACCCTGAAGCTTTGTGTCACATCAGTTACTCTGAAAATTGAGGGAACATCACGGCATTCTAACATGTGCATACCTGACAAGTGTCCTTCGAGCACAGTTAATGTGTCGGGGCCTAAGGGATCACTCCTGTGCTCCTGGGGTTAAGTGCAGTTTTAGCAACAGAAACCATGTCCCATAAGCTTGATTTATAGTATGTTGAGAGTATTTTTCTTTCTCCTCCTATTTTTCACTTATTAATTGTCCATGAATCTTAGCTCAGAGGGAATGTGTGTTTTGTTCAGAGAAAGGTATTGTGCAAATGAGCACAAATCTGCTGCAAGAGGCTGCAGAGCTTGTCTGCCTATATACCTGCCACAGTAGGTTAGATCCGTCAGAAATCTGATAATCCTTCTTTATCCTGGTAATCTGAACAGCAGCATCTTGCCATTTTGTAGACCTGAGGGATGAAGTACATCAGTCTGCTTGGTTGCTGGAGTTCAGAGACTTGTGGGTTTGTATTCAGAAGGGCATGTGAAGCCTGAAGAGCATCTGATTTTTACACAAACAGCGTTCAAGGCTGGCAGCTGAGACGTGGTGACCTTGGCTACGATATGGAGTTCTCCAAATGGAGCAGAACTCTAGGCTTTCCTGTCAGACTCCCCTCCAATCTGTGCTGTTAATCAAAGACTGCAATATCACTTCTTTTAAAGCTTGATTTTGGTGAATTTACTTAACCTTGTACGTGACAGGAATTGCGCAGAGCAATGGAATGACATTAACTTGACCCTCATCTTGGAGGGTGCTGAAGGAATGTGTCCTTGTCAGTGTGCAGAGCTGGCTGGGAGCTCTGGGAGCAACAGAGCAGGGACAAGTCAGCAAAAGGGTGGCTTGTCAACTGCTCTGCCAGTGTCCTCCCTTTGGAAATACTGCCAGAGCTTATGTGTTGAAGGTGAAGTAAATACTAATAAAGCTGCCGTTAATTAAAATTTCTTAGGGCTTCAGTGGATTAATTAAACAGTATTTAAGGATGTTAATTGTGGCAGTGTAGTACCGCCATCCTACAGGGCTCAGGAGAAACTGGCATGAGGTACCACACAAAGGCTGTTTGTCACACTGCAGGAGGAGGACAGTCTGCAGCAGGGCCAGTGGGAGCCCATGCTGAGAGGGAAAAAGCAAGCTTAGACTGAAGAGAGGCAGCAGGTACAGTGGGCAGGGGAGAAGGAAGGGCTGCTTGGCAGTACAGAAAGGGCAGAGTAACATGTAATAAAGAAGGGAAAGGGTTTAAGCAGAGGAGATAGCACTGGTGTGAGAGCAAACTTATTCAGCTGGCGCTGACAAAATCTAGGTCAGGAGGTGGGTAGTTCTTGCTGTACCTGTGTTTTGGAGCAGCCTTGAGAGCTGGACCCTGAGACCAGATGGATTGAGCAGAGGAAGCTCAGTCTGCCTGAAAGGCCCTTGTGTTGCAGTGGCAGAGGAAGAGAAGGGAAGACTCTCAGCTATCCTGAGAGCCTCTGCTTATTTTAGTTTTCTAAAGCTCATTCTGTTCTGATGATTTGTCAGTTTCTTAGCTAAATAAAGGTTAAGGGAAAACGAGGTTAAATTCCAGCAGTTTGGGAGGTGAGTTAGAAGCCACAGAAAGTGCTTCTTTATAGAAGAAGAAATTGAAATGGGGAAAAAATCCCCTGCCACAAGATCAAGTTGATGTCTGCAGATGTCTATGAAGAGCTGCTGGTGAAGATGATCTCTTTCTGTGTTGCTGGTTTACCATGTAGGGTCAGGTGTAAGTTACCTTGAATACTTCCCTCCATCCCTCTTCTCTGAAGCATGTTTGGCCCAATGTTCCTGGAAACAGAACTTAGTTCACAGGTTTGTAGCATTCATCTGCCCTTGCATTTGTCTGCAGGTAGCTCCTTTCATAGAGTTGTCATAAATTTTATGCTTTGAAGAAAGCATTTAGATACTTAGCAGAAAAGCAAGGGTCAGAGCCCCTCTGCATTCAGCCAGTTCAAATGAAAACCTATAACTGCACCATAATTAGCAACATCAAATCCCTTTTGCCCACTTCTGAAGTCAGGGCTGTGCATATTCCTAATTTTTTCCCATCCAGTCAGTGTCAGAGAGGGCAAGCCAGAAAAACAATTCCCCCTCCCCATGAACAAACCCCTGTCTATATTGAGATGTGAATTTTCCAAGGGAGTGGGTGTGATCCTGACATCTGGATTTAATCCAGACTCAGATTCCAGACTTCATCTGAGAACTTCCACCTCCGGTCCTGAGACCAGCAGTTCTTAGAGAGGATTTATTTTATTTACCTTTTAAGGCAAAATTGGAAGCTTGTGATAGCAGCTGCATAGTGACACTTCTTCCCATGCTGAATTTTTTTAACACATTTCCTGATTTGGAGCCAGTGTCTTCTTTACATGACAAAACAGGAAATCTCATTTCTTTCTAGGACCCTCTAAGCAGCTGAGAGTTCGACCAAGCTGGAGGAGCTGCTGGATGCTGAGGCTCATGTTGCAGAGTGGCTGAGCAGCACCCCTGTCTCACCAACACGGGCCAGGCAAGATCTGTACCCATCTCATACAAACAAGTGTGAGTTGTTTGTTCCCTACTGTAATGGATCTCTTAAAATTCATGGACTGCTGGTGGGCCCCCACGAGGCTGTTGGGTCAGGACACTTTTCCTGTCTGCCAGGCCCCAGGAGCTGCCCATTGACGGAGGAGTTTGGTTTCCTGGCAAAGTCCCATCACAGGGGCGTGAGTCAGGCTCAGTCCGGGCAGTGGAAGCTGTTGCCACCCTCACACAGGGTACCTTGCTGTCCCACTGAAGGCTACCACCCCACACTGCTGCTGCCATCCACAGCCCAGCTGATTAACACATCCAGCAGTGGCTTATCCTAAGTCCAGAATATCTTCCTGACGTCTCTCCAGTTGCTTCAGATGTGGAAAATCACACAGTAGTCTTTTTTTTCATCCTGTACCATTGAGTTTGTCTTGCTTTGTGCAGCACATGGCAGGAAATGATACACTAATCCTTCAGCTACTGTGAGCTTTGCTGCACTTGCCATGACTTGCCTCCACACCCTCATTTCCTCCTCTCTTACACAGTTTTCCTCCTTCTCTTAGACAGAACCAGTAGACCCCAAACAGTATATTTTTAGTTACGGTTATTGAAGTTATTCAGCCTGTCATTTTGCATATCTCAACCCTCATTTCTCCACATTGGGTACTCAGGCAGAGATAGCACCTTCTATATCCAGTTTAGGAGCTTGAAGTCTACTCAACAGAGAGCAGAAATACTTTAGAAAATGTGAATTTGAGTGAAAATGTGAATTCCTGTATTGAAGGTGTGAGACGGTGGGGAAAAGGACTTGGCTCTTCAATCAGAGCTCTCTATAGCAATCTGGACTGGAGTTTCCAGAAAGGATTTCAGTAGATCGACTGCTCCTCTCTATATAGGAAAGACAGCTGTCAGAGGAGAGAAGTGTGTGTCTCCTCTTTGAATTTAAATGCTTTAGGCCCAGAGAGACACTCAAGTCATGCTTATGTAGTAAAGCATCTTTGCTACCCCGGGTATCTCTAGTGAGAACCCCTAGTGCTGCTCTTACTTATGCTACTGTGGGTGGAAGGTGGAAGTCAAAGCAGGAGGGCGATTGTCCAAGTCCTTGAAAAGAAGAAATCAACCCACAGCAGTGAAAAATGCTGTGCTGGAGCCCATGGCCTCTCTCCCTTAAGGCAATGTCAATGTTAGGATTTTTCTGTCAAGCAGAAGATGGCTAGAAATCAAGGAACATACCTCGTCCTCTCCCTCTTGTCCTCTAAAGATGTGCTAGTTTTGGCTGGGATAGAGTTAGTTTTCTTCATAACAGCTTGTACAGTCTGTGCTTTGGATTTCTGATGAAAACAGCAGTGATAACAGAGGGATGTTTTACTCATTGCTGAACAGTGCTTGTGCAGTGTCAAGGGCTTTTCTGTTTCTCACGCTGCCCAGCCAGCAAGTAGGCTAGGGGTGCACAAGAAGTTGGGAGGGGACACCCCAACTGAGCAGAGGCATATTCCACACCATATAACATCAAACTCAGCAGTTAAACTGGGAGGGTGGAGGTTGGCTGGGGCTGTCATAGCTCAGGGACTGGCAGGACATCAGTCAGTTGGTGGGAAGCAATTGTTTTCTTTTGTATCACTTGTTTTCCCTCTGTTGTTTTTGTCTTTCTTTTTAGTTGTTAAACTGACTTTATCTCAACCCACAAGTTTTTACACTTTCACCCTACTGATTATCTACCCCATCTGACAGAGAGTGAGGACTGAGTAGGGGCTGTGTGGGGATTTGGTGCCTACTAGGGTTAAATCATGACCAAAAATCATCTCTCTGACTTGTGTACCTGTCCCATGGGCCTGCTATGGACACTTGAGAAGGCAGTAGGGTAATAAAACTGCGCTCACTTCTTTCTAGTCACTCCAGACTCGGTTTGATACAGTAAGTTAAATCCTTTGTATAAATTGATGCAATTTTATTTGTCAAAATGAAGATTCCCTGACTAGGTAGTTTTTAATCAGTACTGTTTCTTGCTGCCTGTACATGCTGCATGTTCCCAGGTGTAGCAATACAAGTAAGATTGCCTTTTCAGCCTGGGAATAGGGATAAAGGCATCCAGTAAAGTCCTGATAGTCACAGTACACCTACTAGTAAGGCTTGTTGTTGTGGTTTGTCTGAGCAAAGGCTTGTTTTTCTTTTATGCATCTGGTAAGATAATTTCTTCTGTAAAGATCAGTAAAATTCATTGAAGTAAGGAGTAGCGTTTCAGAATGAAATACCTGCTGATGACATTAGAAGGTGGGGGAAAATCCTGTTACTGACTAGAGCCAAACTGGGTGTTTCTGTGTAGGTGTTATCCCATGAATGAGTACCCAATGAGGCAACAGAACTCTGTTACCTGGGTGGCTTTTCTCCTTATCCAGTTATCCCATAGCATTGGATATTGCTGGTTGTGAGACAGTTTTAAGAACTGTCTTGGAGAAAGCAAGCAGTAACAGAGGAAAGTGTAAAGCAGTTTTGATCTTTCATTGTTTCCGTCAATGGCCAGGGAAACTTCATAGTTTTAGAACTAGTTGTAGTTAATATTAGATGATATAGTTGTACAGTCAGAATTAGCTTCTTGAAATAAATAATCCAAAGTGGTCAAGCAGTAGAGCAGAAGGATGCCTCACATTTAAGTAGAGGTGTTCCAGACATGAAAACAGTGTGAAAGTGTGTGGTAATGGGATATAAAACCTCACAGAGCCAAACTCTCTCCTATGAGTGGAAGAATCTGTGTAACCCCACAGCCTGTGTGCACACCAAAAAGGTGGAAGGATGAGCGTACAGCCTTCTTGGGGTCCAACTCCAAATGCTTCCACCTCCCAGTGTGCATTCTGCCCATGGGGTTTGCTGTGCTGTTTTGCAATAGCTCTTGTTGCTTAACCTGTGAGGTGCAAGACATACTATTACTCCTGGTGCACCGAAGATTACAGATAAAGTTAGAGAGTGATGATAAGGTATTAAAATGAGAAGATTGTCAGCTATAGGAAAGAAGGGGCCTTGTCTGAAATATTAAGGGAGGAAATTAGCACATCGTATCTCCAAATCTGAACTTGAAAGCTGCAGATCAGAGAAACTCTGTGACGTATTGACATTATTGGAGTATACAAGGCTTCCATTCCTTGTTTGCTTTTGTACTGAATTCTCCCAAAAGCTGCCAAGTGCTCTGTGTGCACTGTCTTACAAACAGCCGCAGTCATGCAAAGCTCAGGACTCTACTTCCAAGGCTCCTGGGCCGCCCTGCCTGCCAAGCAGCACAGGCGGTGCCAGGAGCAGTGCGAGTGAGGATGCCAGGACAGCTGGACTGGGAGGTTTCTTGGGGTACTGTGACCTGGCTGGCAGCCTTGTCTGCATTGGTTTATTAGACCTGATGGTTCTGCAGCTGCTTTGAACATCATTCCAGCTGAGATTTATGCGACTAGAGGACTCAAAGGAGCGAGGTGTCTCTGGCTTGGTGTGCTGAGCAAACCTAGTTGTGTTGTGTTGGCTTGGGGTGGTCGTAATGGTGGGAAAATGTGTTGCTCTTGTGTGTCCAGGAGATGTGGTAAAGAACTCAGAGCTTTTAAGGTCTTCTTTTCAGGAATCTCACTGCTTAATCAGGGGAGATGCATGTGTTCTCTCTTGGAAATGTGTCTTGTCCCAGCCCTGGGCAAAAAAGTCTAAAACTGATTCTAGGAAATGTCCTTGAAAGAGATGGAAGTGCAAACATTACACAACAAAAAGGTTGAGAGGGATCAGCTGAGACATTAAGATTGAAATGGCAAAAATACAAACCTGAGGTTAAGTCATTCTGTTCTGTGCCTGGTTTCTCATGTCACACTGACCATAAGAGCAAACCAAGGTAGAGTGGAGGGTTATTGCTGGCTTAGCACTAGTGATCGATCAAGTGATTGACCTGTGTGCTGTGGTTTTACAGAGAGCTCTGATAATCTTATGGAGCTTTTATATACATTAGATAACCTAGTCTCTTGGACCTGCAGCCCAAAAATTCCTGCAGACATCCCACAAGCTTTTAGGAAAAATGGAACCTAGTTGTGATGATTTTGTTTTGTACTTCCTTACCTTTTTTTTAAAGACCTCTAGTCTCGAAAAGTCTCTGCTTCAAAGTTTAACTTGAAAAAGCATTTCAGAATTCATGTTCTCAAAAAGATGCATTGTGATTTCACTGTGAAATTTAATAATGCGTTAATCAATACAAAATAAAAATAATTCAATGTTATTCCAGATGACCCGTCATGAGACACCTCCTCTAGGCACTGGTAAGGGTGATTGATCACATAGGGAGGAAGTACTGAGCCCTGTGAGAGTGAGGTGTGGTGGCTCTGTGTGGAGAGGGAACTCGAGGCAAAGGATAACTGGTTCTCCAGCCATCAGTAGCACCAGAAAACTTTCAAATTAGCTCCACGGCACAAGGCTCTTGCTAGCAGTGGCTGGACTGTTTTCCCAAAAGCCCCAGTGGCAGTTTTGTATTTCTGTTCTTTGGCACTTTGTAAATACAGCACAGATGATGTATTATTGTGGCGTTTAACAAGTAGAGGGGTGGTTGGGTTGCTTTGCAATGTTTTTCCACAGCCCATTCACAACTTAAAGGTTAATTCCTCTGCCTCTGATGGAGTGTGCTGACCAATTTCTGTGTCCAGGTGGGTGTGAGGTAAGGTTTTTTTGCCAAGCTGAATTTTGTGAGGCAATAGTATCTTGGAAGAAGTAATTTTGAGAAGAGATGCCATGCTGGGCAATGCACATGTACTAGGCCAGGCTCTGATATGGAGCAGATGTTCATCCTCTCCAACCTGCAGCAGGAATGAACTACTGTAGTGGAGGGTGGGGTGCCTAAGAAGGGGACAGCCACCATTTCAACAACAAAACAGGAGCCAACAATTCTAACAAGTGAAGATGTACAAACCCTTGGGATCCTTGTGCTCTCTAGTGCTGAAATCCAGAAGGATCTTCAGGACTTGCATAGCACCTGGCCTTGCACTTTGGGTGGAGGAGGGAGAGAGGAGGCTGATGCTTGGCACAACCAGTTCTTTGAGGGGTGTGATGGGGACAAGCTCTGAGTTCTTGTGAACCTTTGAGACCATGGATTGCTCTCTGAGGCCTGTGCTCTCTGTACTTCTGTCTTGGAAAGGTGCTAATTTTTCCTGTATTTGTTTCAGCTTTGTTCCCAAAACTGCCTGTCTTCTCCACTGTAAAAACACTGTCAGGATTATTTACCATGAAGAACAATGACATTTGGAGCAAGTAATTGAAATTTAAAGCCCTAATTACAAGAGGAAATAAACTGGAGATACTTCTTGAGCTCATGTTTTAATTGGAAGAAGTGTTTTCAGTGCATCCTTCCCAAAGTCCTGGCAACTGTCTCTTGGGTTTGATAGCCAGTGACCCAGTTTTCATGGAGTGATCTCACAATAGTGCAGTCCCTCACCCAGCTGCACTTGGATGAGGGAGAACAGTGCACGTCTACAGTGATGGTGCCTATACTGTGAATTTGATTGCTCTGCTTTTCAAAATTTCCTTGGGTAAAAATACTGTTTTATGTTTACTTGGCAGCTTTTCTGCTTTCTACTTGTCCTTGTTTAATTGTGTCTGTTCCCTGGTGTGCTGTCAGTTGTGCATGTTGGGGAATACAATGCCTTTGGGGGTGGTAGTGAGCACAAGTGACGCCTTAATAAGGGTCCCCAGAGACATGGCTTTAGTACTATCTCCCAGCAGTTGTCAGTGTAGGGCTTATTAGTCACCCATCTCTCCTTTGAAACAAGGATATTTTTAATGCTCTAACTCCATGCTGAGTCCTCAGAAGCCCTGTTAGGTGTTGCTGTTTTTGCTGACAGTGGCTGCTTTTTAATTGCTCAGGTAGCAGAAGCAGGGGTTGAAAACTCAATCAACATTATCTCGTCTTATCTCCCTATCACCAGTGGATTTAAGCAGATCAAGACGTTCACATGGATCATGCGTAGAAGCCAAACACAACCAGCTGTAGAGACTGGGGCAGGTGACATTTACCTAGACTGCTCTCCCTAGTGCCAGCTGTCCATGCCCTTGCCCTCAGTAGGTCTCTGCCTCCCTTCTGGTAGATGGGCTCTGTCATGGTCAGGGCCAGCTCTCTCTGCCAAGTGAACAACCTGGCTTTGCCAGCATGTGACCTCACCTAGTGTCAGCTGCAGCGTCAGGCCCTTTTCTCCACTGGCCTTGATGGCCCTTGGCAGCACCCAGGGCTGTGACTGCCTCTCTGCAAGCTGAGGCAGGCCAAGCAGAGAAGCTGGTATCTCTTAGCTTCTCCCAGACGAGTAGTGGGAAGAAGTGACTTGGGTTGGCACACCCCACCCACCACAGGGACTTGTAGGGGAGAAGACCAAGGGCTGCAGGAGAAGCACAGCCCAGGGAGCCAGGGTTCAAATCAGGGTTGAAATCCTGTCCATCAGGATTTGGTACAGGGTTCAAAACAGAGTTCAAATCCAAATCAGGATTTGGTACAGCTCCTCAGCTGGAGCCTCATGTCTGCGTGCCTTGGTCTGTTTTCAATCTCATCTCTCTCCTGTGTCATGGATTGTGTCAGTGTGGTTTGGGCAGGGGCTTGTGAACAGGCTCTGGGCTGCTGTCACTTCCTCAGGGGAGATGGGGAGAGCCTGGTGTGTCTGCTGGCTAAAAGCTTGGCAGGGAGCAGACTGGGCAAAGCAGTTGCTGCTTGGCTGGGGTCTGGCATTACCCCTGGCCTGCTTCTGTGCTTAATGAGCTACCTTATCTGTCATGTTCCCCATGGCAGATTGGGTCTTTTCAGGATTAATTAAGGATCATAACTGTGACCTAGTTACCAGACTTGCACTATTGTCACTGGAGCTCTCTGAGCCATCAGGCTGTTTGAGAGAGCTTCTTACTCTGGTTACTCGCTCTGTGTATCCTTCTGGGATTGACTCTGAGCCCCAGGCAGGATCACATTACATTAATTTCTCTAATAGATCCCTGCTTTGCCCGTGGGTAGGTAACTCACTGCTTCCTGCTTGCAGTGCTACAGTTGGTGTGGAAATTGGATGTGCTGACACAGACCTTTTACAGGGTTGTCTCCTGTTTGGGAGCGGGGGAGAGATCGGCTGCAAGTTGAGGGAGGATGGAGACAGCATCCTGAGACAGTCCAATTCCATGCTGCCATGTCTTAAACCATATGGATACTGAAAGGTTATTGCAGGGCCTCTCTTCTCTTGGCTACTCCAATCTTTCTCATTTCTAGTTTGTGCTTTATTGTAGCAAGCCTTTAGGGATGCTCCCCATAAAGAAGCAGCAATAATAACTAGAGCTTGAGAAGTAAATTGAATTCAAGCTCTTCTAACCCTGCTTTTCACCTGCCAGATTTTCAGGTAGAGCACTGTTCCAGCTGGCAATGTCTCAGTCCCGTATTCCTGTGGTCTGCAGATCTGCTACAACCCAATCTTTCCTTCAGCTGGGGAGGGGTTTGCACCACAGGGATCTTCTTGCTCTCTCCTTCCCTCCCATTGCTGCTGGTTTGGTGGCAGCTTGCCTTGCCCACTGAATTGAGTCCCACTGAGCCAGGCCACTGCATGAGCTCCCAGCCTCATGCCCAGGGACTGCACATGGCCTGTGTACTGTTCACGTGAGGGAGGCTTGTGTTCCTAAAGCTCCTCTCAATCCCCCATGGAGCTCTAACCAGCCTAATGTTCTGCTCAGGGTCTGCCCATATCCCCAGTGGGATCCCAGCAGCTCCTGCTGATTTTGGACAGAGGAGCATGAAGAAGGCTGTGGAGTAGGACCCCAGGGAAGCAGCACTTTGTCCTCAGAAGCCCACATACAGGGGGAGTTGCCTGGCTTTTCTCCTGTGCCTCGAAAAACATCTCTCGTGTTCCAGTGACCTGCTTATTATGTAGGTCAGCATCAACTGGAAAAGAAAAACAATTTCAAAAGTAGAAGAAATCGAGCATGATTCCCCTACGGAGCAGTTCTTTCCACAAAAGCTAGGAAAGTCTTCCTGGGGAAGGTGGCAGGCAGCATGGCCTGTTCTTCCACCCACCCTGGGCAGAGCAGTTGGAGAGGGGAAGCTCTGTGGCTGTAGGGGTGTGTGATACCCTGAAAGCAAGCACAGTGTGCTCTGTGATGGGAGAACAGCGCATTAAGGTAGGCAATAGAAACTTGATGAGTGGTTGGGGATTGTTTGCCCTTCACTGACTTTCTTGAGCTTGGTTTTGGTAAAGAGGAGGTGGTTTCTGCTGGTCTTTACCTTGGTCATGTGTGTGCGAAGCAGAGACTGGTGCCATGCTGCTGGAGGAGCAGTTCCTGCTGGGAGACAGCTGTCCTACCAGGGTGAAAAGGGGACGCAGAACAAGCGAATGCCTTCGGATGCCAAAAGTAAAACTGGGACTTCAACCAAAATTCATCTCAATGTTGTGCTGGTGCCATTACCCTGGGGCTGCTCCACTATGCTTGTAGCAGAGCTGACACATTGTGATACCCTCTGAGAAAAGAGAAAGCCTTTAGCATAAACTCCTGACTGTAACCCAAGCAAGGGACAAGTTGCTCTGTGCACATGAAGTTTGGTGAAGTCCAATTTCACTCGTACTTGCCTCTGATGCAGTAAATATTAATATCCCTCACTAGGCTCACTTTTCTCCCAAATCACCTAGTAAATATCGGTTGGTGGGAGGCACCCTGTGCCCTGGCTAATTCTCACTTGGGAAAGTGTGTGTGTGTGTGTGTGTGTGTGTGTGTGTGTGTGTGTGTGTGTGCGCGTGTGTGTGTGTGTGTGTGCTTGCCAGCAGGCAGGTAGAGAGCTGCAGCTCTTTCTTGGCAGGAGCAGGAATGTAGGTCCCCTCTCTCCCTGCTCACTAGGGAATTTCTCTTTCCCTTCAAAACATGTAGAAATGCTGTGTTTTTGAGACAGCCAGGCTTGACAGGAGAAGCTAAAATCACTCAAAGGCTTCACTCATAATCAAGCTGAGGCAACACAGTCTTGTAACAGTAAAATGAGATTTCAGTATCCTGCACTTTTGGTGACGAAAAGGTGTGTGGGGAGGTGGGTTGTGCAGTGAGCAGATGTCTCTGCCTGCATCTGCTTTGCTGTTTGCTGGGTCTCCTCCCCATTCATCTGGCCTAGAGCTGAGCGTTTGAAGCCTCTCCAGCTGCAGGAGGCTCCTGGCACCAACTTACTTGCTGGAAGGTGCACTGACTTCTCCCCAGATCACAGGTTCTTTCAGAACTGCTCACTCTGTTTCAGATACAGCCTCCTGCAGCCTTTGCTCCTTGCTTTATACCAGCATCTGCTGTGCTGGCTTGATAAAGCATATCTGACTGTGACTGGACTGTCCTTCCTCTTCAGTGTCTTGATCTTGGTGGTTTCTGTTTAATATTTGAAGAGTTTTCTGCAGATCCCAGCTCTCCCACTGTCTCACCCCAGGGTAGGTAGCCCTTGTCTCATCGCACCATGGTAGTCTGGAGAAGTCAATGCAGGATTTGAACAGAATGATATTTTTTCACCTGCAGTAACAGGACATCTCCCATGCTTTGTGAACTCACGTGGAGCAGAGCATTAAGGAAGCAGGCAGCAGGCATATGTCTTGGCTGGGGGCGCTGCCATGTCATCTGCCAGTGCACTGCGTACAGCTTGGAAGTCTCAGTCAAGATGTAGGATTAGGGTACATTCCTAGCACAAGATTTCCTGAGTTAGCAGGGGATGGGTGCCCTGAGGCTGGGATTGTCACACTGGCTTGGTGGGTCCTTGCACAATGAGGCTGCTGTGTGCTGGAGACAGCAGAGTGCTGGAGCTGTCATGTACTTGTGGTGAGAGTGTTGAGGATGGCTTGTTATCTGTGTTTGGAGGAAGGGTTTGATTAGAAACTGTCTTGTAAATGTGTGGTTATTGAATGAGTTCCTCCTTTAGTATGCATGAGCCATCCCCACATACGTGACAAGTGCATCTGTCCTGTGCAGGCAGCTGCTCTAAAGGAAAGCAGATGAGCTTTCCTCATCACAAGCTTTTCCTCATCAAACTTTTTCTAAATTGCTCCCTGCATGGAGCAATTCTACAACAATATTAAACATAGCAGCAGGGGTGAGTCAAGCAGATCTTGTCAAAGCTGCCCTATTTTATCTCTTTTTGGTTTTATTATAAATTGAATGCACTGCGCCATAGGGAACAGTGCTGTTCTCAGCATGATTGGTAGCAACAAATAGCCACCCAGGAAAAATATGTATTGTGTGGTAGCTGGGAAGAACCTCCTGTTCCCAACATCTCCAGCCTATCTGGGGCTTGTTGCCATGAAATTGTGGAGCTTAACTAAAGGATGATTGGGCTATGAGAAAATCCTTTTAGCCACTGGTTAACTGAGCTTACTTGTGTGTGTCTCATTGTCTTCAGAAGTTGGTGGGACCATAAATTTAGCAAGATGGAGTGTCCAGTTCAGGTTCTTAAATGGGAAGCAAGGCAACATGGTGTTGGAATGAACAGGGATGCTTTCCTGAGGGATTCTTGGGTGTTAATGTCTAGACATAAATCAGTCCTAGGGTGCTGGAGGCCAGGTGAGACCTATGCAGGCAGTCTGGGGTTCTTGCACCTCTTTGGGAGTGGTCTTGGTGTTGGTCTCTACAAGAGATGAGGTTAGGTGGCCCTTGGACTTGACCCCTTGACATGGAGGCCTCGACAGCACTCTGTCTGGCCTGGGGCTCTGCACAGCTTTCTGTTGCGAGAACACATCTCCCATTTGCTCAACTTTGCTTTGCTAATATCAAGATAACTTTGGCATTGTTCAATGTAGGTTTTTTGCCAAATCATGAACAACAGTTTAACGGTTACTGTAGCCTCAGATGTTGTAAAACCAGTGGGCAGTGGGTGAGCTGTACTGGAACGTGGAGGGTCTTTGAAGCAAACACCAGCCTGAGTCTTGAATAATGATTTGCGCTGCTAGCAAGTAGTTGTCCCACCAGTTACTTGTCTTAGAAGCTTCAGTTGTCCTGTGAATGAAACAACTTTGAATTTATCTCAAAGTAAAGAGTGCTTGAAGAAATAAACCGCCTTGGCTGTTTGTCTTGCAGTGAGCTCTCTGCAAGCTGGCGTTGTTCTTGCCTACACGCCCCCAACCTGCCAATGCTCAGACCTTGGCTTCCACCTCTGGGGAGGTGCAGTGGCCCCAGTACAGACCTGGCCTGCTTGAGGCAGGAGTGACTGAGGAGCACAGCTGGGCGCTGCTGGGCAAGAGAGGAAGGACTTGGAGACACACCTCTGGATGCAGGTTGAGGGAGGTAAGGAGGCAGGATGAGGTCACTGGAACCTCAGTGTGATGGTCTTAGCATGCCTCTGCTCTTTCTGCAGCCTGCAAAGTAGGCCCTTGCAGCCTCTGTCTGTCCCTGCACAGCCTTGCCCAGACATTGCATGGTAAAGCAGGCAGGACATCCTCCGTAGGAGGAGACTTAATTACAACCAGACAAAGCCTGAAGGATCACAGCCTCCAAGTAAGCCTCTGACATCTCTGGTTGCTCAGCCTGGTGGAGTGGGACTGTGCAGGGAACTGGTTTCACAGCTCTCTTGTGCTGGGTGAGATCGTGCTGGGGGAACAAGAAAATAGCCCAGTGTCCCAGCATGAATCAGCCATCCATTTATGTCCAGCTTCTCCAGCAGTACCAGGCAGTCCTGCACAGTGATGGGCTGCAAGGATAAAGGACTGACTCTCCTCTTGTGACAGGAGGGTTTATGCCAGGCAGTTGTGGCTAGCTCCTGTTGGTGATAGGAGAAGGAGACTTGGACTGAAGAGCTTCCCTATGCTCTGGGTATTCAGGGCTGAAGATCCAGTCACTAGATCATGACTGTTCAAGTGCTTTGGTTTGGAGGTTCAGGCTACATCTCTAAGGACTGAGGATATGAGCCTACAAACAAGAATTTTCTGATAGGGTGCCTTTTCATGTTTGGTTTTGCAACACTCTTGTGTTTTAAAGGATTTTTTCTAGGCTATGATATGATTTGCTATTGGCTTCCTTTTCCATTTGTTTCAAGCTGAACTCCATTAGGTTGTGCTGGCTGCCTGCCAGCAGCTTTGAACGTGGTGGCCACGCTTCTGTTCAGTAAAAAGCTCAAAGAACAGTAAAGTTTTAAAGGTCCTAAGGGATCTCTGAAACAACAAAGCCAGCAGATAGAGACTTTGCAATCTACTGACCAAGAAATAGGCTGTAGCAGACTTGAATCTGGCAGCCACGAGGGAAAAAAAACAAACCAAGAACTAATTATCCAAATACTAAATCCATGAGAGACCTGATTTCCTTAGGTCTGCTGTTGATGGAGCTCTTTGCATGGCAGAGGAAAAAAGTTGCTCACCAAGTAGAAACTAAATAAGTGGAAAACAATTTCTGGATTGTCTGCAGCTATTTGCCAGTAGCGTAAGGCAGGAAAAGGTTAAACATTAATTTCTATCTATCTCTTCTGTGCTATTGTTCACTTGCCCAGTGCTAATTCAGTGTAGCAATCTGGAGGGTGAATGGCACACACAGTACTGGGGGAAGAGGTCCTTTTGGGTGAGGATATAGCGTGAATGTCCACCTTTCAGGGATATCCTGCCAGGCCAGAGCTGCTGCTGCCAGTTAGGCCAAATGTCACTGAGCTGTCGGAGCGAGGGTTTGGCCTTGGCAGCCAGGGTTGCTGCTGCTGTGGAGTTACCCTGCTGCAGCCAGTCCCCTTCTGTACTGTGTGTCTGCACAGATGAGAAGGTGATGACTTAGCCTGTGCTATAACCCCTGCCCTGGGTTCCTCCAAGCCTGTCACTTGTGAGTCACTATTTGTTTATTTACAAAGCGCACGCAGATGATATCAATCCAGTCAGGCTGTTACAGACACTGCTGTTAGGACACCAAACTGAGTTTGCAGTGCAGAGCAGAACAGTTGCACAATCTATGTAAGTAGTCACCATTCCTAAGAAAACCACTCAGATTTCTCAGGTTGTTTACCTGACCAATTGCTTGAGCCCAATGACCTGACTCTCAGCTTGCTTTTACTATCTAGAGAGTTTTATTTTCCTGCTGCAAAGATGTTTTACTGTATGTGGGCTTTGTGTCATCCTTCCACCTCCCCTACTGCATAAAAGCTTTAGGTCAAAAGCTGTAAGAGCACCACATCCATACAGCTGCATTTCACTTGGGAAGGACAGGGGTTGCATAAATATATATTTAACTTTAATTTAATGTGGTTATTCATGATTTTATTTTTTAATGCTAAAGCTTCCTCTCCAAAGTCTATGCCCAGAACCCCATTGTGAATGCTGGTGTCACCAGCACAGCAGAGTCCACAGCTCAGCTCAGGGGCAGTGTTTTGTACCACACTGAACAAGGTGTAAGAGCTTATGGTGGGGTTGGCACCAGGAACCTTTACCTTATAATTATCTGGAGGGGGATATGAGGATATCTTTATAGTAGCAAGGAAATGTTTTTGTAACTGTGCAAGAAACATATATTCAGCAGTAACAGTAAAATGGTGCTTTTGCTGTTGAAGTTGTAAGATCAAGGCAGCCTTCAGATGTGTGGCAGAAAATCTGCTCTAACATAGTCCTCAGCTAAGATAACAGGCAACAGGTAGGTGCTAGTTGTTTGGCCTAGCTTAAGAGAGCTGGAAATCTCTGTTTATAATTAGAGTAAATAAGCCATGATGGAAAATTGTCATCCTCCTCTTCTTTGGGTCATTTTTATCCATGACACCCATGATTACGACATCAGTGTGATTAATTCCATGCAAGGGATCTATCTAAGATGTCTTTTCATGCGAGGTTAGACCATTTGCTTATGTTGTAATACTTTACAAAAAAGAAGCAAAGCAGCCCTGTGTCCGCCCTCCTTGGGCGTAGTGGTCTGTCTTTTCAGGCCCACAAGAGACAGAAGGAGGAACTGAACACTTTGAGAAACAAGCCTGTGAGATCTCACACTGCCAAGCGAGGCTTTGTTTTGCACAAACAACACTGAGCCTTGAATACTTCAGTCTTGGCTGACTGTATGTGACAAGTGAGTCAGAGCAAATGTCCATCCAGCTAGCAGCAGACTCTAAACGAAGATGCTGGTGTGCATTGTGCTCCTGGCAATCCCCTGAGCCAGAGGATAGAGATCTTAAAAGGAATTAAAAAAAAAAAAATGTGTTAAGCATTAAAAGAATAAAAGTTCTGTTGAACTCGTTATGTCTTGATGAACTTTTATGAACTTGCTTCGTTTAGATCTGAAACTTGGCAATGAGTTAAACAGTTCCATGTCATTTGGAAACTAACTTCCTTAAAATAAAATAGTATATTTGTCTTCAATATCAGCTGCACTTTCCTGCCCTCTAAACTCTAGGATAGCATATCACACTGTCATAAAACTTGCTGGTCTTTAAATTAACAGTTTGAAAGCCATACAGTTTTGCTTTGGCTGAGTATCCTGTAATGTCAACAGCTTGTATTTCTGACATCTTTTGTCATGGTGTAAGTATTTATGGCAACCATGTTGTGCTACAGAGATTTTTCCCTGAAGGTCAGGACAGTTGCAGATGAAATAGCCAATCCCTTCCTCTGCTGGTCCTTTACTGTACCTCTGCAATTTCTATTAAATGTTTGCTGATTAGAATAATTACCTTTGGGGTAATTTGACAGAACTAAATGCTGCCTAATTGTTCAATAAGTTGATTTAGCAAGTGAAGTCCTTCCCCTTTGCCTTATAGTTGGGACCTTTTTGGTGTACCTAGGTTTGCGATGAGGACTGCTCTGTTGAACTAGGAAAACAAAACTGGATGTTCTTAGCATGAAGTTCTCCTACCCGCTGACATCGGACACCATCTCTCTTCAGGTTAACACAAAATACTGAAAGATACAAAATAAAAATAACAGGAGTTAGAAACAACTGGCCTGGCACCTCAGCTCTAATTATAACAGTGTTCAGCCGGTGCCTGCACTTGGCAGAGGTACTGGTTTCTGTGATCAAATCAGCCAGCTTGAACCAGTGCTTGGCCATTCTCCAGGTTTAGCGTGGCACTTTCCTGGGCAGGCAATGCCTTTCTTGTGCTGATTCTGTGGGGAAGTCCCTCACACAGAAAAAGTTTCAGTGGATCACTTCCTCATTCTGCTCCTCAGCTTCTACTTGGCACAGGCTAGAGGTTGCCAGGAGCTAGACAGTATGGCAGTAGCCATACAGCCCTTGAACTGGAGCCAGCTTGAACGCAGCTATGGCAGAGGCTGTGGAGTCTGCTCCCACCAGCTGAGCATCTGGTCCTTCTGTGCAGTGGTGGTGATTCAAGGGACCCAGCAACCCCTGAGGAGCAGCTGAGTGTGATATTCCCCCTGTTCTCCTCCTGGCTGCTTGGAGCATCCTGAAGCCCAGCAAGTATTTTCCATTCATCTGTGGTAGCCAGCTGTAATAGATAAATATCTACATATTCAGCAGGCTGAGCAGGAGGGTTTGTGCATGTCTCTGTTTAGACTGGTCTGGACTTTGTCATGTTTTGCTGCCATTCCCAGCTGCTTCCTTCTGCACTTAATAAAGTAGGGTATGGCGTCACTTTTGGTTTTGTTTTTGGAAGAGTAAACAAAACAAGACGAAAAGTCAGCTACTTAAAACATATTCCTCTGCTGTGACTGGAGAAAATCTCTTCTTCAGATACAGGCATCCACTGTTTGCGTTGCTCATCCTCCTGGCTGGGGTTATGGGCTTTGTCTCCCTCACTTGGTTCAAGTCTAACCTTTCTGATATTTCTATTTTTGAAATGCCTGAAATGCTGTTGCTTCCTCCCATGGATCCTGGTTCCAGCTGTTTCCCACATCTCCAGGAGATGATGAAAAAAGATCTCATCAGTGGGTCAAGGTATGGTGCTAGACAAGAACATACTTGGTTTTGCCAGGGCTTGGTTTATCTATCAGACACATTGCAGGCTTGGCATTGAGCTGAAAGGTAGAGGCAGAGGAATGTGTCTGCTCTCCAAGAGGGAGTAAACCTGACCAAGAAATGCAGAGCTGGATGACTGGCAGTGGGAAATAAATTCTTCTGAGAAGACCTGAGGTGTTGTAGGAGACTCCTACACCTACAGACTTTTCCTATACCTCAGGATAACTCAAAGCAGCATATCCCAAACTCACTGCAGCTGTAGCATCTCCCTTTTATTTTTGACTTGTCCATCTTCCTGTGACAACCAGCACCTTTCTTCCCCTTTCTGCTTTCACAGGAAAAAATACAACTCACTTCCTGAAGGCTGAGTTGGGAGAGGTGGTGCTGTGATCACTGGGTGCTGGCTTCTCACCACAGAGGGTTTGCCATACTGCCAACAGCTGCATTTTGCTGTTCTTCGTCTTCTGTGAATGCTTGGTGAGCTTTGCCCTTGGAGTAAGCCTAAATTGCAGAAGATTTTCTGGAGATAAAGCTGAAGTCAAAAGCTGAATATGGACACTTTTTAAGGGTCAGAACATGTTAGGAACTGGCTTGTTGAATCTGTGTTTTGAATGGATGATTCACATCCATTTGCAAAATACTGGACCTAAACAGTGAAATATGCTCTGCTCCTCCCACTTTCCAGTCCTTAATACAGTATTAAAACTCTGTTGCAGCAGTTTGAAGGATTCATACTTAGATATAAACCATTCTATAGAGGAAATATAGTCATGTTTATACTTTTCCCTTGTGCTGATGGTGACTCTCCCTCTGTTGATAAGCTCTTGATTCATTGGCATGACCATGACAAGCCTGCTTTGAGCACAGCTTCCAAACTTAGCCGGTGCTTAGAACAGATTGTTAGAGAACAGCAAGGTGGCAGTGCTAACAAGGTGAGCTCAGGGGTTGTTCTGGGCTCTCAGCTGTCTGCTGGGTCTCTGTCACCTCCAAAAGAGCCTCCCCCCTTACAGAGATTGCAGAATGCTGCAACCAAACTGCCTCACACTGAGCTGCAAGAGACAGACAAGCAGCAGCTCAGAACTGGGTACCAAGACAGGTTGTTTGCATTGATCCTGCTATCAGGAAGAGTGTTTACTCGACACAAAGGCTTGCTGCAATGTGTTTCAACAAGGAAAACACTTGCCCCTTGCTTGGCAGAACTTTTCCTAGCCAATTCAAAGGTTGGTTTGTTACCAGGGAGCTTGTAAGGTGTTTCTCCAGTGAATCACAAAAGGTGCAGACTCTCAGGGTGTTTCTGTGGGTGTCAGAGAAGCACAGCTGGAAAGGTTTCCAAACGGGGCACTGGGATGTCTCAGGCTGCAGCTGTCCCTGCTGCTCTGTGGGGAAGCACTCCTGGGTGCAGCTGAACACGGCCCAGGCTTCTCCTTGCCCACAGCCCTTCAGGACATCTCTGTGGACTTGCTCAGGTGAAAATCCAGGGTTGGTTATCACTTAAGAGAACCATATTGTAACATCTGAGCCAGCCCAAGCTTGAGGTTTCAAACTCCCCTCACTGTCCTCTTCAATGCCCAGGTTTGGCTTTTGGCTAAGACTAAAATCTTAGTTCTCATGTATTTTTGTTTTTCAGGCTTGAACTGGTTACAACTAACTCTCCTCCTCTGCACTTTCTAGCTTCTATGATTCTGTTATAGCCCCAGCTTTAAGATGGACCATCCGCAGGTGCTGGAAGGCTACAAGCAAGAGTGGGCCACAAAAGGAGAGCCCCAGCTGCATTGTTCCTGGAGGAGGAGGAAAGCTGCCAAGATCTCTGGCCTGTCCAGGGAGCCACAGGTGGCATGGAGAAGGAGGTGTTCACACCAGCTCCTGCACAGGACACACAGGTGTCTGCTCAGAGAAAGTCTGTACTTGCCAAGGTAACGCAGCTGATCCCTAACACATGTCCCTGCATAGGCACATCCTGTACACCTTGAAAGGCAGCTGCTCCCCCACTTTCCAGCCATGCTGGAGAATGTGATGCCTCATGTCTGTCACCACCACCCAGCAGCCAGGCCCTGGCTGGCCTCCACCTTTGGCATCAGGGCTGGGCTTTCCCACCTTTCCCCTGTGCAGTCTAGTGCAGTCCCTTGGGCTGGTCCCCTGCTGGCCTCTCTCCCTGATATCCACAAGGGCATTTTGGCAGGTGTCAGAGGGGCCCTGCTGGAAAGCTTCCCAAACAGGGCCCTGGGATGCCCAAGGCTGCAGCCATCCCAGCTCCTCCCTGGGACCCAGTCCTGCTGCAGCCAGGCATGGCCCAGGCCTGTCCTTGCCCACAGCCCTTCAGGACAGCTCTGTGGACACTGCTGGGCTCTGGATTCCCACCATTGGAGGCTCTGGGAGGGAGAAGCAACAAGTTCCCTTCAGCAGCTTCTCCTCGGGCTGCTCCCTCTGCCAGGGCACCACTGCCAACCATCACTGAGATGTCCCCTGCAATGTGCCCACACCACAGCACAGGCACCACAGCGATATGCCAGAACATTCCATTGGAACCTGCTGTCTGTTGGTGCCAGTTGGCCTTTGCTTGGCAGCTGGCGGGACACAGCCAAGCTGTCCAGGGCGATGGCCGTGGAGCCAGAGCTCTCGTCCCTGCGCTTTCCACAGAAGCTTTGGAAAATGCTGGAGAGCAGCAAGTTTCAGTCAGTTTGGTGGAGCGAGGGTGGAAAATGCATGGCCATCAACAAAGATCTCTTTGAAGCGGAGGTGTTGGGCAGGGAAGGAGAGCAGGTCTTCCAAACACAGAAAATGAAAAGTTTCATGCGACAGCTGAATGCATATGGATTCACCAAAATGCAGCGGGATTTCCAAAGATCTGCCTCCCTGCCTGAATTCCTGGCAGAGGAAGCAGCAGCTTCTGCTCACAGCCAGGTGAGCACACAGCTGTTCTGCACAGCAGCTAATGCTTGTGATAGTCTGGGGGGAGAGAGGGATCTTCACAGCAAATAAGGCCTCCTCATAGAGGGGTCAATTGCAGGTGGAAAAGAAGCCACTTTTTATAAGGGGGCTTATAAAAATGAGGGAGAGGGGCTTCTCATATGGGCAGAGAGTGACAGGACAAGGACCAGTGATTGTACGGTGGAAGAGACCAGGCTTAGATTAGATGTTAGGAAGAAATCCTTCCCTATGAATGTGGTGAGGCCCTGGCAAAAGTTGCCCAGAGAGGTTGTGGATGTCACGTGCAATGTCCCCACAGCATAGGCACCATAGTGGCATGCCAGAACATTTATTGGAACCCACCGGAGCCATGGCCAGTTGGCTTTTGTCCACTGGCTGGGAGAACGAGATATAGCTGTGCAGGGTGATGGCCAATGAGGGAAGCTTCAGTCCACCTGTGAGAATATAAAAGTGAACTGATTTCTACAGAAACACCACCCCTTTCTTCTTCAGATGCACTGGGGCTGTGGGCTGACATGGCTTCTCCTGGCCTTCCCGGACAGGGGGAAATTGTGTCCTGTGACACTGCCATACAAGGGATGGAGAAGGAGCAGGACATCCGGCCTGATAGACAGAAGACCAAACAAGCTCCTGCTGTTTCCATTGAGAGCACAGGCAAAGACAATCGATTCTTGCCCCTGTGCTTTCCACAGAAGCTTTGGAAAATGCTGGAAAGTGACCAATTTCGGTCCATCTGGTGGAGTGAGGGTGGAAAATGTGTGGCCATCAACAAAGATCTCTTCAAAGTGGAGGTGCTGGGCAGGGGAGTTTGTCAGCGGGTTTTTAACACACGGCACATCAAGAGTGTTATTCGCCAGCTGAACCTCTATGGATTCACCAAAGTGCGGCGGGATTTCCAAAGATCTGCCTCCCTGCCTGAATTCCTGGCAGAGGAAGCAGCAGCTTCTGCTCACAGCCAGGTACAGCAGCTGCTCTGCACAGCAACCAATGCTTCTGATAGTCTGGGGGAGGGGGAGAGGGACTTTCACAGCAAAAAAGGCCTCACTACGGAAGAGATGGGGATGGGAGTGAGTGGTCTGGCTTTAATTTCCTTTTCAGTCTGTGCTCAGGCAGGTTTGAGTGAGTCTTTCTGACTGCTAGAAATGCAGATAAGATAGATTTCAGTGAGATCTGCTGAGTTTGAATCTATTTAAGGGATAGACAGACTCAGTATAATCTGATTTCTCTGAATGTCTTTGCTCCATGTCTTGCTGTATGAAATCTGAAGCCTTCCTGTGGCACCTGCCCAATGCCAAGCAGATGCATCCAAGGATCATGGGATCACCTGCCTGCTCACATCTGCACTGAAGCTGCAGAGAAATAGTGATATTTAGCTTTTGAAAGCAATTGTTCTGCTTTTCCCCCCAGGAGGGCAAAACCTCAGTTGTGGTGATGGCTGAACACAATGGTCACATAATGCTTTAGCCTGAGCTTTTTGTTCCATACGGCCCTCAGAGTCCTTTTCCCTTAACCATGCTCCTCTTTTGCAATTCAGAGTCCTAGTTCTTGTAGCTTGAGTTTTTCCAGTCTTGGAATAGTAGCAACTAACTCTTGTCTTTGTTTTAGATCCTCTACTACTATAATACCAGCTTCAACAGAGCACATCCCTGGCTGCTGGGAATGTGTAAAAGGAGAGCTGCCCTCAAACAAAGAGCCCTGTGTGCAGCAGGGTTGGATGAAAGGCCCCTCCAGAAGCCCAGATGGCCAGTGTGGAGGGACATGCAGGTGTCTGCTGAAGCCCATCCATCTCCACTGGCAGCTGCTTCCATGCTTCCAGAGCTTCCTGGAGCACAGTAGGGATATAAAGTCTAATAGAGTTGATAATAAACTGTTTGAACCGTAAACCTTTCTGTTTGTTGTCCTCTCCTGTTTGAACAGTGGAAAACTCTCTTCTTCTATAATTCTGTGGCTTTAATTTCCCTCTTGTCCATTAGTCGCCTCAGCAAGACAGACATCCCAGCACAAATGTGGCAATGTCATGGTAGTACCAGGAGGTGCAAGGCTGCTGAGAGCATAGAGCTTTAGAAGAAGGACTGGGCAGTTTTGTGCTTGCCTGTGATGATCAAACTCTGCTGTCAGCAGGAGTTTCTCTGGGAAGGTTGATGCCCCCTGTCCACTCCACTCTCAGCATGGCTGAGTGTTCATCCTTTTAGTTTTTCCCATGGGACACTGCATAGACACTTGATACTCTCCAGCAACGGCTGACTGATACCCTCCTCTAATTTGCAGAGTGGGGACTCAGATTTGGGTATTCTGGGACAATGAACTTTTCCATAAGATTAGAGGCTTAAAAGCCAAGGCCAAATGTGATCCAGCCCAGTGATCAATGTTGTTTGGAAAGCAGCCCCAGGGGGAGAGGTGAATACTGGAACATGCTTCCATGGCACTGGTAATACCGACCTGCTTTGTAGGTGAGTGGTGCTGGATGGTGCAGCATTACCTGCCCTGGCCAGGCCCGGCCCAGCACCAGGGTCTGTGTGGCAATGAACCCTGCTGGGTGTGGGTCCTGGACGTGCCCCATAAGTGAGGAATTCCATGTCCCAAAGGTCTCAGCTTCACTCCTGTGAACTCAGCTAGTATTTTCCTAGCACCACTTTTTGTGCACTTTGGGCTCTGGATTGATGCAATTGTGAGTTCAGTGGAGCCTGAACTCTGCTCACTCCTGCAGACACCACCAGAGAAAGCTCAGGGACTGAAAGCAGCCACCTGCTCTTAGTCAGCAAGATCAGCACAGCTGGGCCACCCGTGCTGGAGACATTTTAAAGCCAGGTTTGATCTACATTCTTGTAACAGATTTTAAGATCTTATAGTGGCTTAAGACACTAGAATCGATATAAGTGTCAGAGACAACTTTGTAGATGCCGAGAAGGCTGCTGATGGTATTCTGGCTGGATCCAGCTAGCCAGGTTTTCTCACTCCTGAATCCTTCTCCTCCTTTAGGCTAGTTCTGGAAACTGCAGGCATGTACGAGCTCCCTTTATTCCCTCTCTCTTGGATGGCTGAAGAACTCTATGGCTCTACAGAGAGTAGCAGTGTATTCCTCTGGTGCTTCTGCATGTGTCCCCTTGTCACCCTTCCCCTCAGCCCTTCAGTTATACCGATGAGCAGTAAAAGTAGTACAAATCCACTGCAAAGACTAGGCAGCAAATAAAACAGGGTATTGCAATAAACAGGGTGCTTTCTGACTCTCTGCCTAGCAGATGCTTCAGATCTGAAACAGAAATATTTTCTCTTGGTGTCCTGAGCAACTGCAGAGCCCAGGCTTTGCAGCCCCTTTGCTTTACAACAGCAAAGGCCCTCTGCATGAGGAGTGCTGAGGAGAGGGCTCCCCTGGCCCTGTCAGCTGCTTCTTGCTCTTGTTATAATCAGCTTGTGTCACTTTCCTCCTTCTTTTCAAGGCTCTGATAACAAGCACCTGAGGCAGCCAGGTGACCTTTGGCTGAGCTTCCTCTTTAAACTCCCGTGGCTTTTGCTTCATTGCCTGGTTGTTACGCAGTAGTACAGATCTGTTCTGATAGCAGTAGAGGCTGCTTCCCTTTCTCTTCTTATGCGGCATCAAAGCTCTCTAAATTTGCTTGACTAGATTTGCATTTAGGTCAGGACTTACTTGAGAAAAAGGTTTTTGTTTCCTCCTGTCTTTTTCTTAACTCTGTAAGGAAGGGTAATAAGCACAAAGGCAGGTGGGAGAAAAAAATGTGGGCTATAAATAAACAGGTTTGGCACGTAGGAGAGGACAAAGTCATTAGTAAGAGGAAAAATAACTGATGTGGCAGCAAGCTACATCTTCAGCTGATGTAAAGCAGCCTCTCCCCATGGAAGCAATGGGACCATGTCACTGTCAGCTGAGCTGCTTGGTGGATCTGCTCTCTTCGGCAGTGTCTAACCTGTCTGTAGCTGCCCCCTTCCACAGCAGCAGCAAAGAAGGTTGGACAACTCTCTGTGCTATGAATCTTCATCTACATTCTTTGGCTCCTTGTAGCTGTGTGCTTGGGCTGCCTAAGTCCCTGCTGTGCTCTCTGGATGCAAAGTGCCAGTAACAGGGTGGCTGTCACATCCCAGATGGTCATTCTGACCTCTGCCAAAGCCTTGCAGGGTTGGTTGCCTAAGGCCACTGCCTCCATCTCCACGATGTATTGGGATGGGACACAAAACAGCTGTGAAAGACCCATGCTGGCATTATGGTGATCATGGAGACAGGATGACCTTGTGAGAGTGCTGCTAGCAACTGGGAGACCTGGGTGTAGGTGCTGGTTCCATTTCAGCTTGTGCATGTTTCTTACACCAACTCCACATCTCTTGGAGCTTCTTTTGTAGATGGCAAAATATTTTTTCTCACCACTGGTCTTGTTGAGAACCTCAGCTTTTTCAGAAAAAGTCTCATCGTGGCTTTCTGAAGCTTTGTATACCGTCCCTTGGAATATTCTTAGAACTGCAAAGGTAGAGACTGGTATGCTCAGCAGTTTATGTATTAACAGGACACGTAATAACTGGGGTTTGAAGTACAGAATTGGTAAACATTAAGTTTAGTTGCTAAACTTAGACCCACTCACTCTAGAGAGAAATTCAGGGCTTTATGAATTGGGCTTGAAGTCAAAGGTTAACTGTAATTTCATGCAAGAATGACTCACCTGAATTCTGGGTGTGTCTGATGCTCTGCAAGAGCTTTTGCCACTTTGCAGCGTGCAGGGATCACAGCCTTGGCAGGGCCGGCAGTGCAAGGCTCTGTCGATGTGACAGAGGGGGCAGATCCTGGGGCTTCTGGTCTCTTTCTGATTCACTGTGATACAAATAAGCCCAAATAAGACTTGCTGAGAATTACTAGATAATGCCTAGGTGGCAAGCTGGGAAGTGCCATTTGAAGGAGGCAAGTTCAGCGCTTTTATCACCCAGAGTTACGGTATTCTTCACAAAGAAGCTGCCTAGATTGGCCTGATTCATCTCTAATGAAGCCGTGTTGCATTTTATCTCGTTTTCTGGTGGCTTTTCCCTCTTCATCCGAGGGAGGCTGTTCGAGGCCCCAGCCTGCCCCCCGGTGGCCATTTGAAGGACGGCAGGAGCCCCTCCGGCCGCGGTGACACCGGGGTGACACACCGGTGTGTGACAGCACGTGGCCTGAGCGCCTCCTCCCTGCCTGGGCCTCAGCAGCGGACTGGCTCCAAGGGCCACCGTTTCTGAGGGATTGGAAAAACCCCATCCTGCCCAAATCCGGGGCAGATAATGCCACATGGATGTTGAAACGGCTGAACTGGGCTATTCAAGACTATCAACTCCACCATTGGACTCAGTGTGTGCTTGTTGCTCCCAAGCGCCCCTTTTTCCCCCTTGACATGAATTTTCTTTAATTCTTTTTCTTTTGACATTTGCTCTGAACTCCCCACAGGTGAGAGTGTCACACCAGTGATCTGCTGTCACCTCTGGTTCTTGGTGTTATGAAGTGGTGCCCCAGGTCTGAGGACTTGGTAAGCAATGTAACCATCCATGGCCACCATAGGTGCTGCTAGTGGATTATCTAGAAGCCAACTTGGGGTGGTTTTTTGGGTAGCGGAATCCTTCAATTAAAGCAAATGTTCCCATTTCCTGCTTTTATAAGTGGGAGTGCAATCACAACATGTTTCTGGTTTTTAATTTCTCTAAAACAGATTGTACAAGATTCTTTCAGGCCTTGGGCATATTTAGCACCATGTATATCTTCTTTTTTTATTTCAGTGCAGAGAAAGAAAAGCTAATACTCAAATGCCAAAGAATTTAATGAGGAACAGGTCAGGCCATACTGGAAACCGCTTCAGATTTCCTTATCCAAAATCCATAGCTATGTGGGCAGAAAGGCCATGTCTGAGGAAGGAATGTATCTCTTCAGGTGCAGTACCTCAAAGGGCAGGGAGGAATGCAGAGCTTTTCAGGCACACAAACGCCCCTGAACCAGCAGACTGTCTACTGCAGCATGGCAGTGCAGCAGGGAGAAGGATGGATGGCTTCCCTGAGAAGACCAATTCATAGGATTGTGTTCATGGATCTGCATTTATGAACAAAGCAGGAGTGATTCAGATAAAGAAAACCAGAACATCTCTTGAACAGATGGCTTGAGCAAGGCCTTGGGCTTTGCTCTCCCAGCCCCTGATTGCTGGGTCAGTCATGGGTGGAGAGGAAACTACTGCTTTTGGGTCTCATGCCAGAAATGAAGTATGTCCCATGGTCCATCTCTCCCAGCTGGTTTTAAACCCACTAGATAAAAAAGAGAAGTGCAATCCTATTCAAGAAGTTTACAAAGACAATGGGTTAACATCAAGGAATCCCTACTGCTCTGGCAGATGTCAGGAAAAGGTTTCTCCCTGCTAGAGCTGCTGTTTCTGCATGGGGGTCCAGGAACACATGTTTTGGCAGGTGTCAGAGAGGCCCTGCTGGAAAGCTTCCCAAACAGGGCCCTGGGATGCCCAAGGCTGCAGCCATCCCAGCTCCTCCCTGGGACCCAGTCCTGCTGCAGCCAGGCATGGCCCAGGCCTGTCCTTGCCCACAGCCCTTCAGGACAGCTCTGTGGACACTGCTGGGCTCTGGATTCCCACCATTGGAGGCTCTGGGAGGGAGAAGCAACAAGTTCCCTTCAGCAGCTTCTCCTCGGGCTGCTCCCTCTGCCAGGGCACCACTGCCAACCATCACTGAGATGTCCCCTGCAATGTGCCCACACCACAGCACAGGCACCACAGCGATATGCCAGAACATTCCATTGGAACCTGCTGTCTGTTGGTGCCAGTTGGCCTTTGCTTGGCAGCTGGCGGGACACAGCCAAGCTGTCCAGGGCGATGGCCGTGGAGCCAGAGCTCTCGTCCCTGCGCTTTCCACAGAAGCTTTGGAAAATGCTGGAGAGCAGCAAGTTTCAGTCAGTTTGGTGGAGCGAGGGTGGAAAATGCATGGCCATCAACAAAGATCTCTTTGAAGCGGAGGTGTTGGGCAGGGAAGGAGAGCAGGTCTTCCAAACACAGAAAATGAAAAGTTTCATGCGACAGCTGAATGCATATGGATTCACCAAAATGCAGCGGGATTTCCAAAGATCTGCCTCCCTGCCTGAATTCCTGGCAGAGGAAGCAGCAGCTTCTGCTCACAGCCAGGTGAGCACACAGCTGTTCTGCACAGCAGCTAATGCTTGTGATAGTCTGGGGGGAGAGAGGGATCTTCACAGCAAATAAGGCCTCCTCATAGAGGGGTCAATTGCAGGTGGAAAAGAAGCCACTTTTTATAAGGGGGCTTATAAAAATGAGGGAGAGGGGCTTCTCATATGGGCAGAGAGTGACAGGACAAGGACCAGTGATTGTACGGTGGAAGAGACCAGGCTTAGATTAGATGTTAGGAAGAAATCCTTCCCTATGAATGTGGTGAGGGGATGGGGAAGGAGAGCCAGTGGTCTGGCTTTCATTTCCTTCTCAGGCTGTGCTCAAGCATGTTTGAGTGAGCCTTTCTGACCAGTAGAAATGCAGGTAAGATAAATTTCAGTGAGATCTGCTAAGTTTGAACCCATTAAAAGGACAGACAGACTCAGTGTAATCTGATTTCTCTGAATGTCTTTGCTCCATGTCTTGCTGTATGGAATCTGAAACCTTCCTGTGGCACCTGCCCAAGGTGCCAAGAATATGCATCAAAGGACCAACAAGATTACCTGCCTGCTCACATCTGCCTTGAAGCTGCTGAGAAGTCGTGATATTTGTTTTTCAAAAGCTGTTGTTCTGCTTTTGAAAATCCTACACTGGTCTGCTCTCAGGAGGCAAAACCCCAGGAGTGGTGATGCCTGAACACAACCATCACAAGTTTTAGCCTGAGCTTTAGGTTCTACCCAGCCCGCAGTGCCCATGATCCTCTGCAGCAATTTGGAGTAAGTGGGGATTACAGTCTTGGGATGGTGGTAACTAACTCGTCTCGTTTGCCTGTTTTAGATCCTCTACTACTATAACCCCAGCTTCAACAGAGCGCATCCCTGGCTATCAGAAACCTGCAAGAGGAGAGGCGTCCTTAAAGGAAGGGGCCCAGATGCAGAAGAGATGGATGAAAGGCTCCTTTAGAAGCCCCGATGGTCAACTCGAGCTTCACGGAGAGGCAGATCTGGGCTTCACACAGGCGCCTGTTAGCGAGCAGTGTCCACTCCATAGCGTCTAATAAATAGCGCTGTTCCTAGATGGAGCTCAAGAGAGTTGGAAGAAATAGATTTGAGTTGGCATTAAACCATTGGAAGAATAAACCTTTCTCAGTTGTCGTTTGCTCTTTGCACAACCTCAGGCTGAGTTCCTATTCTGAACACCCGCAGACCAAGCAGAAGCAACTGCTCTCCCACCAGCAGACAATTTCTGCTCTCCCACCAGCAGAACAATTTCTCGGAAGTGACCAGCCCGGCTTATTAGCCCTAGAGAGCTGAGACCCGGGGATCGCCTCCACCAGGCTCTGGAGCCATTCAGCCCCAGAGCAGCAGTGAGGCAAAGGAGTCGGGAGGTCGGGCACTGCCCAGGGAGCAGCACCAGGCCCGCCGGAATAACTGATAAGCCGGAAGGGGCTTTTCCCAGCGCCCTGAGCCCCCTAAGGGGGCCGGCCGTGCTCAGAGGAGCCGTCTCCCTCAGCCCGGGCTCGTTTCACGGCTCAGAAGAGCCTCCAGGCTCCCGCTCGCCGCCCGCCCCCGCGGCCCCTCAGGCCGGGCCCGCCCCTCGCAGGGCGGGGCCGTTGCTACGGGGCGCGCGCGGCGCGGGAAGCGAACGGCGGCCGCGGGGCGTCATGGCCGCCCTGTGCGAGGTGAGGGGCGGCCGGGCCGGAACGGAACAGTCCGTGTGAGGCCGCTGCGGCGGGGCCGGGGCCTCCCGGAGTGCTGGGGAGACTGCCGCTGAGCGGGGGTGGTGGCGGTGGCAGCCCTTGGGCCGTTGTGTCCGAGCCGGGAGAGTTATGACTGTGCAGGGAAGAGTGGGAGGGGAAGGCAGGGGTGGTGGCGGCCCGGGCGTGTCTGGTGCTGTGGGGGGCTCTGGGGCCGCGGTGGCGGTGGGAGGCAGTCCTGGGGTTAGCGGGGTTCAGTGCTGCTGTGGGGTGGCGCCATGCGGGTGGGACTGGGGACAGAGGGGCTCGAGGAGCTTAATGGTGCTGGTAGCCCTGGGTCTGGGGTGCTGTTGCAGCTGGGGTTGGTCTGTGTTTGTGGGGATCGGCATCTCTAGGCTGTTGGAGGCGTTCTGGGTCTGCGGAGGGCATGTGTTGAGCGGGGAGGGCTGCACTGTTCTGGGGCTGGGTGCTTGTCTGAGCAGGGGGCTCTGGCCAAGTCCTGAGTGGGGAAAGGCTCTGTTGGGGATTGCCAGGGAGGCAGGGACTGTGTATGTGGGAGCAGGGATTGAAGGCTGCTCAGCCTGTCCGGAACTCTGGGCAATTTTCAAGTGTTAAAATCTCTTGTATTAGTTCTCTCAGGTCTTTGGGTTTTTGTTTTTTTTTTTCCTGACCTCAGGCTTTTTTTGGCCTTTGCAAGGTGCTGTGGGAAGTGCTGTGTGTCCGTCTGTTTTGCTGCAGTTCTCATTTCTTCCTGCCTGTTTCAACAGTTGTGTTAAATCTTGCAAGTTTGTCTCTTCTGTGTAAATAGCAGCCTCTTGGCTACACCTGAGCTGAGATGAGCAGCTGTCAGAGCAAAGCTGAGCTTGGCTGCCTACTCAGGTGATCATGGACGTGGCTTATCTGTTCTGCAGTCAGCTTTAGAGTCTCTGTGCCAACAGCGTGTTGTAAAAATGCATGAGGGATTTGTGCAGTCACTCAAGATCCAAGCTAATAGCCGCTTGGATAATTTGCCTCTTTTAAAATTTATGGTATATGTGAAATTTGTATTTTGTGTTGTGCAGTTGCCTGCACAGCAGTTTTTGCCACTACATGTTTTTTGTGGGTTATGTGGCTTGGTTCACTTGTTGTAGAAATAAAATGATTTTATTGTACAAAGATGGTTCTTAAATCTGTAGTGTCTGAACATTCTTGTCTTCCAGGAGGATCCATCCCTGGAGAGGCACTTCAAAGGCCACAGAGATGCTGTCACTAGTGTGGACTTCAGTCGCTCTAAGAAACAATTGGGTAAATTGTCTGTTTTGGTGGCCAGAGGATAAAGAAAGAGCTGCTTTGCTGTACTTAGATGGGAGGAGCAGTGGAGGTACTGAGCTCTGCAGCAGCAAAAGGTCTTACTAGTGCTTCCTGCTAACAGCAGATTGAGCACTGCTCCACTTACCTTGCAAACTTGTGTTTTTAATATGTTGTGAAGAACTGCTGAGCTGACTTTGGTCAGTGTTTTGCCACGAGGGAGGTGTAGCCAGGGTGCTTTTAAGTCACCAACTCACCAGTCTTCTCTGCTTAATCTGTAGTAACATTTAACCTGCTGCAGCTGGTACCTGCCTCTGCCAATAAGAAAGCGATGAGATAACCTTCATTTCCTGAGTGTGTGGAAGATTTGCAACCTGTGTGGCTTCTGCCTCTGCAACTGTTGCATGGCTGGACTCGTGGAAGTAAATTGTCAGTCCAAAGTAATACATGGCTGGCCTTGTTTTGTTTGAATAACTAAGGAAATGATATGCATGACAATAATGAAATACACAGCTTGCAATAGACTGGTGAAGCTTCAAGGGCAGTGTATTGAGACTGCTGGAAGCTATGATGGTGAACTGAGTGTGAAATGTAGTTTTAGTGTAAGTGGAGGAGAACTAATGTAAGTTTGGTTTTGTGTGCTTTTGCTTTTCCTTTTTTATTTCAGCAAGTGGCTCGATGGATTCATGCCTGATGATCTGGAGTATGAAGCCTCAGATGAGAGCCTATCGCTTCATGGGCCACAAAGATGCAGTTTTGTGTGTCCACTTCTCACCTTCTGGTCACTTGGTGGCTTCAGGCTCTAGAGACAAAACAGTCCGTTTGTGGATCCCTAGTGTGTGAGTACCTATTCCCTTCTGCCTGTCTTTGTGTTTAACTATGGCTTGGAGTTTCTCCTTCCTTCTTTGTAGCAGTTCGCTGGCTATGGGACAGGGATCTGTTTGAGGGAAAGAAGAACCACTGTGTCTTAGTCTTCTCTTCAGTCTGTGAATATGGAGCACCTGGTGGTACAGTACATGCTGGAGACAGATTTTGCATCGAGAGTTCCATAAACCTGTTGGATCTCTAAATATGCTCTGCTTTGGATCTCTAAATATGCTTTGTGTTTATTTGCCAGAAAAATGCATCTTGCATTTATTTGGAAATGATGTGTAAAGAAAAATTAACACGTTTGAATTGTCTTGCCTGGCTGAGTTAATGACAGTTTGCTCACAGCTGTACAGCATCAGGTGTGCTGAATTCAGTTGTGTTATTTCTTGTGTGATGTGGAGCATGGGCCTTTACAGGAGCAGTTGTGAGGTTGTTGCCTGTTTGGCTCTGTCCAGATGAACTGTGAAAACACCTCTCTCCTTGCCTGCCTTGCAGCAAAGAACCTGGCAACAGCATGGAGCCTCAGTGTTTTCTTTTATATTTAATGTTTTCATAAGTGTTTAAATGGTTGCACAAATTAGCAGTAGCATTTTTTGCTCCTTTTGCATGGGTTGTTTCCTGTTGGATTGGCCTGCAGTATGCAACTAGAACAACAGGTTTTAGCTGTGTATTCTGTATAGCTCATGCAGCATGAGCAAGTTTGGGGTTGACCAACGTTTTTATCCTAATGTGGTCACATGCATTTCCCATAGAAGTGGTGGTTACTAGCACTACTCAGCATACAGCAGCTCTGTTTTCAGGTACAGAATGTGTTTCCTGCCCTGTTGTGCAAATTTAAAGAGCTCTTCCCTCTTGTGTAGCAAAGGAGAATCGACTGTGTTCAAGGCTCACACAGGAACTGTGAGAAGTGTTAATTTCTCCAGCGATGGCCAGTCCTTAGTTACAGCTTCTGATGACAAAACAATCAAAGTGTGGACGGTCCACAGGCAGAAGTTTCTGTTCTCCCTGAATCAGCACATCAACTGGGTTCGCTGTGCCAGGTGAGTAAGGCTCTCTGACAAACAGAGATGGAGATTTATCCCTCAAAGCTGAGGCTCAGTGTCATGGCCTGGTGCAACACATTTCTATTCAGAGTGATTCAAGTGTGTCTAGTGACTGAAATATATTGCTGATCTGCAGGGAAATCCTTTGAGTAATAGTCTGCACCCACTTTGTGTTTCTCCAGCGATCTCTGTCAAGCAGAAGCTTTTCTGCATTATGGTTTGTTCTGTGTTTTGCTTTTACCTGGTAAGGAGAATTGTGTCTTGAAGTTGCTAACAGGAAAAAAGGAGAGGTTTCTACTGTTATTTCAGCTTAGTTACTTTAGACTTGTCATGCCCCACACCCACATGATCACCTGTGCTTCCTCCAAAGTGTCGTAAGTGCTGCCATGATAGTAACATTATTTCCTGATAACTGTTTCAGATTTGGTTTCAGGGGGTTATTTATGCATATTTGTATCTTGGATGAAGCCATGGTTCCTCTGTAGGTGAAAAGTTCATTACAGCTTTGGAGTGTGGTGGTGACAGTGGTTGGTAGCACTACAGATGCCCACAGATGAGCAGAAAGGATGTTTTTCCAGTATGTCTGATGATCTGTAGTTAGGGACTCAAGTCCTGATTCTGTAACATGTATGACTCTGAAGAGAGAATTGGATCTGTCATGTATGAGATTTTGAGATGTGAACTTAATATATTCTCCTAAGGCACTGGAATGGTGAAGGCTTTGCTGCAGCTGTTTTCTTGTCAGTAACTGTGTTGCTCTGAACTCCTGTGGCAAAGACAGGAGTTGTTTTGAATCAGGGCAGAGGAACAACTTGAGGTACACTTAAACTGAAACAAGTAGGACGCAAGATCTTAAGTCAGACACAAGACTTTCCTGAGGGTTATTTTATATGCTTGTGGAGTTAGGGATAGTTTGAGTACTTAGGGCTTGCTTTCTTTTCCCTCAACTTAGTGACTGGATTTTCAGTCTCACTGACGCTTCTATGACTTCCTGAAAAACCAGGTGTGTTTACCAACGTACTTTGACAGCTGGCCAAATTCAGTCGACCCTGTACTCACTTCATTTGAGGGCTTTTCTTAATTGCTGCAACTCTTACCTTAGATTCTCTCCTGATGGACGATTGATAGTGTCATCCAGCGATGATAAAACTGTCAAGCTGTGGGACAAAACCAGCAGAGAATGCATCCACTCCTTCTGTGAGCATGGAGGGTAAGTACCTGGTGGTGATGTCTGAAATGGAGTTGCCTGGGGAGTTTACACCTGGTTTGTGAGGTTCAGAGGTCCCTGTCCTGGCAATCCTAAAACTGCTTAAAAAACTTTAGCATCTCTTACAAAAGTAGCCAGTGTGAGGGCCCAGTCCAGTCCAGAGTTGCTCTGGCCTCTTTGGCTGTTTAAGGTTAGAACTGCGAGGGTTGTATTTCAGTAACTGTCCAGCACATCAAACGTCAGTTTCTTTGTGTTTATTTACTTTTGGAGATGCTTAAATTCCTTATTTCTTCTTTTATTTTGCTCTGAGTTGACATAAATCAAAAGTACAAAAGTCTACTGACAGAATGGCACTTGGATGCTTTGATTCATCTTTAAATTTTTAAATAATGAGGTTATTCAAAAACTCCACTTCCCATTCAGAAAAATAGCTGTTAAATTTGCAATGTTGAGCCACAGCAAAAGGTAATTTACCAAGAAACATAAAACAAGTCCTCCGAGAACCGACACTGGAATCTCCCTAATTCATTGCTGCACTGAATTTCTAGTGCAATGTTATGTTCTTTCTAGGTAATATACAATGATATTGAGACAAATTCAGACAACATTATTTTTTTCAGTGCTCTTAAGTATGTGTCTTGTCTGAAAAACCTATTGAAATATCTCAACTTCTTCAGTACTTGTTACAAGAATACTCAAAAGATAATGAATATTACGCAGTTTTTTTGGTGAGGAGTTACACGGTATCTTTCCCATTGTACTTCCGTGTTCAAACTAAAAATTAATTGGATTCAGGTCCACAAAGAAATTTGGCCTCAGTCTTGCTACTTTTCAAGTGGCAACATATGATTTCAGGCACAAGTTCACTAAGTTCTGTCTTTAAATTAGCTAACAGATGAAAAATCTCTGTTCAGTCTTGTAGACATCACTCTGGAAATAATGTTAATATAATAGAAGACATATATTATGCAAACATTAAATGAACACTTGAAAATAACGTGACAGTTGGATCCATCAGATTTCAGGAAGTTTGTGTCTACAGCTCCTACACCTGTAATGTGAACTACTGAAGATGTCGTGCTTAGGTAGGAGCCTGCAGTCTGCCTGGGGTTAGAAGCAAAGTCTTAAGAGAAATGCAGTAAAATAAATTTTCAGGTTATCTCCTCCTTTCCTTAATGTCCAATGAGTCATGATGTACCTTCCCTTGTTGAAAAGGCTTTTTTGATCTTTAGCAAGAGCTGAAGGTAAGCAGTTGGGTTTGATTGCCATTGGCAGGTTTGTGAACCACGTGGATTTCCATCCCAGCGGTAACTGCATTGCTGCAGGGGGCACGGACAGCACGGTGAAGCTGTGGGATGTCAGGATGAACAGACTGCTTCAGCATTACCAAGGCAAGTCAAGAGCTTACAGGTTGAACCTTTCCCTGTATTGATGTGAATTGCTCTGAACTCCAAGGATTGTTTCTCCATCAGCTGCTGCTTTTCCAGAAAGGCACTGGTTTAGGCCTGCCAGCAGAAGCCTTTCTTCACCAGACATTGTGCTCTGCTTTGTGTTCGATCCAGAACTCATTCTGAAGCTGTGCCATGTTGCAGGTGGACATGGGTCTTACCTGTGATGCCATTTGGCTCATATTCACTGTTCTTGAGAAGGTGGTGTGCAATAAGAAGGATGTGGCCTTTGCAAACTCTGAATAAGCCTATAGGTGGAGTCAGATGTATTCTAGCAAATCAAAATCTTAGGTTCTTTCATGAGAAAATTAGGAAAAGTTAACAAAAAAGGGAAATCAAAATCAATCAATTGCAATTCTATACCATGATCCATGTTTATGGCTCCTTTTCTAGACTCTGTTTTTCAGCTTTCATAATTAGCTCTGATGATGCCAAATGGCATCTCCTCCCATTACCTATTCTTGTCCCACTGATTAGTGCTGCTGTTTGGTAGATCTGGATAGAAAAAGGGTGCTTTCCCATCCCTGCCAGCTTCTTCGAGATTGATTGACCTGTTCTGTGCATTAGTTTCTTCAGCCTAAATGTGGCTTTTCTTTGCTAATAACAGTTTTTAAGGCTGCTGAGATATTTTAAAATCAATACATTCTCAAGCACTGTTTCAAGTGTTGATAACTTATTAAACTTAATTTTGCTAACTTTCCCTAAGGAACTGCTTCTGGCATGCTTGTAAAACAGATCAGAGACATGGGGCTGGAGCTTGGTGTGTTCTTCCTGCCCTCAACATCAGCTGTTGTGGGTTTCTGCTGTGACAGCCTCACAGCTTCAGTCATTCTTCTGGATCGCAGTCACTCCCAGCTCTCTGATAGTTAACAAAATCTAATAGAAATCAAATTTTTTGATGATTTTTGTTCCAATTTGTCAGTGTTGAGCATGCAATTTGTGTAATATGCAAGTATTGTTAACTTGTGGCCCATATCAAAACTTGGAAATGCCTTCTTGAGGTCTTGTTGCTAAAATTGGTAGCGTTTTTAAATACTTGGGCAGTGTCAGGTTGTCCTTTAACCTGCTTTATCAGCTTTTCAATGGTGGCAAGATCTGCAGTGCATGTTTCCAGCAACTGTATAACTTGGCTCAAAAATAATCTCTTCTTACTTTCCACTTACTGCTATTAAATTGTCCACATCTAATGTGGTTTAGGCTTGGCTGCCAGGTTTATTTTTTGTCTTGGAATGACATAGTTCCCTGGTATCCCACCCTTACTGAATGGTGTTTTAGTGTGACACCCTTGCTATTGAAGTGGTTATTTCCTGGGGTGAGTGTTATTTTTAACAGCTACTGTGTAAATCCTAACTGTGTATTAAACTTTGAACTAAAAATAATAATAGCTCAAGAAACTTAAAATTGCCATGGTGGCTTTTTGCAGTCACTTCATGCACCCGTGGGCATAAACGGATGTGTTTGTAACATGTTCTGGGGATGTGTTTATAAGTCCTGCCCTTCTGAGGATTTATAAACACTTGCTTTTGGCTAAATCTGATTTAGTTTTGTGGCTCCCCGTGAGGCTACCAGTCCTGTCCCACTAGATGGCATCTGTGCCTTCAGAACGTGCTTAAGCTGCCTGAATTCCAGAGAATCCATTTTAAACATGGAGTTACATGGAGGAGTTAATAGATGAGTAGCCCTGCCTCGGGCTCTTGTGTCCTAAGGTTGGGCTGGTTTCCAGCACTGATTAGTCTTTTAGCAGTGTTGCTCTTGTTGCCAGCACTTGCTCCAACTGTGACATTTGTAAATGAAAATTGGAAGTAGAGCGCAAGCTGCAAAACCTTTTGTATGGTGTGCTTTTTTTTGAGCCAAGCAAAGTATGCTCTGGTCACGTTTACTGTACAGGAGAACACATAGATGCTTTATTTGGTTCTCTGCTTGGCACTGACTCTTTTGTACAGCAGATTTTGTACGGCCCCTACAAAAATGGCCAATGTTTATTGCCTGACATTTTTCCCCTGTCCAAAGCTGTGTGTGGGACACCTCTGTAGCAGGACTATGGAAACAGCTCGAACCTGTTTTTTATTCCTGTATAAAAAGAATAATTGGCACTTTTATCGAGTTTGGATGGGGCTTACGGTAGTTCTGTTCAGTAGAGACTGTAGCTGTGTCAAGTCCATCCTAATTTATTTTCTCCCTGGTGGTTTTTAAGGATTATATTACATGAAAGAAGTGTTGTGAGGCTTGGGACAGTTTTATACAGGCTGGGAGGACTCAATTTTGGATGCTAGCCCTCAGTATAAGTCCCTTAACAGGCTATTACTTTGCTAGGGCTTGGCTGGCAGAAGGGTGGGCTTGTACCAACAAGTTGCTGGGGGATGATGCCACCTTGTCCTGCACTGGATTTCTTGTTTACAGCGTGAAATCAAGTGAGGTGGCAGGATGTGTTGGCACATTTTTTGGAGAGATATTATGAATGGTCTGGTGGGAGGTATGAGCTGCTTTGGCAGTAGAGGTGAACTTTTGTCTGAGTTTACAAGATCCAAGAAGTCCTTGGACACAGAAGCTGCGACTGCTTCTGCAGCCACAGTTTGTGGGATTTTTTCCATTATGGAAATGTTTTTTTATGAAGCTGGAAAGGCTTTATTTACCCTCTGGAACTTGGAAGATGTGACATATCACTAACCTTGTCTATTTCTCATGTGATTCCTTTCAGGACTTTCCTTAGTTGGCAAGATACATTTACATTTATCTGAATATAGACACTAAGGGGGTGAGGAATATTACAAATCACTCAGAATAAGATTTTCAAGGGAGAAAGATATGTATCACTCTTTCATAAGAAAAAACTCCACATAAACCTTTTTTTCCTTTAATATATGCATAATACAGGGCTGGGGGTAGAGGAAGATCTGGCTGTGTGATAGAGGCAGTATTCACCAAAAAGAATAACAGCTTAGAAATTACCTGTCTTAAGGTTTTCTTCCATGTTTTTTATAGTCTGGGTCAAGAGGAGTTGTTTTCAGAACTTAGCTGAGGTATTTAGTGTTCCTGAGAGTTTCAAAAGTAGAGGCATTCTGTTTTACAATTGAGCAAGGTTATTTCAGCTATCTGCTTCAAATCCACATATGCAAAAAATAATTTTTGGTTCTAATATATTTAAAATGGTATTTTAAGGGGTTTCTTAACATGCAGTGTGGATTCAAAATGCACAGTAGACTCTCAATGGAACATAAATTTACTTAAGTGTGATGTATCAGAAGTTGTAGATTTGAGATATCAGAACATTTGGAGGGCATATAGTATAATTAAGAATAATTGGATGGTTAAAACCCTCCTCAGGCATAATATTAATATTTTGTAATGTCACATACGCTCAGGAAGCTGGGCATATGTGAAGTACTGCGTGTTCTCATAAATAAATATGTTCAATAGCCTGTTTTGTAAAAGTTTGGGGAGAGAAAAAAGTCTCATATTAAATGTTTAATGTTACAGTGAACTTCAGTGAAGTTTGACTTTTTTCCTAGAACATTTTCTGTAGCTTTTTTCAAAATAAATCTTGGGCTCCATCTGCATGCAGGGAAAATGGCTTTATTGCAAGTTCACACTCTTGATAGTTTGTCTATTTGTATTTATTTCAAATTTTTGGTGAGACAAATGGGATGTCTGAGGAAATAATGCTTATACTAGACCATTTTCAAGTCGCTCTTATTTCCTACTTTCTCTTACCCCCAGTCTTGGCTAGAGTCAGATAGTAAACCAAAAGAGGCTGTGCAGTGTCAACTGAGTTGCCTTCCGTTGTAATTTCAATCTTCTCACTGTCCTAACAGATTTTAATCTAGAACGACTTGGAAATGAGACCAACAGCTCCACAGTAGTAAAGCACTCTCACAGAATCCTGTAGTTCAGTTGCATATACCGTACATTTTGGGGCTATACTGGAAGCTTTTGTAGCATTAAATCTCCCAGAATAACTGGCAAAGCTTCCTTTTTCTTTTCAGTAGAGTAGTGCCTATTTTTACAAGAATCAAGTTACTGTTATTGTTCTCCTGTGCTTTGAAGAGCTTTTGTGGAATGTTTCCCCCATGATAATTTTCCTGTTAAATTTTATAACAGAAAATTGGAATGTGCTTGTGCTTTATTTTAATCTTTTGCCTTGGGCTTCTGTAAACTGGTCTTGGTGACTATTACACTTTTTTTTTCCATCCTTAGTGCACAGCTCTGTGGTCAACAGTCTTTCCTTTCATCCTTCTGGAAACTATCTGATTACTGCTTCCAGTGATTCAACTCTTAAGATTCTGGACTTGCTAGAAGGAAGACTTCTCTATACTCTGCATGGTCACCAGGTGAGGCCTTTTCTACAGTAATGTACAAATTCATAATAAACTGAGCAAGTCCATGCTTTCATTCCTCATGCCCAAAAAATGTTTGAAAACTTTCTTGTATAAAATCATGAGCATAATGCTAATAATCTTTGAGATCATCACTGTTTTGAAGGGAAGGAGGTAAGGCAGGAATGGAGACAATGAGAAAACAGGACTAAAAGTGAGCTCCAATACCGAGGATTCAAGTCTAATGCAGAAGGAACTCAGAGCAGCACCCTAGAGTCTGACTGACCCTGTCTGCCACTCTCTAGTGCAGCTCTGTCTCCCTCCCTCTCTAGACAGCTGCAAATAATACTTGGCCCCCTGGCACAGGTGTTTTGAAGATAAATGCTGTTCACCTGGCAGGAGACTCAAGAACAGTAGCAGTAAAATAGAGGAAATCTGTTTTGGGATTTGATTGGGGAATATCTTGTTAATGGACTGAATCATACAATTGAAGGTGATAAATGGTGCTGGTTGGTTAAGTTTAACTGATTGGCCTATTAGTATTATGCTGCTGGCTGTGTTGCTTGTAAGGTTAATTTTATGATTGCTTGGAGCTCTCTTTCTAAATATTAAATGAATTTCAATGAATCTTAATTTCATTGTCCATGCAGAGTGAGGTGTGAAAAAGCAGGCCTGCCTTAAGGGTTCCCTTTCCAAAGCGACAAGGAGAACAGAAATTCTTAAGAGACTTGTGTCTCTCTTAAAGTGAGGGCTGAGTTTTAAAGTATAAAAACTGTTGGGGAAAACCACAGCCTGAAGGTTTTGGAGATGATGGGGATTGTTGTGGGCAATAATGGTATCTGTGTAAGCTGTAAAACTGATAATTCTGGGTTCTTGTGGCCTTGTTTAGTGGCTGCCTTGTTTGATGTCTAAAAAGGTCAAGTTTCTTCTGTAACTTTTCTTTTGCTATGTATTAATAAAATTATTTTCTTCTTTTTTGTAATATTAATGGAAAAAATAGGAAAACCTTATGCTTGTATCTTTCATGAAGTAGAGCTTTCATTAGAACTGACCAAAGGGTTCAACTGTTAAAAGAATGGGGAGGAGATAACAAATGCTGGTTATACTCACATGTTAGCCTTGGCTGTGTAAAACTGTTCTTGGACAACTGAACTAAGTGGGTGCTCCTATCAGATAGGGGCTGCAAAGCTTCTGTTGCCTTAATCTTGTTTTCATATTTATCTGTTGTGTTAATCTGCCAAATGAGTTCTTGGGAAGCAGCTTCCTGGAAAAGGGTAAGTGTTGGAAGAACAGGAAATCTTTACACTTTCCCCCCTTCCCTCAGTAATGGATGTGCCTGATTATGGTTCAGCAAGAGACTGAACCTGCTTTCCATTTTTCTCCCATCTGAGCTGCTAGCTGTGCCTCAGCGGCTGCAGTAGCACAAAAAAAGAGTTTAGCATTGAATGAGAGTCTAAAACTGATTATGGTGATGGTGGTCTTCAGAATTAGCAATATAAAGTCCCTTTAGGCTAATGTTATACTTAACTCAAGGCTTTTACAGGACAGTTTGTGATCATCTATTCAAAAGTAGAATTAAATCTCCCTGTTTTTCCTCCCTACTGCTTCAGATCAGTAAAACAGTGTCTGCCTTTTTCTCCTGGGCATCTAACTGGCATTGGAAAAGCTTTGCCACTGGCACAGCTGAAGAGTAGCTGCTGTTGTGGCATTTACAGCTCCTTCATCTTGGAAACAAGTGCAAGTATTGAAGTGGCTGGTAGAGCTTTCTGGTTGTCTTTAAGGGTATTGTACTGAGATAGCTGTGGAACCAGTCCTGGCATAGCCCTGCCTGGCATTCCCTGTCTGGCATGTGCTGTATTGTTGTGGGTTGGTTCTTCTACTGCCTGATTGAACAGATACCTTGCTTTTCCACTAAAAGCATATGGCAACCTGTGCTTCATTCTCAGTAAGCCACTGTCAGTGACTGCAGGCTCTGCTGTCACCAGGGGTGGATCCACTGGATATCCCGCTCGTTCTGCTCATAGATAAATCCAGGTTACTTAATAATGAGGGACTTTTTGTCCCTTCTGTTATCACTGTGATTTGGGCCAGTATCCCCAAGTAGCTAAAAACAAAGTGGTGTGGGCTTTTTTCATCATTAGGTTGATTTGCCTTTTTAAGTGAGTGCTACAGGTTAGTCACCAGATGGACAGCCTGTTCTGAAGATGTTCTTGAGTTACGACTTTCTGAGGTTGAATGTTCTGGTTGACACTTTGTTCCTACTTTGACAGCTGGCTGCTCTTACATTGTTCTGGGAAGGCTGCATGCAAGTGGACACTTGAAGGAAAAAACCTTAAGGTCCTTTAGACATACTTTGACGCAATTGCTGGAGTGCCAGGAATTTGTTAGCAGCTGATTAGCTGTAGTTTACATGGGGAGGTTGGCCAAGTTTACATTGCTGTCTTTAATTGAAATGTAGCTGGCCCCTTGTAGCAGAAGGATCATTAGAGACAGAAGTTTGCAGCTTGGAGTTGACATCTTGCAGCTGCAAAATATCGTTCTGTATTGTGCTGCATATTTTGGTTCTGGAGTGCTTCAAGCTGTGAAGTGCTCTTATCTAATTCCATACAGATGAGACACTGGCTTGGTATGTAAATCCACCTCAATCATTGTTGAAGAACGGAATGTTTTGGGGCCCCTAAGCCACCCCCAGAGAGTTGCTAGAGGAGAGCAGGTACGTACATGGTGCTTGTCTGCCCTTTGGAGTGGTTTAATTAGAGCATTTCCAGACTGACTTCCTCAGTGGAATGGAAGTTCTCAGTAAATATTTAGAAAACATCTCATGGTTATGTTCATAAATAGGAAGACAGAAAATGCAAAGTTACAATTCTTCAAGCAACCCTGACTTGAACTGTGAAGTAGCTACATTCTACGTACCTGGGCAACATAAATGCTCCCTGCCTTGCTCAGTGACTAATGAGTGTGGTCTCCTGAGCAGGTGCACAGGAAACAAATGTGCTTCTTTACTGTCAGCTGCCAACTCTGCCTAGGTGGCATTAAATATTTGTGTGGGCCTGGTCCTGTTTGAAGAGGGTGAGGACATCTCAGGGCTACACAGAAGCCAAACAAAAAAAGAAATAAATGTATGTTGCAAACAACAAGCAATTGACTTTAGGCTAGCGTTTCTGAATCTTGAAAGGAAATACAAGTTCTCTGCCCTTGCCTTGCGTTTTTATAGATTGAAGCTTTCAGGAGTTAAAGCTGCTGAAGATTCAGCTATAAGATACCAGGATAAATTTTCCCTGTGTTAGTTGTAGTCCTTAATCACTGGTGAAGGGGGGTGCAAGGATGAAAGTCTTGCTCAGGAATTTTTCAAAGCCTAGTGGACTGAGAATCCTTGGAACTTCTTGTCAGAGGTATTCCATATGAAAACATACCTGTAGTCATTGCCACCTCTGTTCCCTGTGCTTTTCTCCTTGGTTACCTTCCCTCCTCCCATTCCTATGTGACTTGCCCTCTTCTCCCATGCATGAAGCAGCTAAAAGCACTGTCGACAGTGGCAGTGACTGCTCTGTTTGTTCTTAGTTCTTTTATGCCTAGAACTGATGATACCAGGGCTGGGATCCCAGTATGCTGCTTGCTGCTGGATTTGCTTCTCAGGCCTTGTCTCCTCTCATGTCTCCTGTTTCTCCTTGCACTAGTTAGTCTGTTACTGGAGAGTTTGGCTGAATGGACTGGCTCCTGCTTCTGCATCTCCTTTTGTGCCAGTGGAAGATTAAGCTTTCCTTTAATTCAACTATTTGCATCCTCTAGATACGTCTTATTCAGCTCTTAGCGCTTACCTTGCTCTCTTACCTGGCTTTTCTCTACTGTGCATTAGTTTCTCGCAGGAGTGAAACAAACAAAAATAAATCTACTGGCATCCTTGACCTCACTTGTCTCTCCAGCTTCCTTCCACTCTGTCTCTCCTTTCATAGTGCAGACAGCACATCATTAAACTACTCTTCTCTGGTTTATTCCTGGACCCTCTCCAGCCTGGCTCTTGTTTCTTCTGTTATGCTGAAGCCAAAATGTTCACTCTGTTCCTGAAGCCTGAAGGTCTGGCCTCTCTTGAGTTGCCTGTTGGTGTTGGCCCCGTTGTTGTTGAAGTGATGTGCCTTTTGTGCCCAGCAGCTCTGGTAGAAGAAAAGGGTGTTGAAGAGGGATTTCTCTGTGATTGTCCACTCGTGGATGGTACACATTCATCTGCTGCCTATGTGCAGGTGTGACTCTGGGCTCCAGTCACATTTCTCCAAACTAAATGCTTGGCCTTTCTCTTAAATATTTCTTTCAGAGACGTGTATTTTTAGCTCTACCTTTGAAAGCTTTGTGTTCAGGGATGCTATTCCTGTTGTCTTATGTCACCCCTGTGTCAGTTGTTACTGATGCTATTAGCATCCTGCCAGTCACTTGGTGGTGTAATCTGTGTCCTGGCTTCAGATCCTGTCTCTTGATGATTAATGCATTCAAGTAATTCAGAATAGTCTGAACATCTATTTTGAAGGCCAGACGTAATGTTTTATGTAAGCTGATCAAGCTGTGAAATGCTAGGGCAAGAAAGGCCTCGCGGTCATTAACCTCCTTTGTAAGAAGTGGGAAAATAAGGAGAAGGTGTAATCTCTATCTCTGCACATAAATTATGTAACATGCTGGGCCTCACCTTTCTCACCTGTGAATGCAGATAGAAATGGGCTGTCACCTGGTGCTTCAGCCATGCCATGCACATCTGACCTTGACTGAATCTTGTTCACTGGGAATGCTGCTGCAAACAATGAGGTTTGATGCTGTTATCATTCCTTCTGTATGGCTTCCTTTCTCTTTATGGTTGCTTTGCTCCATCCAGTGTTTGAACTATTTGTCCTTTTCAGGACTCTCTGGGACTTGGCTCTACCTTGCCTGGTACTCTTTCACTGGGGATGAGTTGAATATTGATTAGTGGCTATATTCTTCTCACTCAACCATTTCAGTGGATGATTTGTTGCATTCTTCTGTAAAATTCTTCAAAATTTCTGCAGCTCTCCCAGTATCACCAAAGCTGCTGTTACAATTTCAAACTCTACTGGACATGCACGAAAGCTTGAGAGTACTGATGTCGACCTGCTGGGGATTACATAGAAATATTATGTACCTGACTTGGTGTATGTCATTCCCCAACCCCTTCTTCCTGCAGTTTGCTATCTAGTCTGAGGCAAGAAGCTTCAGGAGGAGCTTGGGGATTGGTGCTAGCAGCTTGTGTGGAGCACCTTGGATAGTGGGGATGCAGACTGGAAATTCTAAACCTCCAGGAAATACTAATAGAGGACCATTTGATCCTGCTACAGAAAGAGGAGCTGAGTGATCCTGTAGAAAAGTATACAGCTGCTACTTTTTGATACTTTTAATGCAAGCAGTAAGTTAAAAGAGGGGAAAAAAGATTATTTGAATTCTTCATACTCCAATCTCATGCCTGTTATCCAGGACTTGATCAGAAATCTGTTGGATTTCTGCTGTACTTAGCTGGGACAAATGGAAGTTAGGCTGTGTCTAGTAACTGGCAAGTGTAGCTTTTTATTTTTGCTTGGTATTTTTGTTTATTTTGTTAATATTAAATTGTAAGGGTATTTGGCAAACTCTTATTTGTATGTTGCTATAGCAAACCTGTTGTATCTTGGAAGAGTTCTGGAAGTGTATGTAGCAAGAATACTTTTCACTTAATTTATATCAACAAATCTGTAGAGGATGTTGCATCTATAGACTTGTTTGTTCCCTTTCTTTCAATTTATAAAGGCACATTCAGTCTTTGATATCATTTTCTATTTTGGGAAGAATATGTTCTGTTGAACTTTTTTTTCCTTCAGAATGCCATGACTTTGGAGTCAGTTCATTGCCTGTTTTGATGTGATTTGTGTTGTACTAGATTTTGTCTAAATACACTGAAATATTTAGACTGATAGAAATATTTTTAGGAAACACTGCTCCTTTCCAGTGTTCCTCACTTGTGCTGAACACTTTGTCTTAAATTATTTTCCTTACCTCCTGACTCTGGTTTATTATAGTCAAAGAGCAGCTTCTGTATGCTCACCTCTGTTATCTTGGAGCAATATTCACCACTGCAGTTTTCTGGCTGTGGAGTTGTTTCTGCCCTTTCTTACTGCTTATTTGTCTTTTGCTTTTGCGTTTTTTTAGAGCCTCCATTCCTGACATGTGATTAGGGAGCTGAACACTGGGGTAGGTGGGTGGGAATAAAGGCACAGGCACACTTTATCTCAGCTGATTGATGGCAGTGTCTTTGCTCTGAACTACCTACCCTAGTTATTGCTGTGTCAGGTGAGCGAGCTTAGTCACACCAAGGACTGCGCCTGCGGTTTGGAATTGCTGCTACTGCCTCATTCCTGGCAGGTTCTCTCTAGTGAGGTGTTGCTATGAGAAGGCCTCAAGACATTTTGAAATCACTGGATGTGAAATGATAACATGGAAATACCTTATTGTGTTTTAAGGAAGCTAAAACTCTTCACACTGGGAGTAACCACAGCAAGGCTCTGGTTTTGCTGCCATAACCCTGTGCCAGTATGTTTGGAAGCCCACAGGACTGTGGGGCACAGGTTGCAGTGAGAGCTGGATGCTTATCTCACATACAATCTTCGGGTATTTGTCTTTCTTCAGGATTTATTATGTTGAATTCACTTTTACAAAGAAGGCAAAGAAAGGGTATGAGGTTTCCATGCAGTGTCCATTGCGAAGATGTGGACTCAGAATTATTCTGTCTCTCCATCAAGCTTGGTACAGGGTGAGGAGAAGCTTCTTAATTGCCTTCTGAGATACATGATCTTACTTGAAAGAGAGTAACTGCTTCTGTCAGGAGGTGTATGATCATGTGGTGGAGTTTTCTGGTGGTGGTTGTGGCTTTTCTGGTTGTATTTTTGGTGTTTCCTCCCAACCTTCCCCAGCCTGTCAGCTCCATAGGCAGCCTCTGGAAGGTCTCATTCTGACCTCTGCCCATGTTAGTGAACAGTCTACAAAGGAATGTGTTCAGCAGCTGACATAAAACTCCATGATCTGGGTTCTCAGCTGTTTACTCTGAGCAGAACAGTTTGTCTGTTGTGCCTGGGCTCGAACACACGTAACAATTCCCCAGTTCTGTTTAATTGCAGCTCGGATCTCCTGCTTCAGCCGTCCCATGTTCTTGCTGGAAGGGGGAAAACACATTGAAATAGATGTGTGGTGTGAAAGGTGTGCTGTAGCACTCAGAAGTATTTAAAGTCTCTCAGAACTGACTGTTTTAAGCATGAGGTTTCTTCAGAATGCAAGTGCTGTACAGAGGTGATCCTGAATGCATTAACTCTGGCATCTCTCCTGTAAAACCACTAAGAGAAAAGCAGTTTAAGCCAGCCTACTTTAAAAAATCCCATAGTTTCAACACTTTAAAAAAGTGAACAGGAGTTTTAGAAGTTTCTAATTCGAAAGTGAAGAGGGAATGTTTGAGTGGAACAAGAAAAAGCCTGGTACTGTAAAAACTGGTTTTTTTCCTGTCTCTGCCATGGATACGGAAAAGTGGGTGTCTTAAACTGGGGTCAAAAGTGTGGGAAGTAGTAAGTGCCAGCAAGCTTAGCATCTTAATTATGGCCCATTTACCTGACAGGTAAGAGCTTTTCAAATTTTGCTTTTGGATTGCTGATGTCAAATGATAAATACCTTGTAAAGCTGTAATGAAT
>WEKY01000110.1:261936-291905 GCA_013390045.1 Picathartes gymnocephalus | reverse complement strand
TAAAGCTGTAATGAATGGAACATTGTAACGCTTAATTTTCTTTCACCTTTTTTTAAACCTGTCTTTTAAATGTGTTTGCAGGGACCGGCTACCTGTGTAGCATTTTCAAGAGATGGAGACTTATTTGTTTCTGGAGGTTCTGATGAGCAGGTACCTGATTAATTTCTGAGTTATAATCCAGATTCACATTTCTTTAAAAGCTGCTGCTTTTTGTTCTCCGTTGTCAATGGGGAAAGCAAAAGTGTACCCTGTATGTCTGGACCATGCTGAAGTGACTTGCTGTTCTACTAACAACATCTCTGGACGTCAAACCCAATTTTTTTTTTTTTTGTGGTAATTTAAAACATGTAGCCTTCCAAGAAACTCATACTCAATTACCAATCTGCAAACAGGCCTGTTGCATGAGCCTGTGTGGCAAATATATCCTGGTTTTAGCATAGTTTGAGTTGCCCTGCTGAAGACACAGACTTCAACTCAAAGTAGTGGTCTGAGTAAGGATCCACTTTTCTGTCATCAGTCTTCAATGAGCTGTGCTCATTGCTCTTAATCCCCAGGTTGGACCAGGTGGCAGTGCCCATCTTTAACAGCACCTTTGCTAGCTGTGAAGAGACAGATTTGTGTATTCACTAAAAACATCACTTTTTTTTTCCCCTATTACACAATGGAATGGCCTTGTTGGTTAACTGTGGAACAGTGAAAGAAAAATGCTTTTATTTCGTGCAAAGCAGTGATGAAAATTCGGAAATGAAGAATAAATGCTCTTTCTGATAACAAATGAGCTGTCTGGATTCTTGGTTGTCTTTCAGACCTCTGAAATCTTTGATTGCTCTTTAACATTTTTAGACTTGTAGAGTCTGAGGGATTTACTCCATAGATTTCCTCTTGATATGCTGAGTGGTTTATGTGTTAGAAGCTTCTTTTCTGAAATCAGTACTGTGTTATGCAGAGCAGAGGCCTATAAGTGGGATTTAGGTTTGGTGTCCAGCTGACAAAATAGCTTAAGATCTCTAATGCTGGTCTTAGTACTAACTCTCCTTTTCCTCTGAATGAGTCTCATGATAAATGAGTGACTGGTTGGTTGGGGTATGGCTGATAAATGTCATAATGCTGAGCATGGTATTATAAAATATTTGTGGTTTTAATGATGTATTCTTCTTGCTTTGAAGTTTTTTTGGTCATTCAAGTTTAATGATGTCCTTGACCCAAAGAGTGTTGAAAGAGGTCACTTCTCCATTGAGAATTCAGTTAAGCTGTCTGTATTAAGTAGCATATTTACAAGCATCATCCTTAATTTAATCAATGCCAGAGCTCTTCTAGGTAAACTTTTTGTGGATTTGCTGACACTTCTCTGAAGGGTTGAAAAAATTGACCTATAAGCAAACTTAGATGGAAAATTTTAATGGAGTTAATTTTCTTCTGCAGGTGATGGTGTGGAAGACTAATTTTGATGCTGATTATGGTGATGTAGTGAAACCCCAGAAATGTGGCAGCAGTGTGGATGGGACCCATGGCACTGGGGTAGGTCAGCGACCAGTAATCATGGACAATTCCTTTTCAGTACACTTTGTGCAGCTTGAGAATGTGTGACTCAGGTGGTTGGAACTGTAGAACCATTTTTCCCTGCTGTTAATTTGAGCTGCAAGATATCTGGTTTTTAACTAACTTTGTATTGTTTTTGTTTAACTGTACGTACTTCATAGAGCAATTATATATAATGATCTTAAAAGGAGGATAAACTTAGTGCATGTATAGATGTGTTTTTTTAGTAACAGCCCTTGTTTAAGAATGTTTGGTTCATAATGACATGAATGATAGTTCACAAAAACAAGCAGATGTGAGCAATAGTTGAAGTTGGCTTTGCTAGCTGATATGAATCCTTCAGGCTGGTGTCAGTCCTGAAAATAGAATTCATGATATCTTTTCACTGACAGTCAGCAAAGACAAAAAAAATTCCTGTGTGTAGGTTCACACATGACAAATAGGTGACATACTGTACTGGAGGTTCTTTCCTAAGTACCTGGAGACATTAGTTCATATCTGTTCCCTGAATCATGTGTTGAGACCTCTGAGTTCTGACTGTACCTGAGGATAAATCCAGCAACTGAGTAATTCAGTGATGCACTGATCTAAGTGGAACTGATGTTGGCTGTTACAAAAGTGACCCTTTCAAGCTGCTGCCCGTACCAGCTGTAATTTTTGCACATGGTGATGATTCATTTAAATGTCTTTATTTTGTCTTGTCAATCTTTGGATATTTTTGATACATTTGGGTATACTTATAGGATTCTGCCATATGTTATTACCATGGCTGATTTTTGCTTAATCTTGTTCAGCATGAGCTGTAAGCTGAAATGCTCTTTGTGAGGTGGGGTCTGTGCATAAGTGACATTGCCCCAGCTGAAGGGTAAACTTCTAGCCAACATCTGTTGCTCTGTGGCAGTGTCTTTGGCCATATCAATTCAGATCTTTACTGGGGTACTAAAGTTTTCACTCAAACATAGTGGTGTTTTTATTTAATATGACTTCAATCCATTGCTGGAGATACTGGAATAGCCATGGTATTTTGGGATGGACAAGATTTGAATCTGAAGCTCTAAGCGTATTGCCCTACTATGTGAAGTGCTGTGTAAAGAAAGCAAAAAAAGCCAGAAGTTAGTTAGTGTTGGGTTAGTGGGAGAGCATGGGAGGAAGCAGTCACATGAGGAAGGAGGTGAAACTGTTTATTGATCCTTGGCTGGTTTTGGCTAAATCTGGCTTCTTCCTTTTCCTCCCCTCCTGTGTTCTAACTCTAAAGTTATGCAGGCTATGAAACTATCGGTCCAATGACCTCTTTGTTTATTAGCCTATTGAACTGGTCTAGCTTTGAACTCTATCTGCTTTAATTTAAAATACGGCATAGCGTAATAGTGGGCTGAAATACAGCAAAGACAAATCCTTTCTGGGAGAAAAATACCACTTTTGGTTTGTAACATGCCAATGAATGGCTTAAATAATGTAGACAAGGTGTCAGCTAATGAGAGATGATGGTAAATTCACCCTCTCCTGTGCTGCTGTTATTGCCAGACCATATTATCCAGTAGCAATTTAAAGAAAGGAAGAGAATATCTGACCTCTTCTAAAACTTAGTTCTTCATTATAAAACCTCTTAAGATGTCCTTTGAAGGGAGCTGTTGAACAAATCCCATGCACAATGACAAACCACCCTGAACATCTGTCCCTCCAATACAAGTGTTCCCCTGTGGAGAGGGTTTACCTGGCCAAACATCCAATAGATGCTGCTGGGACCAACAGTTTGTGTGCTGCTGACGGGCAAATCTGTGTCACGTGCTGGTGGCTGACAAGGGTTTGCTCTAGTGATGCTCTGAGCCTGTAGGAAACAGGGCACATGGTATTCTGAAGTGTAATGTGTTGGTTTGGACCAGGTGCTGTGTATTTGCAGAGGGAGAAGTGAATCCATGCTCAGTCATGCAGCAGAAACATACTTCGGTTTGGGGTCCTGAATCACTTCGAAGGAGTTTTCTTGAACTGCCATCCAAATGCAAGCTTTGGCTTGGGCATGCAGCATGGGAGCTGCAAAATATAGCTAGTACTGTATCATTGGATTAAGGCAGTTAAAATTGCTGAAGTTAGGAGAGGAAGAGTAAACAATGTCCTCTGAGAGCTTGTTTTGAATACCAGAGGTTAAGATTAAATTTAGAATTGATCTGAAATGTTCTTTGCTGTTAAAAAGAAACTGATACCTCTGAAAATGGTTTTATTTGTTATTTTAAGTATAACCTGAGCATGAAGGTCTTGGCTCCATAGTAACTTGTACGCTCATGTATGTCAGTCTCCTCTTTTAAGTGAATGTCATGTCTTGTATCTTTTAGAAATATATCATGCTGGGCTCTTTAAGAGTACCATCACTCCTATAACTCATGGCAAGACTTAAATTTCACTGTATTTTAATGTCTTTGTTGTTTTGAGCCAAATTCTTGCTTTTTAAATAGTGAATTGCTTATTTTGGTGGTTTTTGGGTAGTTGAGACTGAATTTGACAGGAAAAATAACTGACTTGAAGCTGCCACCTGCAGATCTTGATTTCATGCCAAGGTCACCTTTTCCTTCAATGAAAAGTGAACCTACTCCTCCTTTCTCTACTGCTGTGTTAATGTGCCAGGATTTTGCCTATTGAATAATAACCCTGAGATTTTGCAGACATTTCAGGATGTAATTACATTTAAAATAGACATATAGGTTATTCTTTGCTTTTGGTACCCCTAAAATACATGAACACTATTCTTGTCACATCTTGAATCTGTTTTCACCCTTAAGTCCACGAGAATATTTTTGCAAGGAGAGCTTATACTACTGTGTAGCTGTATAATTTTTTTTATTGAGCATTGCAAAAGCACAGATACTACTGAAAACAGTGGCTGTGTAAAACCACTCAGTGCAGTATCTGGTTTCTCATGGGGAGAGGCTGACTAACATGCAAGAAAGAATAACTGAATACAGACATCAAAACTAGTTTGTCATCTAGTTGAATAGAAAGAAAAAACAGTCTTAAATAAGCTGTGGGATAAGAGTCATGGAATATTGTCAAGGTTGGTGATCTTGAAAACCAACTTTCTCCAAACCAATTTTCACTTCCACAGGCAGAGGGAGACTGGAGCCTTTAGAAGATGCTGGTTTCTCAGGTAATTGGTTTAAGTTCAGTATTAATCAGGGTATTGGATCTGTTTGTAACAATGGACATAAACTTCAAAGTTGCGCTGCCCACCTGCCTGTGTTTTCTGTAAATATAGGAGGCTTGGGAGATGCAGTTTGCTTTGAAAGTAGAACTGATCTGTGCAAGGACTAATGCAAATGAAAGAGAAGGACACCATGGGCAGGAATTACAGTCATGACTGCTGTGAAAGCATAATAAAGCACTAAAGCTATCAGAAGTGAATTCTAAGTATGTTAGCATAGATGTGAGACTGTAAATGTTAGATCAGAAGTAGCACATCTGCAATAAATGCTTGCTCTTAAATTATAGGCTAACAATTGTTGCTTTAAAATGTTGCATAATCACCTTGAAACCCAAAGTTCAGGGCAAGCACTCCAGGTGCGTGCAGTGGGAAGCTGATGTGAAGAAAGGAAGTCTTGTAGTCCTGTGCCTTGATCCTGTGAGTGTGCTTGCTTTGATCTAGAATCTAAAGGGTAAATTCACGCTTTATGCTGGATTATTGAGTGGTGAGGACTTAAAGGAAGGTCAGAATGAGAGGTATGGATTTTGCATGTGATTTCAAAAATATAGGCTCTTATGGTTGTCTGGGGTCAGTACCTCTGAGTGTTGGGGTCTGTCTGGGCGAAGAGCTGTGTAGGATCAGATGAGAGGACGTGTTCACTGTTCTGATAACTTGTAAAAATATTCATAATATGATTTATTTTTTCCAGAGAAGGCAGATAATGCGTTTTATTTTGGGGGTTTGGGGGTAGATTATTTTTTAAAAGTACAATATTTTTTTTACAAGTACAAGGAAAGCTTTACATGTGTGGTTACAGCTGATGTGAGTGTGCAAGAACGCTTGTTTCATTATGGGACATATTTGCTGCTGTTGTTACTAATTCCATGAAAGCTGTGTATGATCAAGTGTCACAGCAAATGCTGAATGGTTGATGTCATATGGACAGTTAGAAAGTGTTTTGGTATTTATTTAAACTTGTTTATCTAAACACTGAAAATTGTGAATAAAAGCATTGTAAGCTAAGTGGGTAAACAGTTTTTCTATGAAATATTATGGAAAATAGGAAATTGATATAGAGATTTTTTGCTCAGGTTTACGCATAAACCTTCTGTGGAGGCATGTTGTTACTCTGCAAAATACTACTTTGCAAAGGAGGAGGCTGATGAGGAGACTTTAGCCTCACCTCTGCATACAACTTTCTAATGAAAAATACCTTAAAACTTGCTTGTGCTGTGGTACCTCAGAAGCAAAGCTGTCTTCATCAGGAGGTGTGGGATCTTCAGTCCAAAAGGCAGTGAAATGCACAGGTTGCAAGGATTGTGTGTGTGGTCTGCTTGTTTCAAACTGGGGGTACCCTGGTGAGAGGTTAGAGGTACAGCAGAACATAAGCTTACAGGTGATGGGGAAGTGTTTCTCCTGTCACTGCAATTGTAAATTCTGCAACCATAGAACTTAAATATATGCAGTTAAGTTTTCAGCTCCTGGGAGGACCCTGGGACTTGCTGACATGAGTGAATGTACAGACTCAAAAAGAGGTAATCCCTTGGTAGGGCAATTTGGGAGACACAGGCAGAAGTGAGAAGTGTCCTCTGACATTCTCTTGCTAAGAAGTCTTTCTGCCCTGCTGAAATTCAGGAGCACAAATGCGTTAAATATCCTTAGCTGTTATGATGTTAAATGGCACTCAGTTGAGGAGATAGCAAATTTCTAGGCAGAGCTGACCTTCACAAAGGGAAGCTTGGTAAGAGCAGAGCTTCAGCAGAAAGGACTTTGAAACAAGTAGCCTGTGACTCTTCAAATGTGTTTTTTGGCAAAGAGAGACCTTTAGGCTCTTTTGACACTGCTGGGTTTAGAGCTTTCTCCAGGTCTTAGACTGTGCTTATTTCTTCAATAAATTTTCCTAAATACTCCTGTTGGATGGATTGGAGACAAATTCCAGAGAACGTGATCTGATCATAAAGTTGTCTGAGGCCCATAACTGAATGTTGAGAGCTGACTCCACCTCTCTCCTTTGCTGGTTGGGTTTGTTTGGTGACCTCGGGTGCCTCCAGTGCTCAGCCCATGCTCTCGTGCTGACTGCAGCAGTTCATCCTCTCAGCCTGTCCTTGTGTAAACAAATTCCTTCTGAATTACTCATAGGCCAGATGTGCCTCTTTTTTTTGACCTTTTGGCTTCCAAATTGGTAACTGTGTCTAATTTTGGCATTTGTTAATAGTTACGAATCCTATTATACCTTTTTTTCTACTTGCTGTGAAATTCCTTCCTGGGAATCAGTTTCATTGCATAGAGCTGCAGCTCTTTGCAATGGGATGTGAATGTGGGTTTTTGTTTGCGCCTTCTCCACCTCCTTCTGTTTATTTAATTTTAAGCATTGTAAGGGAGGGATCCTGTATCCAAGAGCAGGGATCCAACCTTCAGCCTATGGCGAAGATGTGGTCTGCAAAATGATTATTTTTCCTGATCTCCTGTCCAGGAAGCTTTAGCCTGGTGCACAATTGCCTTCCTCCTGGAATAGGTAGGTAGATTATTTACTTTATAGAGCAGCAGTGTGATAAGTACTCAAGATGTTTCCACTGTTCTCTATCCTGCTGGGCTGTCCAGGCAGAAACTTTGTAGGGATGAGCTGGAGTCTTGCTATGATTGATCACAGGAGCTCTTCCCTACATCCTTCCCAAGCAGAGTGGTTGCAGATGGTTACCCATAGCTGCCTCTCCTTTCACTGAAGGAAACTCACTTATCTAAGCCTGTTTCGAGATGTGACCTTGTAATTGTTTTGTGAGGGGACAGATGTCCAACAGGAGCAGAGAAAAAGAGATTGAGAGCAGCCCTGAAGAGAAAGACTTGTGGATGTTGGTTGACAAGAAGCTTGACATGACCCAGCAATGTGCACTTGCAGCCCAGAAAGCCAGATGTGTCTTGGGCTGCACCCAAAGCCCCACAGGCAGTAGGCTGAGGGAGATAATCCTGCTGTTCTGCTCTGCTCAGGTGAGACCCCGCCTGCAGTGCTGCCTTCAGCTCTGGGGCTCCAGTGCGAGAGAAATGTGTACCTGTTGGGGTGACCGTCCATGAGGATGAGCAGAGGGCTGGAGCACCTCTGCTGCAGAGACAGGCTGAGGGAGTTGGGATTGTTTAACCTGGAGAAGACTCCGGGGAGACCTTAGAGCCCTTTCTGGTACCTAAGGGAACTATAAGAAGAGCTGGAGAGGTTCTTTGGACAAGGGCATGGAGTGACAGGACAAGTGTCTTGGTGAAGAACATGGAAGAGAGGAAAAGGCAGCACCCTCTGCCCAAGGAGCTCTGAATGACTGCAGCAACCTGCAGCAGCTTTGCCTGGTAGTGGATGGGAACAGCTGTGCTGCTACAACTGTTTTCCCTTGTGCTCTGGTTTGACAAGATTTCTTGCAGAAATAAGAGGATCAGCTTTTAATTTCTGTCATCTTACAGTGAATAGATTTGTTCTTAGACTCTGAACAATAAGGCAAGTCCTGACAAGTCATTATTGGTCAGAATAAAAATTGCCTTTTAAATTCAGCATCTCAGGCTAATTAATGTAAATTCTCCCACTTAGGTTGCTGCTGTATGTGGCTTGTTTTAATGCTTGAGTCATAATTCAAAGAAATGAGATGGAGGCAAGATTTTAAAGTGTTTTTTTTTCCAAGCTGTAGTTCTGTGCCAGCTTGGAGATGGATGAAGTTAGCTTAAGCTTTAAAAGTTTCTAAGATCTCAAACTTTTCTGCTAAAATTCAAACTTCAAGCAAGGGTATTAACAAATGTGTGTGTTGTAGTGTGTCTGTGTCTGCATTTACATATATGTGGCATGCATTTTTGTACATGTATATAAGTAACAAAATAGGTATGCACGTGATTTGTATGTTACACAATGTATATATACCTAATTCAGTGGAAAAAGGCAAATTATTCTGATGAAGGGAATGAGCTGGAAGCTGTTGTTGCCACTTCAGGAGATCACTGTGTGTCTTGCCTTGGAGGCTGATGCTTTTGATGTAAAAGAACCTGTAACCGAACAACCCAAGACTGAGGATAAACACTTTTTTCCAATGTTTGGCTGCCTTTTTCTTGGGAGTTTTTCTCCAAAAAACAGGACCAGGAAGAAGTAGTTCAGTTCTTGGTGGCACTTCTTACCAGTGGTTTTCATTCTTATGTTTTTGTTCCTCTCGTGACTTGTTTCCACACAAAACTGTTTCTTTGAAATTTTTGTTGTTATTCTCCAGGAGCAGTGTTAGACAGTTGAGCATCACCTATGGAACAAAGCTTAATTATTCCATACTGAATTCTGGAGGACCTCATCCTGTTTCCTAAGGAAACTTTAGGACTGATGGGAGGGGAAAATTGGTTAAGGGAGATAAAATGCCTAAACAAAGCAGGAAACACAAATCTAAAATGTTGAAGGGCCACCCTTGGCTTTTCCTTCTCAAGAAATACAGACTTGCTTTATTTTTTTTAGCAATTGGTAGTCATAAAGTTTTATCTGTCACTGGGCTTTCAATGTCTGGCATTACTATTTCTCAATTCACTCTTCACATGAATACCATTTGTGCTTTTGGAAATGCAATACGTGCCAAACTCCCATTTGTCTTCAACGTTACCTTGAAGCTGATGGTACTACTGTCTGTCCTGATTTAAAAGTGACACTTACAGACTATAGGGGTAAGGAAACTGGACTGATAGACAGTGAACCACAGATCAAGGTCACTGAAATGTGGGAGGGAAACAGCTTTTCCCTTCTGGTGGGGACCTGCTCTTGGCTGGAGATCACCAGACGGGGTCACTTGCAGAGATAGGATGCTGGTATTTCTGCAAGCAATCCAAATTTCAGTCCAAGTACAGCCTTCTCTCTATGGACAGGCTGTTTTGTACATTTTGGGGTACCTTAGCTGGCCACTAGCTCTTCCCCTGTTTCTGTTCTTCCGGGCATTTTGGTCAGCAGAGCTGGATGCTGTTTCATTTAAAATACACAAGCCTGCTTCATCCGCCTCCTTCTGCCAGTGCTTCACTTAGGCTTTGGCACAAGAGTGCCTTGGGATTTAAATGGCTTTGAGATGTCCCTGTTAACTCTTATTTCTTCCTGAGTTTATCAGGAGCTTAATATTTATTGGCCTATGGTGAAACATGGATATTACAGTAGAGGTGCCAAATTTTAGTGGTTTTTTTAGTAACACCAACAGGGAGGAGGGTTCTGCGTAAATAATTGCATCAAACCCAATGTGCCTTTTGTCCGAAGCAAAAATAAAAGCTAAGTAATGTTCTTTTCACCTCCCTTCTCTTTTCTCTCTCTCTCTCCCAAATTCCCTGCATTATTGCAACTTGAATTCTGACATAAGAGTTGAGCATGGATGAATGTTCATATAAATTGTTTCACAAAGCTAGTTTAGCTTATATCCTAAATCAAATTATTACCCTGTGCTGGTCTGGACAGTAGATGTGGAGCAATGCAAATCTTGAAGAATGTGATTGCTCCAGAAATTTCAGTGCTGCCTTGAAGAGGGGATGTTTTCCAGGCCAGGGAAATGTGCTTGTGCTCTGTCAATGATATTTTGTGTGCAGCAGGGAGAACTGAGGTTGCTTCTCAGCTTTTCACGAGCTCTCCCATCTAGCATGGTGTACTCCATCTGGCCTTCCTGTGGAGCTTACCTTGAAGCTGACGTGCTTCCACTGGATGTCACTGTTGCTCTTTGGGAACACATTTGAAGTATTTTACCTGTGGTGAAAATAACTCCTCAAAATAGACTTTTAAAGGTATTCCTCTCTTCTTTGGATTAGTAGAATTGGTGTCCAGATGAACTGCGTACACCACCTTTGGGGGTTTCTGCTGCTCTGTTTTTAGGGGAACGTTTTCAGCTAAGATAATGAATTTGATTACACTAGGGAGTTTTAATACATTGAAGGTCTGTGTTGAATTGGACACATTGGATTATGTGTTGCTTAAGGGGTGTGCTGTCTTTCTAGATACTTGAAAATGAATTCTTGGCAACTGCAAACTGTCTTTAAAAAGCCCCACCAAAACACAAAACCCTTGAAAGAGTAAATACACTGTGTTAATCAATTGAAAGGGACTTGACTTAAAGGTAGAGATGAACCTGCTCCTTTTACACCACTTGGTTCTTCCCATCCAGAGGAGAGAGGTGAGGAGAAGGGAAAAGAAATATTTCCTCTGGACTGAATTATAAGAATCCTACATTTTATCAGTAGGTGTAAAACTGAGGTAGGTGGTTATTTGTATCAATATGTCTTCTAAGGATTACCATTTAAGAAGCAAAATGGCATTTTTTTAGTTGTCTCGTGCAGTTTTCTCTGGATGCACATGTGTTTTGTAGTTCATACCTGCCCCCCACCCCCTGATCAGCACTGTAATTGCTGACCAGGATGCTGTTTAGCCAGAACGATTTTCATAAGAGGCTCAGTAAGAGACCTCTGGAATGAAGGCTGATTTTCCCCTTCCCCCAAGTAGTTGCCTTGTGCTGTCTTTAAGTGGTTGCTATAAATAAATCACTTCTGTTTTCCCTTTGTCACTGAGAGCTGTATTGTATTCTGAAACTGCTCATCTCTTCTTCCTTTAATGTTCAGCTGCTCCTTGCTCTACTCCCAGTGCTTAATACGCAGATGTTGTAATAAGATATTTAATGGCAAAGACATTTGTTTGGTTGTGCTGAATAAATTGCACACTTGAACTCTGACTGAAATGAATTAAACCTCTGCAGCAGTGCCATTGTTTCTGGTGCCTGTTTCCAGGATTCAGCTGGCACATCACCCACAGGTGAGTCAGATGAGAGCACAGGTGTCTCTGCCTGTACTGAGACTGACACAATTATGTATTTTTGCAATGTTTTTCAAAATCTGTTAGAATCCTGGTGGCTGGTTCATCAGATGGTATAAATTGTCATTAGAAGGATGCCTGGAGTCTCTCTAAGTCTGTAGGCTTCTAAGGGTTTTCTTGTTCATTCTTGGGAACAGCAGCTGATTTCGTCTGCTTTTACAAAATTTGAAAGGGTTTCAGTCTGGAGGCAATTTGGTTCTTCCTCAGCTGGGTGAGAAGAACGGAACAGTCAAAGACCTTGGTCAGTTGCAAGCCTCCTTTTTGCAAGTCACTGCTGTGACTCTCTGTCACAGTGTTTATTGGCTGTCTGGCTGTGTCCGTGGTTTAAACAGGGGCACTAACTCAGAACCTCATTGCTGAAGGCTGTAGCTACAGGTTATCTTGATGATGGGCAGTAAGGAGCCCTTCAAGCAGCTGTGATGTTTGAAATGGGACAGTATGCCATGTTGTCATGTTTCTGTTTTTAAAGGCAGATATACTTCTGTTCTTGGGGCTGTTGCCTTCAGGAGCCCCCATGGCCTTACTGGAGGTGGCTTTTCTGGGGAGTGGTACGTAGCCTGTGAGATGAGCAGCAAAATGTGGCATCTGGCAGCTCTGGCTTCAACTTGACATGAAGAGGGACCACCTGACCCCTAAAGCATCTGTGTGGAAACATCTCTGCAGTATTGCCTTTGCCAGACTCTTAAACTTTGTGAACTCTGTAGCAAAGAGAATACAGACTCTGAGTTCAACCCCGAATCTTTTTATGAAAAGCTGTCTGACATATGCTATAAAGATAGATGGAGAAAATCTGTTGGTACAGTCATTTTTCTGTTCTGTGAGTCAGCTTGTTCTAATGGGTTTTGAAGAGGATAGCTCATCATCATTTGGGGTTTTTAAGTGCAGGTTGTATGCAGTGTTAGCTCACTCAAATTTCTGCTGTGCCATGATTGACTGGCCTGAAATTACATCATCAACATAAGCTAGTCAGCCTTAAAAGAGAAAGAAAATGGTTTTTGATGCTAGTTACCCATTGAAAAGCAGTGGTTTGTGGTTTTTTTGTTTCCACTTTTAAATTTAAGCAGCAAATACCAGGTTTTTAGGACTGGATTGATCTCATCTCTGCAAGGACATATTTTAGTTGATTAAATCAATGCATCGGTGAGCAATGTGTGGCTCTTGGGCTTCCTGCAGCACAGGAGTAGCTGGAGTGTGGCTCCCATGCTGAGGCAGTTCTGTATGACCTGGAGTGTGGGCTGTATTGCCCAAGGGCCTGTAGATAATCCAAATTATTCAAGCAGGTAGGAGGAAGAAAATTAGTAGAGGCCGGTGTGGCTGGTAGCACCTGATACCCAGCTGCATCCCGGGGCTGTGGTGGAGCACAGTGATCCCTGTGGGACAGCTGTCATTTAAACCTTCCCCTTCTTTCCTGCTCCTTATGCAAAACTGGCCATGTGAGGCTTGGCTGTAGGAGGAAGGTTTGGTGAGCAGGGTCTGGAAGAAGGGTCAGTTCCTGCTTAGCAGCTTGTGGCCAGCAGCAAGGCATTCTCCTGTCAAAACTGCTACTGCTGCAGCCTCTTTGTTCCTTTTCTCTTCCTCACCCCCTCCAATCTCCACCTTCCCTAGGTACTCACATTTCTGCTTCTTGTCTACTTACTGCATATTTTGCCTGTGTGTTCAGCTGGGGCGCAGCCTTGGGAGCATTTCTGTGGCCTCAATCAATGGCTCCCAGCAGCACAAGAGTTTTTATGTATATTTTTTAAATATATAAATATTTTTGGATGCATGTATATATCTGTATGACGTACTGAACAGTTTGGTGGTTAAAGTTACGTGAGCTGGTCTTGTTGCAGTTTATTTGCACGTCTGCATACATCTGGCATCAAATACAGAGAGGAGCAGGTAAATCAATACTGTGCTGGTGAGAAATGTATTTCTGCTGTTGCATAGGAGAGAAGAGACAGAGGCGAATCTTTATTCCTACTTAGAAAAAGTACATGTGGAAGAACTTTTGGAGACTGTTTGTGAATCTGTCAGAATTCCTTGCTGCTTTGTTGATTTGTATACTTTGTGTGAGTAATAAGTACATGGGATGGAGCTGCACCAGGCGTTGGGCCATGGAGAAGTATGTTTTGAGAGCTGTGATCTTGGCTTTCAATTCAAGTCTTGTCCCTTAGTGTAAATTGAGAAACTGAAGTCTGCAGTTGCTTAACCAGTTGGCTACCTTCTTTAGTTAAACTTTTCCAAACTGCTTCTAATGGCAATAATGCAGATAAACAGTGCAAATAGTGTTTGTTCTACAAGAAAGATACCATTTTTAAAGAAAAGGAAAGAAGGATAAGTTCTTTAGTAGAGATCTATTTGTGTTTTTCAAACTTAATTTATTCTGAATGAAATATTCAATCTTGCATAACTAAAACAGTTGAAACTTCAAAGTAAACTTGTTCTTAATCTCGTTGAGGAGGAAAACCAGTTCAAGATATAAACAAAATTAAAATTACTAAATCAAAACGGTTCCAATGCGTATTGGGACATCTTGCTTCTGCTGAACTTAACTATGGTACAATGTCTTTGCCTTCTTTCAACTACCAAACATGGAGAGAGGCTTTAACTTTACTGTTGGAGTGAAATAATCGGACTCCTCTGGGGTAGCTTACTTAATTCCCGTCATTGGGATGTAGTGCTTCCCTAAGCAGTTCCAGTAAATCTTCATTTACTTGTAGTCTGTGCCTGTGTGCCACAAGAGCACACCAAAGTTCTTTGCACACAGAAAACTTGAACCTTGCAGGATTGCTTCAAGATTTTTGTCTAAGGTTTGCCTTTCCTGGTGGTGGTTTAAAAACAAACAAAAGCACACACAAAACCCCCCCCAGAAAACAACAAGACCACCTTCCACCTGGAGCAGGCAGACAAGTCAGCAGAAGCTTTTCCTTTTCCAGCTGTGGCAAGAACAATTCCTTTTCTCCTTTGCCTGTTTTTAATAGCATGGACTGTCCCAGCATAAAGTATCCTTTACTGTTTACCCTCCATGGAACAGAGATCCCTGTGCAGTTGTTTGCATCACAATAGCTGATTATGTCTGTTTATTTTTCTATCAGTCAGAAATGGATTGTGGCATTCATCATAAGAAAACAAAAACTCAGGATTCTGGTAGGACCCATGAGCAGCAAGAGCAGGAGACCAGTCTTGCAAATACCCTGGAGCATATTATGGGACAGCTGGATGTTCTGACTCAGGTATGTTTTGCTTTTTAATTTGTTATTGACAAAGGTACCTGTGACGGGACGAATTGGGAATGTTTTGCAGTAGTTTCATAGAATAATAATATGGCTAGTTCAAAACTTCTGCTTTTTAGTAGTGTTTTCATAAATCTTTCATCATCTGCTTCTCATCTTATCTCTATCAGTTCCTTCACACTGACTTCCACCTTAGGCCCTGCTCTTCCCCATTCCTTTATGCTGCAGCATAGTAGATGCTGCTGGAGCCAGCTCTGATAGACTGTGCTGTTAGCCAGGGTTTATCTAAGGTGATGCCTAAAGGAGTGGTTGTCAGAAGAGCTCTGTTTTGGTGAATAATCTCTGTCTCTTCCCTCCCCTGTTGTACCACAGCCTATAGGTAAACTCTGTTCAGATCCTGCTCCTTTCCCCCACCCAGCATTCACCTACACAGTCCAATTTCTGCAGAATCCTCCTCCCATCAACAAGTCTGAGCCCTTCTGAGCCTCGTTGCTGGAACATGCTTTTCACCCACAGCTACAAACAACTAATCCCTTGCTAAAACATTAACAAACAGTTCTTTCTTGCAGTCACTAAGCAATGCTTGAGCAGAATCAGCCATGAATGGTGATCATCACAGAATGTGTTTACTTAATAAGAATTTGGGGATAGAAGTGTTTTTTGATTAACTAAATAACTGCTCCTTGCACATTGTGGAGAAGTACTCCTTCTGGTTGTCTGGACCTGAATTTCATTGGTTTTTTGAGGTATGTGAGAAGCAGGGAGAAAGCATGGGATGGTAAACATTGGAGGTCTCCTATAGCTGAGACCATGATGGTAAGATGGAAAAATCTGTTGGGAGGGTTTTTCTGTGAGTTTAAATATTGTTTCTGAGGAAGAACAAGTAGGTCTTAAACACTTGGTGTTGAACATACTGATTAGTAGTCTTGAGTTAGCTCTCTGCTCTTGAGAGGGTTAACTTGTCAAAGTACTTGCCAAAGAATGTAAGATGATGGGTTGGAGGGCCCATCAGGAGACTGAAGGCTGATTTAGGGATTAAAAAACATGCCACAACTACAGGCAGTCTAAAATAGTGTAGGATGAAACCGAAAAGGTATTTAAGTTCACTTGGCAGAAATGCAAAAAAGCACTTTTGCTATGATCTGACTGAACACTGGTGGAGGAGAGGGAAATCTTGTGTGACACTGGGCCCTCATACTTGTGAGTGAAAAGCAACCCAGTGTATACACAAAATATTTTCATACTGTTTTTATGTCTCCCTAGTAAGCTTGGAATATGATTGTTATCTTTCATTACATAAATCACATCCACATTTCTGATGATGGATGAGTAATGGCTCCTTTTCAACTTCATAGGTGTTTAGAGGAGGCAAATATTGCAGTAAACAGTACGTGTGGGATTTAACCTAAATATAAGCAATGCAAATATCTCTGTTGAAGATATTGTGTAACTGTAGAAAATTCTAAATGTTGCTTTAAACCTAGCAGAAAGAGAAATTGAGATCAGTGGGGGAGGAATAAATTAGTAAGTTTTAGGATAAAATTGGAAATAGCCCTGAAATAGTAAAAAACCGAAAAGCTGCCTTGAGTAGCTGTGTTCTTCAACATTTTACCTTTTTTGAAGCATTCTTACCATCTTTGAAGTACTTGATTTCCCATTGGTTCTACTCTGTGTATGTTGTATTAACACCATTTTAATGCATTTGTACAGGTAGATGTCCCTGACGTGCTGTTTTCATGCCAAGGTTTTGATATTTAGCAGCGACACCAACTGACACCAAACAAACTTTAGCAAATGAGCCTGGAAGAATTCCTCATTCCTGGGCTGAGGGAGAAGGCACCTCAGAGAGGAAGGATGTGGGCAGGTAGCAGGGCAGATGTGGAGGGCATTGACTTGCATGTCTGAACTTTGGCTTTTCCAGTGGTTATGGCTGGTAGGAGAAGGGAATGCAGCTCCAGGAGATCCTCTGTTACCCCTCCTTCATGCAATTGCATGTGCTCTGGTAGGAGCTGTGCTCTGCAGACATCCAAGTGAACTGGAAGCAGTGCCTGGTGCTGTGGGGTTGGATGTCTTTCCAAGGCATTTCTGCCAAAGCACAAATGGGTGCTGCTCCCTGCAGGCAGCAGATTCAAACCAACGTGTGTGTCAGCTTTGGGCCTGCTGACTTCTCTTTGTGGAAGGAGGACACCACTGCTTCTTCAAAGACAACAAAAAGCTTTCATAAATAACACTTAATGGGTGTCACTATTTTCTCTTCTTGGAGAAGGTGCTAAAGATGCCTCTAGTGCTCTGTTAAAATGATAATTCCTGAGTATTGTGTGTTTAAAGAGAACTCTAAGGGCATAAGCAGTGCCATCCAGTTGAAGGAAAGAACATGTGGTATTTCCAGAAACACTTTATTGATATAGCCATCCGTGGGCTTTTCAGGAATTTAATGTTAGCTCCATGGGAGCTTGGATTTTTATTTCTGGTGTGGTATCTTGAGTTCCTGTGTTCATTGTTCTTATTGTAGATGCAACACTCTGTTACCATCATGTAAAGTACCAGTGGGGAAGGTTAAAGTTGTGATAAGCTACTTTGGGAAATTATGCAGATATATGCCTAATTTATTTTCCTAATATTTTTTCTGTAGCTGTCATTTCAAGGTTTAAACCTGATATCATGTAGAAGTGGGAAGGAGAGAAAATACTTCCAATTTCTGCTGAAAGAGGTGATAGTAAGACATCAGCTGTGGGCTGTCATCTCTTGCCAGCACACAGCTTTGTTCTGAGCTGCACACTTGAAGCTGCATCACCAGTTATTAGTACCTTCCCTTTGCTGGCAGTAGATGTCCAGATGAAATGATGTGTCATGTGTTTGGATTCAGTGGGATTGTTTTTGTTCAGTTCAGAGGTCTCTTCCAGCCAGTCACCAATCCCTGAGGCTGTGGAGGTGGTGTGCCCCACACAGGAGGATACACTGGAGCAGACTTGCTCCTTCAGCTGGGCACTTTGGTTCTTATCAGACAGAGATGCATCAAAAGAATCCAGTGGCTGTTGTATATCACAACCAGCAGTGAATAGTGAATAGAAGCTTTCCTAAGCTTCATTCTTACATTGTTAATAAAATTTAATTCTTTAAGCTTTTGGCAACTTTCTTTTGGCAACTGATCTTTGATTCAATGAAACCTTTCTCTCCTCCTCCTCCTCCCCAGAGCTCTGTCAGGATATTTTTTGTTTTACTTGTAAGAAAGTGGTCTAATGTGACCTGACAGGGTGTTCAGATTTTTTTCCTGAAAGTGGTTTGTATTTGGCCTTACATGGCTCTTTTTCAGAAGAGTAGCATATGCTTAATAATTCTGCTGCCTTGAAGAGTGAAGTTGAGACCTGGACATAAGCCATTGTTCCCAGTAGTTTTGGATTACGTAGATACCCTGGTTCTTCTCTGGAGGAGAGCAGGCTATTCACATCTGGCAAAGGAATGAGGAAGATGGGAGTAATAAATGTATGATACTGATGTGTTGCTCCTCCCTTTCCTGCAGCTTATTATCTTGTCAGTGTCTCAGTGTTTAAAAATCCTCTACTGGCATTTCAGAGATGCAAACTATTTATCTATTTATCCATTTTTATTGAAGACTGGACCTCTGTATCTCAGTGCCTATATGAAGAGCTGGGGTGAATATTAAAGTTTAAGGGGAAAACCAGGTGATTTTCTCTCTTGGATTACCTGAAAAGAAAGGAGCGTTTTAGCTGAAACAAAAATTCAGCAGATATCAAAGGTTTGCTTGGTTCAGGTGCATTTCCTGCATTTACACCTGAGCTGCCCTTCTGAAAAGATCATCTGTGAGTAACTGTCTTGGCTGCAGTGGAAAACTTGTATTTGCTGTGATCATCTTCAAACAGTTTAATGTATTCTTGTCCTCACTCCAAGCACCTCCAGCTGCTGTGTTCACTCTGTTCCTCTGTAGGCAGCAGGCACTGAGGCAAAAGCTGCTGGTTTTATGTGGGAAGGAAGATGTCTTCTCCAAACAAAGAGTTCAGAATCAGGTTAGCATAAAAATTCATAAATAGCTGTGATAATCCGCCCACAGGAAATGGCTTTATATGCTTCCCCAAACTAATCTTGCATTGAAGCTGGGAGAAAACAACACAGTGAAATGGAGAAGACTTGATAAATCTGTAGAATAATCCAAAGCCTGAATTGAAGGACAGTCTAGCTCATGTGAGATTAAAGGATTATTTCACTCCAGAAAAGATTGCAGGTGGAGGGAGAAGAATTTTTTAATTTTTTTTTTTTTTTTTTAGCATAAAAAAAATCCTTGGACACAAGTGAGTTGCTTTTTAATTAAAGCTGAAAATGTTTGTGTGTCCAATGCTTAATAATGAAAGCAAGTAAAATCAACTTTTTATTGCTTTTTTGAGATGGGGTCCCAAGCCTGTGTTGGGGAGGGATGAATGTGGCCTCTCTTTTGAGAGGTGCTGAATGTAAATTAGGAACTGGTTTAGTAAAATATATGCTTTTATGACTTCAAGTAGTTACAAGTCAGGAAGAACTATTTGGTGGTGGGGGGATCAAGTCCCTAGTGCTTCTACCTTTGCTGTGCACAAATGTTTTGGTTTCTGTTTTGCTCTCAAGACCTGAACATCCATGGACTACCAATGGACCCAATATACAGGAGAAAAACTGCAAGTAATTTTTATTCCAAGAGAAATGGTTTGAAATCTGAGAAATAAAAAGGTTCTCATCTGAGAAATCTGTGGAGTGTCAGATGGGCTTGGTTTTTAAATCTGAATTTAAAGGACATAGAGGCTATTTCTTGTGAGTCAGAGCCATCTCTTAGAGATTCAGTGGCTTTGATCTCTCACTCAAAACAAATTAAGTACTCTGGTTGTTGCCAGTCCTCTGTGTCATTGAGCAGACCTCCTTTTTTTTTTTTTTCCTGAAATTTACTTCCAAAATATGCTTGTTATAAAATCTTGATGCAAATACCTTTTTCTCCTTTCTAAGATTGCTTAAATTATTGCACTCTGAGGGATATTGCTGTGTTAGCAGCACACTGTCTGAAGGCTGGCTCTTCAGAAGTGCTGATCCTCTCCCTGGATGTTCATAGGACCTTCACCTTCCATTTTCCTTCAGTGGGAAGGAATACTAAACACCTCCCACAATTTGTTTTCACAAGCAGACTTTGAAGATTAGTATAAATTGTTATTCAGCTATTGGATACTAGCAGCTGAGTTCATTTAGGTGAGTGATTTGCATCCTCTCAGAGGCCGGGGACGGATATGGGAAGGCTTTGAAGTCTTTGTGGCTGGGGAATACCTCTCGTCATTTTGGGTTCTAACCTCTGTATTGTGCAGTTGCTGTCATGGTGCATGCTTGGATGTTTTGTTGTAGCTCATCCTGACTGGCTGTGTTTTATGCTGTGGTGGAACTGGGAGTCTCCTGACTCCCTTTGCTGTGCTGGCCCAGCCCCAGAGGTCTGGGAGCTCTGCACCAAGGAAGCTTCACAGAGACCATCAGACATTCCCTGCTAGAAACATGCAGGATCTGATGGAAGTGGCATCAGCTTAGCTTTGGCTGATCAGCTGTCAATACTAAAGCAACAGCAACGTGTGATGAAACATTTTTAGTCAGAGGTCTGTAAAAGGAAAGACTCAGTTGTGAAGAGCTTGAGTGCCTTGTGTCTCCACCCTGCGTGGATGAAACTGGCAGAGTCTGTGGCTTATCTTTGTGGCCAGGATTGATTTAATACAAAGGACAACCTCTTCTGTGCCCCAGGGTCCCTTTGGTCACCGTGATACTGGTACTGACCATGCTGCTTGCTCTGGCAAATACTGAATGGTACGGGAATTTTTGGGTATGCTTGTGTGTAAAAAGCACAGTGACCACTGCAAGTGATCGCTTGTTTCTGTGCTGAGTACCACAGGAGGAGATTTGTACATTACACCAAAGTTGCTACTATAGTTTAAGTGAAAGGGTTGGTAAACTGTAATTCAGGTAATTCTTCAGAAAGCAAGGTGTCCTGGGAGGTGGAAGGAGAGATGGCAGCTGAGAATGGTAGAATGGTTTGGTTGGAAGGGACCTTAAAGTTCATCTGGTTCCAACCCTGCTGCCAGGTCACATTGCTCACAGCCCCATCCAAGCTGTCCTCGAACATGGCCAGGGATGGGGCAGCCACAGCTTCTCTGGACAACCTGGGCCAGGGTCTCACCACACTCATTTTAATAAGGGGCACATAGCTGAGCAGTACTGGTTTTGAATTTTCTAACCAACCACTTCCTTCTTGTAGTGCTTTGGGCAGCTAAATAGAGAGAAATCTGTACTTTTCAAATGTCCTCAGTAGCAGATGTCTGAATGGCGGCTGAAGAGAGCTGGTGGAACTATGAACTCTCATGCCCTTCACTAGAGAACAGCCAAGGAGGTTGTTTAGCCACACAAATTTTTGAGCAGATCTTTGTAGGGATCCTGATGAGGCCAGGCTAGTGCTGGCATTTGCCCTTCTGCAGACATTGTCATGTATTCCTGATCCATGTGACCCCACAGTGACCTTGGATGGATGTGCAAAACCTGTGCTGAGGGGTCTGTGGGACTTCCTGACTCAGAGCTGTACAGCAGCACTAACCAAGATGTTCCTGTCCAGCCACATGGGAGCTAAGTGTGTTGCAGGCACAATAATAAAAGTTTGTGCAATTTGAAGCATGTTACAAAGTAAACCCAGGAAAATTCATTCTCATTGAATTAGAGAAAGGGATAGTACTGAGTCTTCACTCGCTAACTCAGCCTGGTGTGAAATAGTCTATGCAAATAGGCTTTGTGAGAATTCATCTTAGAGTTTGTCTTCAAAGCCATTGAGATGGTGAGGAGCTACAGACCTGTTTTCAGATGTCTGGGGTAGCACATCTTGTTTTAGTCTGAGCACATGAGGAGCTGTCATTTCTGTTAGAAATCACCCCACATTTTATTGTAAACCAGAACCCACCTTAATTAGATATTTGACCTCTGAGGTTAAGGCTTTGACCACTGGAGTATGGCTGGTCCTTGCAGGCATTCATTTGCTCCATAAAGTGTTAACTGCTGTGAAAGCTTCATGCCTTGTTCTCCTGTGAGATGAGACACATCTCCTTGCTTGGTGCAAACTGCCAGCTCTTGCTGAGAATGCTTCAGAGCATGCAGAACGTTGGTAGCTGGCTTGGGCGCCATCTCAAAGCTGTTAAGGTACAATTTGCATGCGAGGAGAGCAGCCCAGCTCTCTTTAAGCATGCTTTGTAAGAGCAGGGATCTGCTCTGGGGGTCCCACGTGCAGCTGCTGAGGTGGAGGGGCACTGGCAGCATGTTTTGGCAAAATCCAGTGTGGGGGGAGGGGAAGCCGTTCTTGCCAGACAGGTTCATGATTGAACTTTTGCTGCATAAGGCTCCCATGAGCCTTTCAATCTTGCAGCTGCAGTTTGGAGTTGTAAACTGTGGTTAGTGGCGGGAGTTAATTCTTTTATTTTTCTCCTGTAAAAGGTAGGTAGGGCTACCCCAGTGCAAACCTTTCCCGTGGTATTTTGTTTGACTCATTGCATTAGTTTAGAGAAAGGTCTCCCAAGCTTAATTTACCTGTGTGCCCCTTGGATGCTAAGGCAGCATTTTTATGATGCAGTTTACTTGTACTTCTTGACTGTTTGGGAGTAAAGTGGGCTCTGAAATTGCTACTTTTGGGGAAAACCATAAGAAGTTATAGCAAGACATCTTGGAAACACACCTGTGCTGGCCATGCTTGTTACAGAGGACAGAGCTCTTAAGCTTGCAACTCCAGGTGAAATGTGACAAGTCTCATTCTGTACATCCATGGGCCATCTGTAGTCTTCAATGGACCTCTTAAAAACTATCAGTCCATAAGTTCGTCCTTGTACCCACACAGTGGAGAACCTGGGGGTACAGAAACTTATAAATTTCTGCATTTGTTAGGTGTTCATTGTGGGTGAATTTTTTTACAAATTGAAAAGGAAATGCTGTCTTCATAAGTTAACATGTCAGGAAAGAAAAATCTGAAGAGGCAGAAGTAATGTTTTTCCTTGAGCTGTTTGATATGCTGGTGCTCTGCAAAATCTTTTAGCATATGCTTAGAAAAAACAGTGGAGCAAACTTTTGAGGATCTTTTTAAGTAAAGCTAGAAAACTACTTCTGCCTCCTTTGAGATCAATGGAGAAGAGGATTTTCTGCTATGAAGAAACAGGAATAGAAGTGCAAGGGTCCTATTTTTCGTGCACAGAGCCAAAAGCACATCTGTGGTGCAGTCACTCTGCAGGATCGTATCCCTTGTAGGTTCAGCTAAGCTGTTACTTGATCTGAGGAACTGCTGTGTCCATTCTTTCTGGGGGGGGTTCCCTGATTCCTGGTAGTCAGTGAAGCAGTTCTGTCTTCTGTGCTGTTCCATGGCTAACTCAGAGCCACTGTGACTGCATACTGCAAAGGCCCTGAGCTGCACCTTCTGCCTGGCAGAGAGTGTCCCTTAGCAGGGTGAGCTGAGCATTAGTTACTCCAGCCTGCTGTGCCCTTGCCTGCCTTGCCCCCAGCTCCAGGTTAAGTCCTGCTGACAGCAGCCATCTGGCTGGCTGGATCTCTCCTGGCAGGGACTCCACCGCTGCTCCAGAGGCTTGCTGGCAACCTCTGCTCCCTTGGTCTGGGCTCTGCTGTTCAGCTTTCCTTCGGTGCTGGTGGAACTGGTTTCTTTCTGTATTCAGTTAGCATCTGGTTCCCCTTATCTGTCCTCAAAAGCCCCTCCAGGGCTGCTGCAGAAGCTTCAACCCTGAGGCTAGTGGTTTTTAAACTGTCTCTCCTGCTTAATCAACTGCTTAAGAGGGACTAAGGAGAAGATACGGATGAAAACATCTTGGAACAGCATCCCAAATCCCTGTTACTTGGGTTGAGGGAGTGAAAATAACATGGAGGAATAGTGTAAAGGGCTTGTAATCAGGTAAGCAAGTATGACTACTGGGTACCTCAGTTTAGGTGTCCTGCAGGAGGATGGAAGTGAATATTCCCCAGAATTTATAAGTAAATAGGAGGCAACTTTTTATTTCTCCATAGTTTGTCATTAATGTTTCCAAAGAGAAGAGCGAGTTTTTTCAGTGCTGAGTCTGTGAAGATAAATGAAGACAAATGTTGCAAGAAGAGTTGGTAGAAGTGATTTAAGTTTTCTGTGAAAAATTCCTGTATCCTGTTCTGGTGCCCATAGTAATGCTCAGTATATTGCTGTAATGTCAGAAATATGCCTTAAAAATAAATAGCTTGCTTTTTTTCTTGTATAAGCTTAAGCTGTTATCCTTCTGGCAATTTGAGCCAGGACTTTTAATAAATTATCCAGTATTTACTCCCTGGTGCGTAATGGAGATGTGTACTGGATTCCTCACTAGAATCCCAGGAAGCCCAGATTCTGCCACAGAGTGTAAACGTGGCTCTAGTGAATCCTCACTGAATCTGGCTAACAGTGTTCCTCTCCTTGGCTTAACTGCTGGTTTGTTGTCTTTGAGAAGCCATAGCAAAAGCATGCAGGAGTTGAATGAGTGCAGTTTCATTTGCCTCCCGAGAAAGGACTTGCTTTATAAATAGCAACATGGAAATATTGTAAAACTTTCAGCTGCTAATAAAAGAGCTCTTCTGTGCAAGTTACAATATAGCACATATAGCAGCTGAGCAGTATTTGTGCTTTCCCTTACCTTCCTAGTATGTCAGATGCCATGTCTATTCATATTCATCATATTTTCAAGTCTAAATGGACTATAGTCATCGATTCCTACTCTGGACTTCCTGAATTTCATTTCTGACTGCTACTTTTCCACTTTTAGTTTCCAGCAAATACTTACTGCAAGTTTCTACTTATACTTACATGCAATTTCCATTCCAATAAACATTTTCCTTACAGCTTTCTCACAAATTCAACACTTTGGGAAATCTGCTTTACTTGTTTCTCATGGTGCTGCATGGAACAGCTCTTAACTCCTATTGACAGGATCATGGTGGCAGTAAATCATGGAACAGAGGAACCACGAGTGATCTGGGCATTGCTTCTGGCAGGGTAGTGTGACTGGGACATTAATTCAGCTGATTATCTTTCTAAAGGAAATTTGATGCAATGTTTCATTCTCCCTCGTTTCATGGAGTGTTGAGTTACTAGTTCATTTTATAGATGGAAAAGCCAGAATCCCTACTGGTTTTCATTCTCTCTCTGGTTGCTTGAAGGATAAGATCTTCGCTGTAAACCCCTGGTAGACATTCAGCCTGCTGTGTTCTGCCCTTTGTTCCTGGTCTCCACGACAGTCACTAGGCAGTGGCATGGCTGGATGTGAAAAGATTAAGTCCTTTCTCCTTTGAATAGATGGGAGGGCCCCAGCTGGCTCTGGGGCACCTGGGATGTTACCTGCTGGCTCCACAATGTTTCTTCTGGTTCTCTGTGTACTGTAGTTCCTGTGCCTCAAAGGGATGGAAATAGAGGAGGAAAAGCTTAAATGCAGCTGGTGCTGTAGCCCATGGAATATTTGGGCAATGCAGGGTTTATTCTTTCAGGTGAAGCTTTCTATGGCTGCAGCTGCCTTGCCACAGGTCAGAAATAAGGAATATATTAGAAATGAGCTTTGAACTATGTTTAGGGAGGGGAAAAAAAAGGGTGCATTAGGATGCACTGGACAACCTCAAACCCTTCCTGACTTTGTTGATGCAGAATCTTGCAAGATGGCTTTGCCTTAGTGCCTGCTGTTGTTTTTATTATGTGTGTTTTCTCTTCTCCCCCACAACTTGTCTCATTCCCCAAATCATTTTACAGCAGACTTTTCTTAGTCTCAAGTGGCCTTAGCCAAGCTATTTCCTCTCTTTGTGCTTTCGTTTCCCCAGCTGTAAAATGGGGATAATGAGACCTGCTTGCTTTTGTCAGGCACTTAGAGTTGTGCTTACGAAATGCGCTATTAAAAGGCTTTCTATGTATAACTGCTATACAAACAGCGGTTGTCCAAGTTTATTTGAATTACTTTATTAAAGTCCAAGGTTCTGAGCATCCTTTGTTTTTAGCAGAGGATGTTATTTATGCAGTAAAAATGCCCAAAATGTGAACCTATTGATCGTTGCTGATAAGTTTATGGATATTAAAGCATTAAATCATCACCACCCATTATCAGCCATTCTGGTGTCTCTGGAAGCTGAAAGTGGTTGTGCATAGCTGGGGCCTTTGATTATCTTGGAGTGATCAATAAAAGGTTTTCAACAGAAGCTTTTATTGCCACGTGGTTAAAATGTTCTTCCTGTGCATCCTGTACATGATGACTTCAGCTCAAGGAGAAAGAGAGCAATCCTTTGCAGGGTAACTGGATTACACAAAGAAATGTAGGCATTATGTTGAGGGAGATATTGCCACTTGAAGTTTTTCCCCTCCATCTGCTTCATTGTCTCAGGCTGGGAAGGTTTTCTTGCCTGTCATAGTGCTTGTCCAGCAAATTTTGAATGTTTTAGTTACAGCAGACCCATGGTGTTCAGGGAAGGGAGGAAACAGTTGGAAGCAAATAAAATCAGAGCCATAACTGAGCAAAATTGTTTCAAATCTGTGTGTCTCATTAGCAGAAACGTGTCTGGTAACTCTCCAGTGTCTGGTGCCTCATGAGCCTGTGCAAGAAAGGAAATGCAGAGCCCAGTCTGAAAGCACCAGCGCTGAAACGGGTGCTTAGTGTTGTCTGCAGGAGAGCTTTGTGCCCACTGTCTTCTATTGCTCCTCTCTGAAGTCATGTGGGGCTCTGCCATGCTAAAATGCTGACACTGGAGTTCCAGCCTTGAAATACCTCAAAATATTCCTGTGAATTTAGCGTTTTGTTGGGCACTGAGAGTACAGTGTGCAGTGTGTCTTTGTGAGCAGCTCAACAGCAGCTTTCACTTTGTTTTGCAGACAGTTTCCATCCTGGAGCAGAGGCTGACACTCACTGAAGACAAGCTGAAGGAATGTCTTGAGAATCAGCAGAAAATCATTCAGAACAAAACGAACTGATTTCCTGAGATCAGACAGGAGCTGAAGGCATTGGGAGGTTTGAGGTTGTTTGTGTTCCTAACAGACTGTGTGTGACTTGCTTTAACAATTTTGAGTACAATCTATTTTTCAATTGGAATGTATAGTTATTGTATCTGTACATAGCTTTGTTACTTTACTAAAATAAAAGCAATATTTTATTCATAAGTGTGGATAACAATTTTGATCTCTTGTGCTTTCCAGAGGTACAGCAGCCAGCTGAATGTGGACTGTGAGTACTAACCAGGAAGGGCACGTCTCTCCTGCCTCTGGTCTTGCTAAGTTAATTTTAAAGTGTGTAAGCATCTTGGAATTGCCAGATGGCTGGCCCAGGCTGTATTAGGCTTCTTGCTGAAGTGTGTGCTGGCTGTAGGTGAGAAGCAAAGTGCTCTCAGGATATTTGGGGTAGTGGTATTTCATCTCTGGTCTAGGACCGTATCAAGCAGGTGAGGTCCTGTGCAACTGGCACCTGGAAGGGTTTGTCTCAGCCAAGTCTCACACAGCAAATCTGACACAGCAGTTGAGATCCTGGATGATATTTGTGCAGAGGTGATAAAATCTGACACATTTAGCCTGCTCCCATGTGCAATATAGGAAAAATATTGAGGCTGGAACAGAGGCCCCAGTGTGTCAGGTGCAGGGTGATTTCCAAGAGGATTTTGCTTCATTTTTGCTTCTTAAATTAAAGGCAGGCCAAAGGGAGAGGAAGGCAACCAAACAGAGGAATGTTTTCTCCATCATGAAACTCCCCTCTTTTCATACTGGACTGCCTTTAATTTTCAGTCATTTTGCAAGTGTTTTCACAGTGGAGTAGCTCATCACTGGCACCCTCCTCCCCTCATTGCTCCTCCTGACTTTTTGGGGCTTCAGCAGGTGTTCAATATGTAGCTGCACAAGAATTTGGACTACTGGGAGATCCTGTCTCCCAACACCTCTTCTGCTAACACATACTGGAGGTCTCCTTTCTTGCAATAAACTCTGAACCCCATTGCTGGGGAAATGAGCTGGAGGAACTTGAGCCCCTCAGCGTTACCCTCCTCACCACTGTCTGTCTGACCTCTCTCTGCAGACAGGGAGGCTGCATCAGTCCCTGCCCTTGGTGGTAACTGGTGCCACCAGCACCTGCCAGCCTTGCACAGCTTCCAGGGCCTCCATCTCCACATCTGTTGTGGCACTCTGGATGCTGGCATCCTTACTTCACATGGCGTTTAGCTGCTTTTAAGGCCAGGCTGTGTGGTTTTGGCTTTGGGATGGTGTTTGGTGTTGCCCCTGTTTCTGTTGCAGGTTGTGTTGGCTGGGACAGCACCTTGGTGGTGTTAATGCTCCTTGCCCCACCTGGGGGCAGCTGCTTGTTTTCCTGCCAGCACTAGGAAGTTTCTGGTCTCCTTCCCTCCTGGTCCTTTGTGCATCACTTAAGAACCCCTTGCTGGCATGATCACAATATTTCACTCCTTCATTTGTGGGAGGCTGAGAGCTTTCTCATTTCCATACTTGGTTGATGATGAGTTTCTCTCTGCTCTGCCACAGACTTTGTTTTCTGTTTCCAGGCTCTGAATCTGATAAATCATTACTTTCCCTTAATGGAATCAATTCAGTGGTGATATTCTGCGCTCTTGCTCTAAGCTTTCAGTGGCTTTTTGCTGAGAGACTGACATAATTTTCATTGAAATGAGCTTGTGTGGTGATACACATGGGTGGGGAGGAGGGGACTCAAAGCTACTGTGGCCAATTTGCTGTTAGAAGAAGGCTCTTCCTGCCCTGATCTGCTACCACTGAAACAATGACAAAAATCGGTTGCAAGAGCCTAAACTTTCAACTTGATCCTCAGTGTTGTGGACTGGCCTTTGGGATTGTGTGGAGGGGAAAATTTAAACACTCCTACATCAGTTTTTAAGCTCAGTTGGTCAGAGCGTGATGCTAATAATGCCAGTTGTGACATGGATCCCTGTATGGGCCATTCACTTAAGAGTGGGATTCAGTGATCCTTGTGAGTCCCTTCCAACTCGGAATATTCTGTGATTCTGTGATTTACTTCAAAAGTAGCCTTTACATCCTTTAAATGTGTAGTTTCTAATGTCTTAGAGGCACAGAAGCAACTTGTATGTAGTATTTCAGAGAGGATGGCAGTACAAATGACACATTTCTTGTGTGTCCAGAGGTGCCCACATTTGGGCACTTTTAATACATATGCTTTTCCTTTTCAGATGTTCTGAGTGAATCCATTTGAATGATGTAACTGTGCTTCTAAAACAGGTTAAGTGCTCAAGTGCTGAGGACAAGTGAGATGTAGGGTGTTGTGTTTTAACCCCATTTGGCTGCTGATCCCCACATAGCCCCTCACTCACTCACCCCAAGTGGGATGGGGAAGAGAATCAGAAGATTAAAAGTGAGAAAACTTGTGGGTTGAGATAAAGACAGTTGATCAGGTGAAGCAAAACGTGGCATTCGTTCACCACTTCCCATGGGCAGGCAGGTGTTCAGCCACCCCCGGGAGAGCAGGGCTCAATCACCTGTAATGGTGACTTGGGAGGACAAATGCCATCACTGAATGTCTCCCCTTTCTCCCTCTTTCCCCAGCTTTATATGCTGAGCACGATGCCACATGGTCTTGGGTGCAATATCCCTTGGGTCAGTGGGGCTCAGCTGTCCTGGTTGTCCCTTCCCAACCCCTTGTCCCCCAGCCTCCTCTCTTGGGGTGGGGTGAAAAGCAGAAAAGGCCTTGGCTCTGTATAAGCGCTGCTCAGCAACAACTAAAGCATCCCTGAATTACCAACTTCGTTACCAGCACAAATCTGAAACAGCCCCATAGGAGCTTCTGGGTAAAAAAATAACACTATCCCAATCAAAAGCAGCAGATTGGGAAAACTGCTTTTCTTAACTTCTTGTTCCATGTTGTTGTTGTAGAGGTAACCCAGGGTGGATGGGTGTGGGGAGTCAGGAGGAGAGGGAATCTTACAACCTGTGTATGATTTAGGTGGCAAGAAGGGTAATCTGAAAAGATTGATGGTATTACCTACCTTCTTTGTCCTAAATCTCAGCAACTTCATTTTTCCCCTTACAGCCCTCTTACCTGAACTAGGACTTAAAATGTACCAGCACTTCTGAAGGCTGGCTATTGCTTGAGAGGCAGACAAGTCTTGGAAAATACAAGATTTACATTTTAATCCCTGTGCTTAAACATTAAGCAACAATCTCAAAAAA
>WEKY01000110.1:219154-261918 GCA_013390045.1 Picathartes gymnocephalus | reverse complement strand
AAAAAAAAAAACAAAAAAAAAAAAAAAAAAAAAAAAAAAAAAAAATCTTGAGGAGCCCAAATCCTATTGCCTGTCTTGTCCTGAGGCTCCATGCTTTATCCACTTAGCACCACAGTTTTGAGTGCTGAGGAGACAGTAGCCTCCAGAGTGAGTTAAATCCACTTTTATTTTTACACTCATGATTTCTTTTTTTATGTGGGCACATCTGCAGTGTCCCATTTGTGAAGCTGCTAACTCGGGGAGCAGTGGAGCAGCCAAGTGAAGAGCAGCCTGTGGTTTGTCCTTGGGCTGACACGGCCTCTGTGCTGCTTGAGGACAAGTCCTGCCTTGAAAACCTCTTGTGGTGACCTCTGTGCAGGGGAGGCTACGAAGGGTTAAGGATTTTGTTTTGGATCTCCAAGGCATGGTGGAAGCCAAGTTCTTAAAAAAGTAGTTTAATTTGTTGCCATTACATTTGCCAGATATATGACCTCACTAAACTTTCAGCAAGGGTTCTTTGTGCCGAGATTGGCCCCTGGGGAGCCCAGTGCTGCTGCAAATGGCTTTTTGGCTGCTGTGAGTATGGAACATGTTAAACATAACCATGATCTGTGAAAAAGTAAGAATCTTCAAGCACTGCCCACTTTCCTTCCTGTCTGGGAGCTGGAATTGGACAGATACGACAGCAGAGCTCATTACTGAATAGGCAGAAACAGCAGAGCAGTGTGGTACTGACTCTCCTGGCTGGGAAGTGCAGTGGCCAGGAGCATCCTCTGCCCACAGGCTCGTCACTGGATGTGAGTCCAGCAGCTAACCAGGAAATGAAATCCAACTGTGATCCAAGTAGCTGGGCTAAAACTAGCCAGCCTTGTGGTACAAATCACTTATTATATAACCTCTTTAAAGAGCTGCTTTTGAATGAAATGTTTTTTGAAACATGAGTGAGTAGGAGGGGAGGGAAGCGAATCGTTTTACAAAGGTTTGTCACCTTGATGTGAAAGCAGGGCTGTGTTTCTTTTTCTTTTAGACACAGTTGGTCTGCAAGTGCCTCTCAAGTAGCAGGACCTGATCACCTATAGTTTTGGAGAGGAAATAAGCTGGGAAAGAAGATTCTCTTATTGGTACTTCTCTGTGTATTTGACCTGGATTTAGTGTGCTGTAGGAAGTTTTACGTGTGTTTCAGGGAAAGCTGGGATCTATTTGTAGCTCTGCAACAGAGCTGTCACTGCAGGCAGACATCACTCTTCAGTCCCCTGTTCTTGTCAGGGGAGATGTCTATAAATTACTTCCTCTGTCAAGGTACAGGTTCCATAAAAGAAGAGCTTGTCAGAGATTTGAATGTGTGGTGTCAGTGAAGAGAGTGATGGACTACCAGGGCATGGGTCATCCCTTCCTTTCTCTCTGTCTCCTTGTAGCACAGCAGCCAGTGCTGCTGGTGAGGGTATGGTGAGAGCCTTTGTGCTGCACTGCACAAGTGGTGGCTGTTGCCTTGGATGGAGTTTGAAGTTATCTAGTATCACTTGTGAGCAAAGGTGAGGGTACATGGTTAAACCAGCAAGCTGGGAGGGGGTGCTGTGGGGTGGTTTCTGGTGGGGGATGAGCATCATGAACACCTGGGGATGTTCTGGCAGAGGGTCATTGTCTGCTTAGCTGCAGCTGAAACAGGCCAGGTGACCACTGCTCAAGGCCAGGAATTTGCCATCTGCAAGGAAGTGTTTCCTCAGTGACCAGCTTCAGGTTTCTTTATACTCACTCCAGCCCTTCCTCCATGATAATGCAATACAGCTGGAAACACACCCTTCTGTTGTCAGAAAAATGCTAGGGTTGAATCAGTGCTGTGACCCAGTGCCAAAAACCTGTCACCTCTGTTCTCCCGTGCTGTTTCTGCTCCCTGCAGGCACCTTCCATGCAGCTAATAACTCACTGCTGCCTTCCAGAGACCAGGCAAGCTGAGGATACAGTTGTGTTCTGCATGGCACAAGGATTTTTCTGCAAATCTCCGGTGGGGAATGCTACTGCTTACTCCAACAGCTTGTGGCTGTGTGGAGTATATGCCACTGGTGGTAACTGTTCTTGCAGCTGGTGACTTAAGGGGTTAAACCAAGTAGCTCCCTGGATGAAGCTCCTGCATGACCTTGCTTCCCTCTGAGGTGGCTGCTCTTGGCAGTCATTCCCTCCTCACCTTTTTAGAGCCAGAGTTGAGCTTTCGTGTGCAGATCTTCCAACTAGAGGAAGGACTCCTGCCTGTTTCAGCTGAAATGAGCACCTTGGAGTGTGCTGGGCACCATGAGATCCTCCTGGCAGCATGGTATGGGCAGGGGACGAGGGGGGCATTGCTTTTCCCCTTGTGTGAATCCTCTCTGCCATGTGTAGACGTGGTAACAGCCACAAAGGCTCTGCCTGTCTCCTGTTACACTCGGTCCATGTGGTGAAGCAGGCACCTTGTGCTAACCGGGGTTAACTGAGATGGTTTTCGTCCTGTGAAAGCCAAGGAATATCCTTTTCCTTTTGTTCTTCTATGCTGTGGTTACCTCACAAGACACTGTTCATCCTGGGGGCAGTGGATTTCTGTGTTGATACCTGTGTCAGAGTCTTCTGATGCAGGCCTGTGACTGGAAAAGTTTCTCATTCCATGTTGGCTTCCCTAGGCCAGGAGCTTTTTCCAGGAGTTAGGGATGAAGATTTTGGCTTTTGGCGCTTGTCCCTTGTGGACATCAGTCAGTAGAACCATGACAGAAGTTGCTGTGGTGTTGCGAAAACTGCTGAGTTCTCCTGGGGTAAGAAAGGCAGGCTTCAAGACTCCTGTTTGTGGAGCAAGACCCCCAAGGTGACCTGTTTGAATCTGGCTCTATCCATGTGCTGTTAAGTTAATTAACAAATAACTCTAATGGCACTTGATCTCCTGCTTAAAGATCAATGCTCGCCTACTGGGCTATTTTTTCTTTGTAGCTCCTGCTTGTTTCCTAAGGGAGAGATTATTTGACCTGTGTATTTGTGTGATGTGTTTCTTTCTTTTACTCTATTATTTATGAAATCAATAGATCTTAAAAAGGAACACTTACCACAAAGTGTCTGGAGCAAGGTGTGCTGAGGAGAAAGTGAAAACCTGCCCGCTGGCTTGGCCTTTCCCGTCAGCCCAGTGTCTTTGCTGGAGAGAAGAGGAGCTCATCTGAGCACAAAGGGGTGGATTGTCCATGAAAACGCCTTGACAGCAGCCGAGGTGATGGGGGCAGAAGTAGAAATTCTTGCCTGAGTGCCTGCAGGTCATGAAGTGAAGCAAGGCCAGAAATAAGGGTGGGCCATGGGATCGGTGTTCTAAATTTGGCAGCCCAGGTGGGAGATGGGAGGTGTGGTCGAGGCTCTGTGCTGCTGAGGATGCTGAAAATTCTTAGGATACCTTTAAGAGGGGCTGTTGGTGGTGTTGAGCAGGCTCAGAGTGCTCTGGAGAAATTGCAGCTGTGGTGAGGGCAAGAAACAAAGCTGAGCAAGTTTTTGTGTCTGCTCCCTTTTCCTGCCCTTTGATAGCAATGGGCCTGTTGGTTTCCCTGCACTCCCTCCCCGTGGCTCAGCAGAGCATTTTGCAGGTTATTTGCTGCAATTCCCCCAGTCTGCCTCTCCTCACTGTGTGCTGCCTTTATTGCCAGCTCTCACAGGAGACATGAAGATGAAAGAGAGCAGAGATGATTATATTTAATAGCAATGAAAATTGGTGTGGTGATTGAGGGGCTGTTTTCCTTCCTGCTCTCCCACCTGTTGAAGTTGGGAGGCAGCTTTGAAATCACACGTGGTCATCTGGCCAGCCCTATGCCGGGCTCCTCTGTGGCACCAGAGGGGAGGGGGAAAGCCAGGTTGCATCTGTGTTGTCTGGGTTTTCCAGCCTGGCCCCGGTAGACAGGAAAGTAGATTCTTTTTCTCCCCTCACTTAAATGAAAAGCCCCTTTGCCCTCTTCTGCAAGTGCCTCTGCCCTGGCCCCAGCAGGTTGGCTCACCTGCCTTTTGGATGCAAATACTTGCTAATTTGCATGTTGGAAAAGGAGCAGCAGAAAGCTAATGAAGGTCAGCTGAAGTCCTCTTTCCTTAATCCACCCCAGCAGTTCACAGTCTGGATCAAAGAGCTGCGGGATCGGCTGCCACTCATCCTGCAACAAGCTGCTCTGGCCCTGTCCTGGGAGCCCAGGCTTTGGGAGAGGTGCTGAAATGCCAAATGGTAAATCTCCAGCAGAGACTGGAAAAGGTTTTCCCTGTCTTCAAGACTGACATGAAATGGAACCTGTAGTATCCAAGGTGTTCAGAGAGCTCAAGGCTGAGTGAGTGACAAAGGGAGTGTGAATCCCATGGTTGGAGCCAGTGTGTCTGTCTGTCTGTCTGCAGTGAGTGGCAAGGCAGTGCAGCCACCAAGCCCAGGAGCAAGTGCATGCTGTGGCCTTGGCAGACGTCTCTTTAAAAGCATGGCTGTGATTCTTATCCCAGAACTTATTTAATGTCCTAGGTCCCCTTCTTATCTTTCATCAGCTTCCCACCACCCTGGACCAAACACAGCTCACTGCAAGCATCTTCCCCCAGCCTCTGCAGCCAGAGTACAGGATTTGGCAATGAACCAGCTTTATTCCTGATATGTGGCATACTTACCTCTCCCGTGGCAACCTGTAACCTGCCTCCATCCTCCTGACACCCTCCTGCCTGCACAGACCCGTGGGACTTTCCTTTCCTGCCCATCAGGGAGATGCTGGATCCGGCTCCACCTCCTCCCCAGGTATTTCTGCTTTCCCCAAGGCATGAATCACCCCAGGGCTTTTGATGAGCTGTGGCTTTTGGAATTTGCAGAGCTACCCTGTGGGCCACTCCTCTTCTTAGGATCCCTTTGCCTTTTTCCAGCTAACCAATCTTTGTTTTCATCCAGTGAGAAATTTTATGTGATTTAACTATTTAATTAAAGTTTTTTCCTTTCTTGCTGTTGCTCACTCTTAAGCTGCATAGAAATTGTTCTTAAGAACATTTGCATCAGTTCATCTGAAGTCAGTTCCTTGGCAAACTTAGCAGTGCTGCTATAATCCATCCACACCTATCTGTACCACTTTAACTAATAACTCCACTGAAATCCCTGAGGTTAGTTAAAACGAGCCCCTGTGGCTAAACAAAAGGGAGTTTGGAAGGGATTTAACCCTTTGCCTTCCCAGCTGTACAGATTGAGTAGTGAGGTCCCAGCTGGCTGCCTGGGAGCTTTGCCTCACTGGAGGGGAGATCAGGTACCTACATGAAGATTGCTCAGGGCTGGGGCTGGGGCCAGAGGGCTCAGGAGGCCCCTTCCAAGGTGATCAGCTCTGATGAGGTGTCCAAATGCAAAACATGTGAGTGCAGAGACACAGCAGTGAAATTGTTTTTGACTCAACACAACATCTTTGCAATCATTTACAGGACTGTTGTGCTGGAGAAGCTCTAATGCCTCCTTTCCTCTCAGTCACAACACTGTTTTTCCTTTTTCCTAAGCCTTTTCTTTGCTTGAATTTTCATCCTGGCTGGATATAAAGCTGCCTTGTGGCCTTGCAGGATATGTTGCATGCTATCCCTGCAGCTGGTGGTGTTCAAATGGGTTCTCTCACATCTGAAAAACAGATGGACTGGTGGTGCAAAGTGTGGAAGATGGTTTTCACAGGAGGCTTTGTGATGTTATCTTTAATTTTGTGATCTTTGTTCTCATGATGAAGTCCATCAGGTGGTATAGATTCTGCTCAGAGTGATGACATGCCCGTGGAAACCTTTCATCACCTTCTAGCATGACAGCCAGGTAAAGCCAGGAAAACATGTCAGGAATGCTAAGGAAAGCAATAGATGTGAAAATTTAACAGGAAAAACATGGCTGCAGCACCCTGAAAAGCTCAGCAGGGGCTATGGGCCCACACTGATTTTTGTTTGCTTCTACTTTCGTGTAGCCTGTCAAGAAGCCTGGCCTGACTGAGAACTGTGTGCAGTGTGTTTCTTTTCACACCCTGGCAGTCACGGGCTTCTGCAGGCCCCATATCTGAGGTCCCAGCTGGTGGGTTTTGCAAAGCCCCTTTCAAAAGAATTTCAGGGCCAGTCCTGTGAGACAGCACAGAGCTGGAGGGAAAAATATGCACTGCTTATTTGTGCTGACATGTTTGTGAGTCAAACTACATCCAAGAGTCTGGGACAGTGCTGGAAACAGTCCTTTTCTCCAGCAGGTAATCCTTCCTGGAGCCCCACCGCATCCCTGCTGGAAAGTGTCTCTGCTCTCCTGGCTGATGGAAGCTGCCACATAGATGGGATCCCATCATTGCACAGGCATCCTTGGGATCTTTGCTGGAGACCTGTGAGATAGGAGAGGTTGTACTCCAACCACTTTTCATGGACAGGGATCCTGACTCACTGGAAGGTGGAGTGACTGGTTTCACACCATGGCACTTGCCTGCAGGAGGTTGTGCTGTCACCTCCAGCTGGGACATGGCGAGGCAGGTTGGGTTGGAGCTGGCTGGGTGTTGCTGGCAGTGGGAGTGCAGCGTGGCTGGAGCGTCCAGCTGTTCTGCCACTGCCTCAGCTGGCTTTGGCAGCCTGTGTGGTGCTCAGCTTTGCAGCTGCAGTGGATGAGCTAAGATCAGCACCTGTGTTTCTGTTTCTTCTGGCTGTCCCGTGGGACACTTGTGGCTTTGCCTACTGGAAGGCACCCAGAGTTTGGGCGCTGGGTAGGGATGTGGTGTTGCAGTGAAAGTTTGGTTTGACTCTGGACTCCATGTCCTGAGCTGGAGCTGGTGAGTCGACCCTGGAGACCTAGGCCTTTTTCTCCATAGACAGGGATAATATTTCTATGAAAGGGGTGATGTGGAAGTCAAAGATAAGTGGTACCATAATTACTGATGAAAGACCTGCTGGTGTGCAAAGCTACAAGAAACCCCACTGTGGTGATGTTCTTCCCTCTGTTGTTACTGCCCAGTAGGTGGAAGTGTCAGAGGCTGCTGAGGGTGAACCAGACTCATTGGAGATTGCAGAACAGCATCCTAAAGACATGTCCTCAGAGTTACCTGCACCCCTCACCAGTGTCTGTGCTTGGCTGAGGAAATAGCGCATGGCCATGTTGAAATGTTTGGTTGGGTGACAGACCAGGTGCAAAGCTCTGGGTGCTGTTTCATTTCCTGTGCATCTTACGGCTCATCTCTCGAACTCTTTCTCAAGAGGCTTTCTTGTCTCCCACACCAAACCTCCTCCCTTGTTGACTCTTCACAGGATGGTTTCTACACTTGGATTTTGTGTCTTACTTCTTCCTCTCTGTCTCCTGAGGGTTTCATGCTACCTTCTAGATTCACTGGAGACCTCTGAGAAGGCAGGGATCCCTCTCTCCTTTTTTCTTCCCTTCAGACTGCATCTCTTGATAAAAGGCCTTTCTCCCTTTCGTGTTGTGCTGAGTGACCAGGAGTGTGTCCTGCTTCCAAGTCCATTTTCTTGTCTCACCCTGAATATGCTCAGAATTTGCTAATAGGATTTGCAGTTCCTGAGAACCATATCTTTCCTCAAGCATCAGGTGTGGAACAGGCTATTGCCACAACTTTGAGACTGGTTACCCTGGTGGTGGGCTTCAGGTGCAAATCCCAAACTTAAATTTCCCTTCCAAGCCTCTCACTGCTCTCCCATTGCTGTGATCAGCCAAGGCTGGTGGGAATCTGCCATTCCAAGCAGGATGCTGGGATGGGGGCAGGCAGCAAGGTCCTCTGCCGTCAGAGCTGTGTGGCTTGGTGACTTGGCTTGTACAGTGCAAGAGAAAGCATCTCCTGTTCTCCAGCAAGTGCCATACATGGTGTGTTCCTGATAACGTGCAGTGTGAAATCACCTCTCAAACCTGACCCACGGAGCTTGTGCTGATGAGATAAGCCTGTGCTGGATGGGATCTGCCCTGGTTGGTTGTGTTACACCTGCATTGCACAAAGTGGGTTGCTCAGGCAGCGTCACATTTTCCTTCATGTATTTGGGGTGACACCTGCACTTTGGCATTGCCCAGGGTGGCTCAGGGCACGAGGAGAGGCTGCTGCAATAGGCAGGGGCAGGAGCCGAGGCTCCCGCTGCTTAGGCTGGCTGCTGTGGAGTAGAAGGATTTCAGACAAAATCCACACAATTTTGACGTGCTCAACACTTCCCCTGAGCTTGTTAGCTTGACCTGCCCCCAGGCAGCTCAGTTACCCCCAGCCCATTGCTGTGTGGGGCTGTGCAGCTGAAGGAAGCTGGGGAGGTCGGTGTCCTCCCCCAGCCATAGATCCATGCCAAGACAATAAGCTGCAGATCAAAGGCAGATGAGGTTGGCCAAGCTGTGTGCACTTCACCTGCCCTTCATCATCCAGTGCTCCTCGGATCCTGCCTGGAGGTCCGTGGGTCATCCAGCGGTGTGGGAACAGTGCTTTGGTGGTCTGTGTGCAAATTGTGGGCACAGATTAGGCTGCATGGGAGGCATAATCAGGAGATTATCATACCTTCTCTTATCTTAAATAGCGTCTCTTATCTAAATGCCCTCAGTTGCGCCTTCTGCAACAAAAGCTTACAGGTTTGAGTAAAGTGAGTTTACCAGGTGGTTGCTGTGGTGTGGCTGGGTGAGCAGCAGATGCTTGGCTGTGAAGGGAAGCTTGTAATAACTTGTCTTTGGTGCATGATGCTTGTGGGAAGCCTCTGGGTTGGCTGACTTCAACTATTTGCTTCCCTTGGACCCCATGCTTCAGGTCTCTGTACTGCCCTAGAGAGCGAGGTTTCATGTTGTGGAGCTGAAAATGGCACTGAGAATATGGTGAATGAAGGGTAGGGAGTGTGGCCCTCCAGCTTCACCCCAGTTTTCTGGAACAGAAAATCTGCACTGTTAGGAAACACTTAACTGCTGTAATCTCTTGTTGAAGGAGCTGGGTTTCACTGCAGCAAGAATGTCCTCCATCCAAGGCAGATGCCTGCTCTTCTCAAAGCTCATTTTGCATGGACTGTTTCAGAGGTCTAATAGTTATTAAATCTTATGACCCAGGTCAATAAAACTCTTTCTTGGCTCCCAGGCTGAAGAAGCTGATGTCACTGGAAGCGGTGCTGAGTGTGCCATGGTTCTGTACCCTCCATCGGGAACTGAGGTGGGTCTAGAAGAAATGCTGACTGCCTTTCTTGAGGTGCTTGAGAGCTGAGGGAGAGCTGACAGCTCTTGGAAATGTGTCATACCTGTTGCAGGTGTTAAGGAAGTGTTTGAAGCGCACGCTACACACAAAACTTGCCCTCTGCCCAGGACCCAGGTGGGTTGTGAGCCGTGCCAGGGTACACAGTTGCTGGGCAAGGATGGACAAGTACCTTGGTGGAATTAGTTACACTATTGCATTCTCTGATGAGTTGTCTTTCCTAATTTCCCACTCTAATTTTGACATGTGTGGATAGAAAAACATCTGTGAATTTTTTACCATAAAAAGTGCCTTTGTTTTCCAGTAGGCTTCAGATGTCATTGATATGTTTTGGGGTGGGGAGTATTAATTGCCCTTAGCACAAACTCATTTTGCAATGCAGGTATAAAGTGTAGTGGCCACATCAGTTTTCAGGAACTTGGAGCCTCATTGCTCTTTTAGAGGTAATTCTGATTTTTTTTCCTCTGTTGCATAGATGCCATAGATGTTTCCATATACTCAGTCGTGTTGTAGAGGAGGAATCAAGCAGCAATTTTCTGGTTTTCATTCATGTTTAGAGACCTCTGGGGTCTTTGAGGGAAAAAGAATGACAATTTTTTTTATGACAAAGAGAAAATTTATTGTCCTGTTTCAAATTGCTTGTTTCTTATTCCTTAGTTGTTCTTAGCCTTCCAAAGGACAAGTGGTTATGATTTCCCTGCTGTTTTTGAAATATAATAGGCTTCTTATTGGGTAGCATTGGGAAAAATTTTCTTTACCGAAGGTGGAAATTTTGGAAGTCAATTTAGTGCCTCAGTGGGAGTCATTCTGCAACATCAGCAAGATGGGATTTGCTGCCAGCCAGCATCTACTGACTTGCTGTGAGTGAAGTTGAAAGAAAGATTTGGGTGAATTTGTAGAAAAATGTCTTCCTTTACCCTGAGCCCATCACAGATTTAGCCTGGCTTTGGTCAGGGCAGTGCTGGGATTTTTGCTGGTCCCCTGTGCTCAAAGCACTCCCTTGGGACTGCATCCAGATGCAACTTCCTCTTGCTTCCAGCAAGATCTGAATCGATTTTGCCCAGTTCCTAAATCCTACTCATCTCATTTTATTCAGCATTTTTGCAGTCAAGTCAGAAGCTGCTCTGTTTGTCCTGTGTTGAAGGTCATGAAAATGGGGGAAGATAAACTCTTGAATGATTGAGGCATTAGGACATCAGAGCTAATTTCTAAGATGTCAGGAAGGAAAAGGCTCCCTAAATCACACACCCTGGCTTGGCAAGCTGTTGCTGTCACGTTACCTGCCTGGCTAGTGATACCTGCATGCATCCCCTCTGGCCTTGGACGACAAAATGACTCATTGATGTTCGTGGTGTCCCCTTCCAGGTGATGTGGCCCTTCACCACAAGCCTTGGAAGGCTGCTGTGACCCTTGGGTTGAAGAGGAAATCAAGGAGAATTCAGAAACTTTTGTGCCCCTGGAAAAATCTTGCAAATTCTTGCCCTGGACTGAACAGCAAGGGCAAAGTGACCAAATAAATTGGAGACCTCCAGAGCAGAGATGTCTCGGGCACAGCAGCTCTTCAGAGCAACAAACCTATTGAAATGGACTCCCTTCCCTCACACACAGACCTTCTGTTTAGACTCTCCAGGGAACAGACCTGAAGTCTAATTCCAGGGATCTGGGCTGGAGGACCTGGCACTCAGGACAAATGCAGCGAGGATGTTGTCTCTGCTTCTGGGTGTTGAGATGTGATGATGCAGCCGTGTGTAGGTGTGAAATGTCAGCAGTGAATGTTTACCCAGGGTGCCTGACATGACGTGCAAGGACCTGCCTGTCGTTTTGGACCATCTGTTTCTTGCTGTGGAGGTGTCTCTTGCCTTTCCTGGTGTCTTCCTCAGCCTGGTTCTTCTCTTTCCAATCATGGTCCGTTACTGCAGGTGCTGCTCTCTCCCTCTTCCTGGTCTTCCATCCCAAGCCTGCTCTGTAGCCTTCTTCCCACCAACATCCTGGTATCAGGTTTGGGTTTGGATTTTTGTGGTGGATTTGGTTCTATGAAGCAGTACCCCTTTCTGAACTTGTTTTTCCTCATTTAAGTGGTTCTTGCTGTCTCTCCCTCCCCTTGGTGTGGAAGAGACACACTCAGGCTCTGCCTGTCTGACTTGCATATGCTCAAGCCCTGGGGACTGCAGAGCTTGTCCTGACGTGATCCTGTAGCAGTGGAGAATACCTGTAACACAGGGAAGAGAGCATTCATTGCTGGAGTAACCAGGGAAATAGGAAATGCCTGCCTGACTGTGTTAGAGCCCTTATGGTGGCTCTCCCAAAAGACACTGCTCAGGGAAGAAGCTTCCCTGGTTCTTTCCCCTCCCTATTCAGGGCTTGGCAGCACTGTAGGAGCGTGTCCTTGTGCATCTGTGGGTAATTCTTACCCTGACCCCACAGCATTGGGTCCCCAGTGCAGGGAGAAGGGACCGTGTGCCCAGCACAGCCTCATGTCAAGTGGGGTGTAACTGTAGTCAGTTCTGCCTTGCTTTTGGTGCTGGGGAAGGGATCATCCCTTTTTCTCCCACCTCTGAGACAGGAGTTTTGTTCTGCTGTTGGCATGCCTTTCTCTAAGGAGAAAGGAGAAGATCCAGGAGCCCCAAAAGATCTGATCCTGTCATTTCACTCCCAGCCCTGTGTAGTGTCGGGCACTGTCTGCCCCAACCACCACCACAGTGTTTGGGTGGGCACAGGGTTTCCTGTGCCTTGGCATCTCTCCTCTGGCCAAGGCTGGTTCTTGCTTTGTGGTTTCTCCTCCCTGGGCAGATGATGAATGAAGGAGAGCATTTCCCAGGACATCTCTCCTGGGTAAGCCTCTATGGTGGCATATTTATTTTGCAGGATTGATGCGTTGTGCACTTTTCTCTCTGGCTGATTCAAGCAAACACACACAAATAACCCTGCTTTTATCTGCCCAGGTCCAGACCCTGCTCAAAGCCTCCTCTCAGTGTGACTCACTCCTGGGCAAGCCCTGGAGAAAATAAATGTGGTAATTTAGTTGCAGATCCCATCCTTTTCTCACGGCCCTGTGGTCAGCTGGCTGTGTCAGATGTGCTCCAGGTGGCTGACAGGAGAGCTAGGTGCTCTGAGCAGGAGCCTTGCATCATCCAAGTGCCTTTTCCTGGCCCTCCTGCCTGCTCCAGCCCTCCTAGAGGCATCTTCCTGGTTGGCAGGGTACTTGGTCCCACAGCCAATTTGGGACATTTTCTGTCAGCTGTGACACTTCAGCTCTGGCAGAGGTGTTGGTGTAAACTGGGTTCTCGATCCATTGAGTAATTCATATGAAGTAATAAAAAACGTGCAGTGTCACTTTTGTTGGTCCTGGCCTTTGTTGCTTTCTGCAAGGGTAAATCTTGTTCGCTGAAGATTTTGTTGTTTTTACAGAATGCCTTTTTTAATCATCCTCTTTTCCTTCCCCTGTTTTGCCTTTGTGTCCTCCTTTTTAATTGTTAAGTAAAACCTCATAAAACCAAAATCCATATTTTAGGAAAAATAACACATAAAATTGAAGGGGGAAGCTGGAATCCAATTTGATGAATAATAAATAATCCTGGACTCAGAAAAGCCTCAGCTATTTTCCTCAAAGAAGCCAATGCACTGCTAGCTTGATTTGCTGCTATAAATACTGGCCAGGTTCTTTCAACCCCTGGGAAGGTAAATGAGAGGCCGTTGCCAGGTTTGGTTGGTATTGCATGTCTGGGAAGATGAAAGGGCCAGAGGAAGGGGCAGATGTGTAATTGTGAGCAGGGAGCTCAGCCATGCAGGCTGGCAGCTCTGGGTGCAGCACAGAGCCATGTGCTTGATGTGGGATCTCCCTTTGCCACGGCTCCTACCTGCCAACACCAGCCTGGGAGATAACTTGGGCTGGCTGCAGCATGGCAGGATGCTGAAAGCCTTCCTGCCCACATGAGGAGCTGAACCTTGTTGATGTGGCACTGGGTGCACCTCTGACATTTCCATGGCTGCTCAAGGCTGAGGGGTTTGGAGTGCTGACACTCCCCACACAGCCTGGTGTGATGGAGCAGTTGGACATCAGTGGGCAGGTTGGTGCTATGATGCCCTTCCATCCTTCCTTGGGCCCTAGAGGAGCATTTTTGCTTCCTCAAGTCCCACATGTGACAGCTGAAGCTTCGTCCTCTGTCTTCAGTGAATCAAGTTTTTATTCTGCTTTCCTTTGCAATCTGCATCATCATAGGGACATAGAATGGTTTGGGTTGGAATGGACCTTGAGGATTGTTGAGTTCCAACTCCCTGCCATGAGCAGGGACACCTGTCACTAGATGAGCTTGCTCAAAGCCCCTGTGCAATCTGGCCTTTGAACATGGAGCCCTTTCTGCTTGACATGCTGGTAGCTCCTAAACTCACAGGACTTGTCTGCCTCTCATCTTTCCATGCTTACAAAGCCTGTGCTGCTGTTCAGCTCCAGGACAGCTGTCCTCCATCCTGCCCCCCAGGGCAGGTTGCTGCAGGATTGACTGTGGTCCTTTTTGGCACAGCCTGAGCCTTGGCTTTGGACTTGTCCCCAGCCCTGCCCAGCGCAGGGCTTGAGCACAGACCTGAAGGAGGAGATAAGTACAGCCTTTGTGTGTCTGATTGGAAGCATCTCCTGGTTTCCAGCAGCAATTGTGAGGGATGCCAGGAGGTTAGAAAAAGAATTGGGCATTTGTAGACCCATCCTTCCCTGGCAGGCAGCCCTTGGCAAGCCGTGGTTTAAACTCTGCTTGCCCTGGCAAAGATGGTTTCCATCATGCTTAAGAAAGGATGGCTTCTCCAGGAATTTATAGCCTCTGTTATTATCACAACTTAAGCTTGTCCTCCAGGCTCTGTGGAAATATCCCATTACCAAGGCTGCTGTTACTTTCCTGAGGGGCTGCACCTTGCAGGTTCAAGGCTGAGGAGGGTGCATCAGGCTGGGGTATGTCCTGCTTTTCACTGTAAGGACTTTTTGTCTTCTTGTGGTGACCCGTGTCACACCTGCACAGGGCTGACTTGACTGGCCAAATGACTGAAGAGACCAAGTCCTTGAGTACAGTTACCTGAAGAACAAGAAACATTTGGAGTTGTTTGTCCCTTGACTTAATAACTTTCCAGTGGAGCTAATGGAGCAGGTGTGTCGATAGGTGTCAAGTGGTCTCCAGTGGTCTCTGGTGTACTTGCCATTGGTGCTACCCTGAGGTTCCTGGTCTGAGGGGGTTTCACTACTCTTGCTTGAGGGATTTTCCAGCAGCACTGCCTCAAGGATCCTGGCTGTGGTCCCTGCCTGTGCCTGGCTGTGCTGCAGTCGGACCCAGCACCATCGTGTCCATTTCCATGGCAACAGCACGTGCATGACCATAATAAAGTCAGATTACAGCTCCTTCCCTGTGTGTGCGGGCAGGAAAGGAGTTTTCTGAGGTAAGAGCTCAAATGACTTGCAAAGGAGCATTTTGGCTGGGTAAAGGCAGACTTTCCAGTGGCTCGGGAGGCTGTTTGTGCAATGCTGGAAATGCTAATAAAGATTGAGTGACTCTTCTGGTATTTTTTTTGTACTGCCAAGGAGATTTCATGCATATGTGTAGTAGAAACTAAATTTTAAAGAGTGATTGCCCAGAAAGGGCTACAGAACAGGTCTCTGAAGCCTGCTTGTCCCACAGGGTGATAACATGGACTGTGTATTTTCTCAAAAGTGGCTTTAATGCTGTGGGATCCAGTCTCAGCTTGGAGTCTGCTGCTAGGATTGCTGTTTGTCATAGGCTGAATGCCTGCAGCCAGGCTGTGGAGAGAGCTCACACACAGCCCTTGAATTTAATCTCTGAAGAGCAGGAGTTGGGCAGGACTGTCTTGGCTTGGCCAGTGATGAAGATGATATCCTCTGGAGATGTGGAATACTCCAAAAGGGCCCATTTGGTACCTCTGGAAGTCTCTTCCAATTGAGGCCATGATAGGACTGTTGGTAGGTTGCTGGTATTGGTTGGTGTTGCTGGGACTGTTGGTTGGTTGCTCTCCAGCACTGTCAGCACCAGTGGCTGAGTTTGCAGGGATCTGAAATGATGAGTCCTTTGACCCCAGCACAGCAGTTCCAGCACTTCAGTTAAAAAAGCAGGAACCCTTTTAATGTGGTCAGACCTGGCTTTTCTTGTCCAGTTCAACTACAACTAGTAAAGTGAGATTCCTGGGGGGGGGCTTAGGAGCACAATTTCTACTTCAGTATCTGACCATACACAAGACCAACAGGATTTAGGTACCACATGGGTTTTGAAGGACCAGGAATATGAGCTGTGCCGAAGTGGGAGTGGGAATGCTGGTGTGGGAAGGACAGCAAGGGAACTTGCTGCATTCTGAGAATTCCAGATGTATCTCAGTGAGGTTTCTGTGGTGTCTCCTCGCTCAGTCTCGTGGGGTAACATCAAAGGAGGCTGCCAGGGGAAACAAATAGGTAATACCTCATCATGGGAGAACCTTGAAAGCCCTGGCTGAGGGAAACCTGCCTGATTGGCTCCAATTGGGCTGGCAAAGCTGGCTCTTCCCAGCACGGAGTGTGGGGCTGTGCTGGCCCTTCCCTGGGCTGTGTGACAGCTGTGCATGGATGGGACTGTTGGACACTGCCCAGGTGGCTGCTTACGACAGAAATTAGGGCAGTGCCAGGGTGGGTATTGCAGCCCAAGGAAGCTCCCAGAAGGGTTTGGTTGTAGGTTAAAAAAGGTCATGCCCCAGGTATTGTCAAATGTCACAGAGGTTCAGGACCACAAGCATCCTGTGGTTTTGTGTTTCCCCTTCCTGTCCCTGCCACCACCTCTGCTGCGTCCCCCAAGATGTGGCTGTGAGCTGAGAGTGCGTTTTGGAGGTGGCACCTGGGTAGCGCCCACTGACTCACCCAGTGGGTGTGAAAACCAGGGGATGGCTTTAGTGCCAGCCCTGCCAGAGGGATCTCAGCAGTTTTGAAGCATCCTCGCTGCTCAGCCCAGCTTGGCTCACTTTCAGCAGCCTTTTGCTTGAGCACCACATTCCTCCTCGGGAAGTGCAATATTCATGAGGGAGACATGTTAATTAGCAAGCCGTCTGCTCCCTGCTTTGGCATGTGAGTAGGTGGTGTTACCTCTGGAATTAGGTTGAAATCCGTTTGGTATTTAGGTGCATTTGATTTGCAAGAGCTTGTAGGCCCCTTAAAGAGCACCTCTAAAGCACGTTGAGCTACACACAACCTTCATGTGATATGTTTTTTTTCTGCCACTCTGGGACACGCAAGGACACCTCATTCCCAAGCTGGTGTCCCCTGGCCATCTGAACAAACTGCAGGCAGCTGACTGCCAGCATTCAGGACAGATCCAGTCATTCCTGAGTGCATCCTCTTGCTGGCAGAGCAGCCATCACAAGATCCATTATTATCTCGGACTTGGTCATGGAAGTTGCTCGGGGGAAGCTTATTCTCAAACTGCACTGTGTTTGGAAGTCAAATGAGCAAACCCCAGCAGCTATGCAGCTTCACAGCAGCTGCGTGTGGCTTTGCTGCTGTTCCCAGCCTGGAGAAATGTTACAGTCTCTGGTTGGGAGTTTTGAGCCCCAAAAGGGTTGCGTTGCAGCCTCTTACCGAACCCCAATGGCATGAAAGTGAACACAAAATGATACAAACACCATCAAACCCAATTAATTTCAAGTCAATTCCTGTCTATTTCCACCACCATCACTGTTCCAGTGCTAGTATATTGTCTTTGAGTATTGGTAAGTTTTGGCAACTTCTCTTGGGCACCAGAAACCAGAATCTCTGGAATTGAGCTTTTTTTTTCCCTGAATCTTTTTAAGGTATCTTCCTGTTCTGCTGAATTCTAGGAGTAAGAAGGCAGAAAGTGAAGATGCTAGAAAAGAAAAAAAATCTTGCTTGTGTTGTAGTTGAGAAGTGAAAGTTTCTTCCCTTTTGTAAATGATTTTCAGTGGCTCCAATATTTTCTTCTTCTTTGGCTTTTTGTCATAGCAAAAAAATGAGAGGAAAAAATGGAAGAAGTAATGAAAAGACCAAATGTTTTTAATATTCTGGTTAATCTCTTAAGAACTTTAAAGAGTAAAGAAATGGCTCATGCTAGTTTTTTGGAAAAAGGCAGAGAAATTCCAGTTTCTGCCTGTCATTTTTTTTCCCCCACTTGAAATAATTCATCCAGCCTTAAATTAAAACATTTGATTTGGAAACTGGGGCAGAAGGTGAGTGTTTGTGGGTGTGTTGGCAGGGGCATCCTGAGCAGAGAAAAGCTTTTGGCAGGGCAGGATGCAGCCCCAGCACTGCAGGGTGAGCTATACTGGGACTCTCTTTGGGTAAAACCATGGCGGGTGCTGCTGGGGTGGACGCGGAGGTGAAGATGCCAGCCCGGAAAATCTTTAAATACTTCCAACACAGGAGCTCAGCCCCCATCCTGTTAATTTGGGAGCTACTCCCAGCTGCTCTCTCTGGCTCCGAGGGATGCCCCGCTGCCAGGGTCAGCAGCCCGGGCACCCAGCACCCCCAGGACAGCTCTGTGCCCTCTCTGCCTGGGTGTTGTGCTGGACACCAAAGGGACTGGAAGAGAAACCCTCACTGCAGTGAGGGGTGAGTGACTCCTTTCCTGTTGGAACCCTCTGGAAGATGTTCATCACTAATACCTTGTTTCTCTCATTTATATGAAGGTTTCTGCACCCACATGCATTCCTGCTCTGGACCACATGAGTCTCTGCTGCAGGATCTTGTCCTTGGGGTAGACAGAGGCTTTGCTGAGCCCATGGACTCCTGGTTATCCGCAGCATGAGGGTGCTCCCAGGCCAGGTTCATCGGGACAGACTGAGCTGGATGAGTTGTTTCCTTCCTGCTTTTCCTGAGCCTCTTCCCCACCAGTGTCACCCAGCTCACTGAACAGGAGTCCTGTGGGGCTGCTGCTCTGTGGCAGCTCCCTTGTGTGGGTGCACCCAGCTGCACTCTCTGAGCAGCCAGGCTGCCTTCCTGGTGCCTCTGGAAGCAAATCCCGCAGCAGGGGACCGCTGTTGTGCCTGCTCTGCCCAGCTGATGATGTCAGGGAGGAGAAGGCCTGTCAGGAGAGAATGACTTCAGGGAGCCGCTCCGGGAATTGGTCACCCCTCCTCGCAGCGAGGGCTGCTGGAAGGGAGCCCAGGAGAAGCACTGCCAATGATGTCTTCATCCTCATACCCCAATGCAGGCAGTGTTTGCAAATGCTGAGGTGATGCTGTTCCACAAGGGGCCAGCCAGGGATGATAATGTAGCTTTTGGTGGCTCTGCTCAGAGCCCCAAGAGCCTCAAGGTGTGTTTTGGCTTGTGGGTCACAGTGGTGGGTTTGGATGGCCCTGGAGGAGGGGAAAGGAGGAAACTGGCTATTTGCCTATGAACCCAGGATGGCTGTTACTGAACCCCACAGTCCTGTGAGGTGAGGATTTCCCCATTTAAAGTTACAGGGACGTTCTCCAGCTGCACCTGAAGCACAAGGGGGGATCTCCTAATGCAGCACAACTTTCATGGGCTGAATTGATTGCTGGTGAATAAGCACAAGGCTCAGCATGTGAGAAGTCTCTGCATCCCACCATCACCTCAGAAGAGCTTTGCAGAAACACTCCAGCCCTGGTGCAAAGGCTGCATGTGGCCAGAGCCCATCCCCTGTGTATTGTCCAGGAAGGACCCTTTTTTTTTTTTGCAAGAGTGAGAAGCAGGTTTATTGAGAAGATCTCCACTGGAATACCAAAAATACTTTAAAATGATCTGTTTTGCATTGGGAAGGTGTAGAAATGCATAATGGATGGTTCTTGTAAGCTGCCGTACATGAAACACCAAAGGATGGAAGCAATTAATGAACTAATTTCACTATCCCCATTGGAAGGGTACTGGCCACAGCCCTGGGGAGTGGTTGATGGGGATGTGGAAGGCAGCTGCCTCTCTTGCTTTGTTCCAAACCAGTGTGAGCACCTGTCCAGAAATGTGGGATCATGCTGGCATCCTGCAATGCCAGAGCCCGAGATGAGACATGGCTTTTCTTTGAAGTCAGGATCAATAATCTCTGAAAATAATATTAATTAGACAAAGGCAAAACAAAAATCAGGACCTACTCCCCTCTGCACTCCCCCACTGGGAAGATATGGCAAAACCTTTCCTGTGTTGGGGTTGGTGCTCAAAGAGGAGCAGGGAAGATTTCTAACAGCCTATCTCCTTGGTAATGGGCCCATTTCAATCCTGTGGTTAATTATATTAAATAATAATGGGTTTTAGCTCACTTACGCTATGCCTTTTCACACCCTGGGTGACTATGTGATAGCAAACACCAGATGAAGCAGTGAGGGGAGGTGGATTCCGTGCCCAGCCTCAGCACTCTGATCTGTGCTGGCCCCTCTCCCAGTGTTGGTGAGTTCAGAGGTGCCCAGGCTCACGTTGGCTGCACATGGAGCATCTCGAGCAGGGGGTGATGCAGAGGGGGCATCCAGAGCACTCTGGAAGCTCTAGGAAGCTCTGGTGCACAGGGCCAGGAGCTGTTCTGTCTTGCTGTGTAATGAAACACTGCCACACCTGTGCAAATTTCCCCATAGCCTGGGGCTTGGGTGGAAACCTGCGGGATCATTAAATCAAGCTGCTTAGGAGCTACTTGAAGATGGAAGGTATGAAATCAGTGTATGAAATGGTGATCATGTCTAGACCATCCCCTGAGCACCTGACCAGTGACTCTGGCTCTTGGCCGGTGCCCCTGAGGGACAGGCAGAGCTGGCTTCTGCAGAAAGCCCAGCTGAGCTTCTGCTCCATCCTGCAGAGTGTTTGGGGCTTGCCTGCCAAGGCCAGGATGTCACCTCGCATGAGGAGCCAGCCAGCAAGCTCAGGTGGTGCCAGTAAGGACAGGAACTAAGGGAAATGGAGGAAGAGGTGTGTGGATCTGGGATACAGAGCTGGTCCTGCTTTGGGAATGGTTCATGACACTTTCAGAAAAGTTCTGCTTAAGTCCTCTGCATTTGTGCTTCCTCCTGCCCCTGGACTGAGATCCCAAAGACTTGGGAAGGAAACTGGGTGGGAGAAAAAGGCTTTGGAAGGTTTGAAAAGCCTTGTGTGTTTGGGAGCTTCCTTACTGCACTGCTGCACACACCCCAGAAGACAGCTCCAAGCAGCTCCCTGCTTATGTGCATCCCTGGGGAATTCTGCTTTGCTCCCCCACCTTCCCTTCCCAGGGCATTAATTCTGGGAGCTGGGGTTGTGCTCTGGGGTCTAGTAATGCAACATCTTTTCCTTTGGTAGTCAAGACTGCAGGGTAACAAGCTGATTGCAGGGGAGATCCCACACCACATCTTCATTCTACAGCTCCTCAGTGATGTATCTTGCCTCTGGGCAAGGGAGTGGATCAGAACATCCCTTGGAGACTTGAGCAGAGCTGGAGCAGCTCCAAGCGCAGCTCCTAGGCTCGCTGCCTGCTCCATGCCAAGCTGTAGTGGTACAGGGGCTGATGGGGATCCAGGTTTTGGCTGGAGGAGCAGCAGTTCTGGTATGAACAAAGGAGATGCAGGCAAGTTGTTTTCCTCCTGATCCACTGCATGTTGCCTTCCACACCTGTGCAGTGTGGGGGATGTTTCCCCTCCCTTTGCATGGCATCAGGGTGGTCTGTAAATCCCTGTCCCTTGCATGGGCACAAATGCAAATGCTCAGTCAGCCATGGCCTCCCCAGGTGACGTTCAGCTTGTGCTTCCCTCTGCTCTGCCTGCCTCTCTGCAGCCTCAGCTCAGAAGCACCACTCAGGCTTTTGCATCTTCTCTCTTTAGCTTTGCAGCCCTGAAATGCACATTGGCTTCATCACATGTTATGTGTTGCTGACTGCGGGATGTGCCCAAATATTGAGTAACTTCCCAAGCTGAGCCTAACTGCAACTGATGGGATCTAGGGCTGTTTCTTTCCACTTGGGTCATGAAGAGCATTAGGACAGACAATTAGAAGATGTGCTGCCCTCCCCAAATTGCTGGTGGCAGCAGCCAGCAGAGAATCGGGTTGAAGGCTTGCTTGAAGGAAGATAAAGTGAAATTCTACTGGAGATGTCACATTGGGTCTGAAGATACCTTAAGTGTTTTGGAGACAACCAAGATCGATGTTAGATGGTTGTAAGTTGCTATCAGAGAGGGACATTTGGGAACCAAAACCCCAACTTTAGAGCTTGATTTTGGATTCCTCTTTCTTACAAATGGGGCTCAGCACATGGAACCTGCGTCTCCCAACAGGATGAATAACACACCAACTGTATCCCCCTTCCCAAAGCAGCCTTGGGCAGCTCCCATTAGATCACTTTAAATCCAGCCCTGGTTGACCTTTGTGTCCAGTTTAAACAGCATGACCAAATCCTTGCCCATGGGGAAGCCTTGTTTGATTGTGGAGGTAATAAGTTGATTCTAACACAAGAGCTGATAGTTTCAAGTAACTGAAACTTAACCTCACTGCATAAAGCGTCATTGTCCTGCCACAGAAATCCTCTGTCCGGGAGAGCACAGCTGCGGGGGAAATAAATGCTCTTCTTTTTTTCTTTTTCTTTCTCTTTTTGCTGTTTGTTTGTTTAAAACCCAGGGCCCTTGGGTTGGTTTCCTCTTGTTGGCCGTGGTGGAGCAGTGGTGGGATGTGGGTGCTGAGCTCTGCCCAGGGAGCTGGGGCTCCCCGAGTGACTGTGGGGCAAATTCCCTTTAATCCAGGGAATTAAACCCCGAGCCAAGCCATTGATGGTCATGGGTTTAGTTGAGATCCAGTCCAAATCCTGTCTCCATTGAAGTTAAATGAGAGCTTTAGCTGCTGGTTTCAGAGGGATCAGGGCTAGGACCTGCTGCCAGGTGTTGAGTGCATCTGCCCTACTGACCTCAGCAGGATGGGCTGCCCTGCCCGGGGTGGGATCCGGTTTCCTGGGTGCTGCAATGACCTCAGCAGTACTTAGAGTGGCAGTGGATGCTCCAGCTGTGCTTTGCCTCCCCTGTACAGGTCCTGACTCCACAAGAAGCCCACCTTGCTCTGTTTGAGCAATCACCAGGCAGCAGCTGCTGATTTGTCATTTGCCTTCTCAAAACCATCTCCTGATATGGAAACAGTTCATCACTGCCTGTAACCAGCAGAGATGTCAGCAGGAACACCAGATCCTGCCAGCATCTCTTTTGGACATCAAGGCAAGTGGGTCTGGGACAGCTTTATCTAGGGTAGGACATTACTACTGGTGTTGTACTAGAACTGCTTCTTGCCTGCTGCTCCTGCGCTGTGAGGCCAGGAAAAGCACTCTCAGACAGGCTGACCTTCCAAGATGTGCTATAAATGGAATAAAAACCCAGGTATTTTTGAATACATGTGTATGAGTGGTTATTTTGGACAGAAGCTGCTGGTTCTGGATGCTGGGAGCTGCAGGAGGAACCACCTCCATCAGTGCTGCATGTCCAGCTCAGGGCTGGAGAGACCTGGCTCAGGGCTCTGTTGCCCAACACACGCAGCCATGTTGTTCTTCCAGCAGTTCAGACTGTATGAAGGTAAGGGGCGTTGGAGTTATTTTGTTTGCTTATTTTTATTTCTTAAAAACTTCCTATATTTTTTAATTCCTCGCCCACACAAATCCATGGGGTGAACAAGCAAGGGCTTAGTCCAGCTGGTTTTGGGCACACTTGGAAATCCTCACGGGGACTTTTTATCTGGCAGTGCTGGGATCCTCTCTTCCCAGTCATAGCAAACATAAAAACATTTCTGCTGATTAGTTGTACTTATTTATTTGTCCGAACACACAGCAGCCCAAGCCTGTATTTGTGTGTGTACTCAAATGTCTTCCAAAAGCCACTCCTACCACCCCTGCAAAATAGTTGGAGGGTGACACAAGAGTAATAAACATCTGGCCATGGGAATGCTCTGGAGTGAATGAACAGGGACTTGTGAATGGGGACCAGTGGTGCTGAAGTGCTGGTGACTTCACATGAGATTGAAATAACCCAGGCTTAGCTGCCCTTGTGTCCCAAGGGAGAGGCAGTGACCCTGAGCACCCGGCTCAGGAAAGTCCCTCACTCAAGGAAGAGGCTTCAGAAGATGCTTCATCCAAGCTTTTCTGCTGGCATGGATCGAGGCTGGATTTGTGCTTAATGGTTCACACTGAAATCTGTGCTTAGTGTTGACTCACAGGGGGAAGCAGTGGTTTGTGATCTGTGGCAGGAATCAGCTGTCCTGTTCGTCAAAGCTTCCAGCTTGATGATGGAGTATTTGTTGGAAGATGTAAGAAATTCTACTGCTTGAGACTGAAATAATGTCATTTAATTGCTAAGACACTGGGAAAGCCTCAGAGACTGAGTCCATGCCAACTGCTGGTTCCCATACTAGTGAAATCCTGCTGGTGTAAGTATATTCCTAGACAAATGTGATTTTTGTTCTTTGCTCTGGGGAGTTAGCAAAGTTTTATTATTTTTTATTATTTTTCAAGCACTGTCTCTACAAGCTACTCACTTCTCCAAGGAAATATCTTTGCTGTTCCTACTAAGTAGGTGCTTTTTAAAAGCTTTAGAAAAATGAAAGCTGAAATGAAATCCAGAAACAATTAAATCATCCAGTTTTGAAACCTAAGTTATTGTCTCTGGTTTATGGGTGTCTTCCCCAGTCTCTTCTGGAATGCTTTGGGATTTGCTTAAAAACATTGCAGAAGTGGGAAATGGTTTTGACAGAAGAACCAGCCCTTTTTTTGCATGTCCTCAGTACAGAGGCAGCAACTATTAGAAGAAAACCCCAAATACTTTCTGCCTGACGTGTTTCTCATCTGCCACTGTTGTGGGCACTGTGAAATGCAGGAACACTGCCCAGCTGCTGGCAGTGCCCTGAACCTGCCACTTGCTCTTCTTTCCCAGGGCAGCACAAATTGACTCTCCAAGCTCAGAAGTTTCATGGTCCAGCTTTTCAGGCCCACACAAGTCACAGCCCACACTACAAAGAGCCCAGCTTGGCTCTGAGCCCTTGGAGGTGCTGATGGCTGGGGGGGCTCCATGGACCACCTGGTCCTGCACCTTGCATCTCTCCTAGCCCCCATCTGCAGGACATTCGTGGCTCTATCAGGGATTGCTGGTGTCCCAGCACCCCACCACTTTTTGACTTGAGCCTCTACCTCTTCAGTGCTTCCTTTCTTCTCTCTCCTGCCCATAATTAGGGGTGGATCTTGGACAGCAGGAACAAGTAGGGGAGGGAATGGTCATTGATGTGGCTCAGGCTGGCTAAGGAGGACCTCAGTAATGAACTCAGACAAGGACGAGGGCGGCTGTGCTCTGGGATGGATGTGATCTCCCCAAAGATCTCCCCTTCTGGACCTGGGGTTCTTCAGCATGTACCAGACTCAGATCCTGAGAAGCTCCAAGCCATGTGTCGCGTCTGCAAAGCCTTGGCCTGCTCATCTCAAGCCAGAGGTGCCTGATGAAGCTCCTGTTACCTTCCACAGTGGCCCAGAGCAGGGGCCTGGCTCTGCTTGCATCTCCTTGGGCAGAGGTATTTCCAACTGCCAGTGTAACATCACTTTTGTCCACCACAGATGCACAAGCAGGGAAGCTATGTCAAATCATAGGGGCATATCTGCTTTGGCCCTTGAGAAATCTCTTTTTCTTCCGTCATTTTGTGACCTGTGCCTTATCCCAGCTGGTGAAGAGCTGGTTTATGATTCATGGCTGGAAAGAGAGTCTCAATCAGAGAGTTTTGGCAGTGGCCAGGCTGAAGGTGGGGTTTGAGCATGGTACTGGCTGCAGGAGCTGTGAGAGCTCAATCAGCCCCACCAGGAGGGTCCCCAGCTGCTCCCAAGCCACCTGCACCTCTCCTAGAGGCAACCCCTTGCTGGCATTGAGATTTCTCTGCATGTGCCTTGGTCCTAGGAAGGCTTTTTTTCTCACAGGGAGGGTTGCACGGAAATAACCTGATGTGGGAATCTGCTCTTGGCACTGAGGGGGTTAAAGTCTGCTCCCTCCTTCTAGGCTGACCGTGGAAAATACTGCTCATGCCAGGGACTATGCAGGACAGAAACTAGGGCTCCTAGGATACAATGATACAAATAATACAACTTGTTCCACAAGCAGCGGAAACCAGCAAAGCCTGGTTTCCGATGGGTTTATGTTGTGAAGTAAAGGACGTGCATGAGTTTTCACTGGCCAGTTAAAAGCTAAACACACACCATCACCTTCTCATCGGCCACCAAACTTCACAAAACTTACATTCCCACCATAAATGGGAGCCCCCGTACCATGTGGCTGAAAGTGTCCAAAAAGAAAGCAGAGTTGGAGAGGAGGAGTGCAGGGGTGGTGTGGCTGTGAGAACCCTGTTTCTGTAGAAAATCAGGTTGTAAAAATGAGGATGCAGGCAAGCTCTGGGCTAGTTTAATGATGTTTCCATCATTTTCTACCTCAAACTATGCATCCGCTTTGTGATAATGATCATTTTGCCAGAGCCAAAGGCACTTAAAGGCAGAGGTGTTATATGACAAAGTGTTGGATTGGGGTTCTTCGGGCCCACAGGGAGAAGTGTCATTCTGTTTGGCAGTCTGGCTTTTGGCCTTCAAACTGGAGAAACCTGTGTCCCACTTTCTGTTTCAGCCCAGACTTGGTGTTTTTGCTTTGACTGCCCCTGCGTCTCAGACCTTGGGCTATCTGGGGGTCAGTCAGTGTGTGCTGAAAGCAGAGCCCTGTCTCTGTCCTGTGCACCAGGTGTGAGTGACCCCTGAGCTGTATCTGACACGGGGGAGATGCACCTCTCACATATCCAGCTTCTGGTGACCACATAAAGAAACCAGCAGCTTAGTTTTCTACTTTTTTTTTCTGCTGGGATCACATCATATTTGCTTTCTAGGAGACAATGCAGATGTGATGGAAATGTTCAGCAGATGCATGCTGGAGCCTCACAGGAGCCAGACCTTCATCTGTTTGTCACAAGCCCCTTCTTAGGAGCAGCGCCAGCTCATGTCACCCTTTGAGGGACAGAAGGGCAGTGGAGATGAGGCAGGAGCTTCCAACTAAACCCACCAAAGATGTTCTTGATGATTTTTGTCAGGATGTGGTAAAGGCTCCTTGGTGATGCACTAGTGGGGAGGAGGGAAAGTTACTGTGTCATTTTCATGAGGGTGGCAGTGGGGCCACTGGTGTCCCTTCACTCTGAGCCACCCACCCTTGGGGAGAGGCCCCAACAGAACTTGGTGTCCTGTGAGTGCGTGGGGGCTGGGCGAGCCCTGTTCTTGTTCCCACTCACCTGGGTAGGAAGCAGCGTGGTCCATACCCTCCCCCATCTCCTGAGCCAACCACGGGAGTTGTGACTCTGCTGTGCTCCTTGACAATTTGTCTCTGGGTTTGAGGGACCAGCACAACAGCTGTGCCCGGCCAGGTGGGGTGGCAGGAGGCTGCTCTGCCTCGCTGGGAGCGCAGCCCAGAGCTGTGGCGTTGGCAGGAGGTGGCACGGCTGAGGTGACTCCTCAGTGCCAGCACACGAGGCACCGCTGGGGTGCTCATTAACAGGGGGAGGAGAGGGTCTCGAGGTAAACACAGCAAGGCTGGCAGATGACTGCGCCATCTCTGCACAACCTCGTCTAAGCCTATTTATATAAATCATGTGAAACCCAAATTAGAATTTTATCCATCTGCTGTGCTCTAAGTCGCTCTTCCACCAGCACAGCAAGCCAAGAAAATGCTCTTAGCACCGTAAGATCCGCCTCGAGTGTGAGAAAGTTTTGCACACAAGGCCTGTGGCTGGTGTGGGGGGAGCAGTGCTGCACTTCCTGCAAGGCTGCAGGACAGGCTGTCACCAGGGCCTCCAGCAGACAGCAGTGTCTCGACATCAAAGGCGAGCCAGGAAGAGGTGTGGATGTTCAGTGAGAAGTCTCCAAGGCTCCTCACTGTGTGCGGGAGGACAAGGGCTCAACTCTGCCTCACGAGTGACACAACCGTGGCTGAAAGCGTGCAGCAAGACCGTCTCTGGCTGGCTCCCGTCCCGGTGCTGAGGCCCGAACGCTGGGCTCGGCTTGCCATGGTCTGGCACAGTAAGGAAGGCAGGGAAATGCGCTCTGCTCTTGCCCATGTTTCCTACTTGTAACAAGGCTGTACTTTCAGCCTTTCCCTCAGGGAGGCTGTTGCCCCTTTGCTTGGCAAATACCCAGTGCTCTGCACGGGGCAGCTCCTTGTAGGAGTTACACCCAGGCAGCCCCAGCACGGCCACAGCTCTGTGCCTGCCTTCATGTGTGCTCACTGAACCTGCCACTCCCGAGGGAGCACACGCTCACAGGAGCATCCCAGGGCCACTCCTGAGGGAGCACACGCTCACAGGAGCATCCCAGGGCCACTCCTGAGGGAGCACACGCTCACAGGAGCATCCCAGGGCCACTCCTGAGGGAGCACACGCTCACAGGAGCATCCCAGGGCCACTCCTGAGGAGCACACACTCACAGGAGCATCCCAGGGCTGATGACTGGGCTGGCCTGACGCTGCCCTGGCAGCCAGCGTGGGGCTGGCCCCACCACAACACAGCAATTTCTAGGAAACACATCTGCCTCCTCACACCAGAGGTCCCTGATGGAGATGATGACTCACCAAGGGATCTTTTGACCTCTTTACCCGCCACCGTTATGATCTGCCTTTTTTGGCATTTAGTGCTTTTCCTGTCATTAAAAATAAAACATTTTTAAAAAAACTATTATTAGTATTTTCCTCTCACCAAATTGAAGATTTCAGTGAACAGTTTGGAGGTAAACAAGCAAAGATGACACTATGGAGGAACAGTTGGTCAAGTTAGTGAGAGATGGAGCCAGATCTAAATACGGCACAGCCTTGCTGGTACGGAGCAGAAGGAAGGAGGCATATGTGTCTGAGCAGTTGGATGGCTGCACGCTCTGTTAGATTTCCTTAACATCAAGTGCGTATCTTCCTCTTTTCTTTCCTTTTTAGCGTTAAAAAAGGAGTAGAAGCTCACCAAAAATGTCTTTGGGTGGAAATAGGAAAGGGCTCCAAGGGGGTGATGGACCCTTTCCATCCCTACAGGCTGAGTTTATGGGTGCAGGCAGATATGTCTGGAGGAGATGCTCCTCCGCAAGGACCAAACCAGGAGGCCACCCCCAAAATTTGGGCTGGCAAAGGCCTTTTCCCAGTGACCTCCTTGCTGGCACTGATGGAATGATCGCTTTGGGTCGTGTATCCCACAGAATCCAAGATCTGCAAGAGGGAGGAGGTCATTGGTGTTCAGCTGGAGATGCTGCACACTGTCAGGCTCCCAGCTGGGCCTCTGCACACCAGGAGCAAGGTGGACCAGGTGCTCTGGGCTGTGCCCTCAACCTGGGTGTCTCCTCCAAAGTCCCAGGCCACTTTGTTGACAACAGAAAACTTGATTCCCTCTAGCAGTTAGTTCCTCCTGGAAAGTACATCCTCACACCCCACTGGTTGCATCAGCTTTTTGAGCCTCTTTGCCTGCTGACAAAAGCCTGCAGAGAAACCAATGTCCTTGGAGTGTGTTCACTGCTGGAAAGAGCTGCACAAGGATTTCACTCTCCCTCTTTGGCTGACTGTGGAGACAACCAGCGGTCAGGCTATGCCAGGGAGACCACACTGCTGGATGCATGCTGCCACTCCTCATGTGGCTCCTGCCTGTCCTGGTGGGCAACTCACAACCCCTGGGCTGGGGTGCTGAAGCTTTCTTGTCTGTGGGATGCTCTTGCTGCATTTTCCCACACCCAGGGAAAGGCAGGGAACTGGAGAGGAGAAGCCAAAGGTGAGACTGTTGCAAGCAGCTTCAGTCAGGGCTGTGCAGAATGTGACCTCCACTAAAAAGTCAATATTTGCCAGCAAATAACATATGGTTTTCTTTTTGTTTAATTGCCTCAGTCTCCTTAATTGCATTTTAGATCAGAGACCCCAAAATGCTCATCACAGGAGAAAGAAGTACACAGAGAGAGAATGAAGCAAGGCAGGTCCCAGAGCACTGTTTGTGCTGCCTGGTGTGTTGCAGAGGTGTCAGCTGCCTCAGAGCAGCACCTCAGCTACTTCTCATGCCCTCTGAAGACTTGTATGAAAATGACCAAGAAACAAAGGGCCCAGCGTGCTCCGGGAAGAGGAAAAGGCTGTTGGCGTTGCTTGAATGAAGGGGCTGAGGACAGTGCCTGACTGTCTGCATTCTGCACGTCCTGGGAAAGCAGCTGGAGATTGATCCTGGTCTGGTCACCCACTGATGAGCTAATTTTTAACACCAGCCATCTGAGTATATAAAGGATTAACCCTAACTTTTAGAGCTTTAATCACATAAAAAAACATGGTCAAAGCGTTTGTGTAAGGAGATGTTTCAAATGCCCTTTTGCGAATGCAGAGGTTCATCCTATTTGGAAACAGGAATATAGAAACAATCTTCTGCAATGCAACACTGCTGCTTGTTTCACAACTTTGCTTAATTCATTTCTATGAACAACCTGTTAATTCAGTTTAACTCAGTCTCTCTTCTCCCCCTGCTCCCCCTGTGCAATGCAATCCCATTTGTGTCTAGGTTACTGGCAACCAGTATATTAAGCTCTAGCCAAGCATATACTAAAATAAAGCTGCAATCTGCTGAAAAACAGGTTTTAAGATGGAAACAAATAATTAGAAACACACAAATTAGTGTCTGTCTGACAACAGGTTGAGCTCTGCACGGATTTAAACAAAGCTGTAATGGCAGGATGCGAGCGATTCAAACTGGAGGCAGTGGCTGAGTGTTGATTTTAATGGGTCAGCTGGAAAAGTTGTGGGGAAGGAGCAAGCCTGCTTGGTTTTGGCTGGGGCTGAGCACCCAGAACTGTGAGACAAAAAAGAAACACGCAGGGGCTTTGTGTAACTCATGGCCTTTCAAGGACTGAGGCCTCTGGTGAAGCAGGAGCTTTGGCTGATGCCAGAGTGCGGCTGCTGCCGCCTGCTCCTGCCCCTCTGCGGGTGCCTGCGCTGCTGGGGCTTTGCTGGGCAGTGGTGACACACCAGTGGCAAAGGTGAGGAAGCATTTTCTGTGTTTCTGTACCTTTGCTGTGGGTGTTTTTGTACCTGCAGACTCCACCGGTTTGGCACTGCCCCCGGGGCAAGGCAGAGAGCCCTGCCCGTGCCCCTCGGCCGGGCAATGGACAGCAGGGCCTCTGGGGAGCTTCCCAGCAGCTGCTGAGAGCAATTCAGCCAAATTCCCTTTTCCTCTCGTTCACACGAGCATCTCACCGCTGGAATTGCGGTGTGCCCGGTCCTCCGCAAGCCTGTGAGCGAGCAGATCACTCCAGCAGCATGGCTCGTTCTTCTGCACCCATTGTTATGGAAATCGCCTTAGAGACTGTTGCTCCAGCAAACATTTTTAGAAGCACGAGTGAGTTGCGCAACAGGAAAACTACTCGGAGGTGAGGAAAACCCCCCCCAGGCTCTCAGCACTGCCCCTTCCTCCAGCGGCGCAGTGGAGCCCTACTGGCTCTCCTGGTAGGGATGGGATGGATTTAGGGTGTTTCTTTGGCTGGTAAGGCAGGCAGAAAGTCCTTCTGGAGGAGAAGCCCCTTCTGCGTCAGTCTCCAAGGAAACCCTTGGGTGTTGCGTGGCTCAGCCTTTGTTGCACGCCTGGAGTTTGGGCAGTGGCTCACACATCCCAGACCCGTGCCTGAATCATACATCCACACTTTGATCTGCCAGTGGCATTTTATGGTTGCAAAGTTTAGGCAAATTGTGGGGTTTTCCTACCCCTAGATGCCACTTTATCTCGAAGAGCCTCATGGTTGGATTAGGTGTGTATTAGGTGTGCAGAAGTGAAACCAGTGCTATCTCTGTGTCAAATGCACATTCCTCACCGATGAGTCTGGAACGAGAAGTCTTCTAATGCTCCCACACCTCCCAGCTTCTTGAGAGCAAGCCTGGGAGCTGCGGTGCTTATGGGGAAGCTTGGGCAGCAGGTGCTCCCAGGTCTGCTGCCACCAGCCTGGGTGCAGTGCCTGAGGCAGGGCAGGTCACCCCGAGCTGGCTGCCTCTGCCCTGGTGACAAGCAGGAGGGGTAGAGGAGAGCAAGTCACTGCCCCAGAAGTTTCCAAACCCCCACAGGTTAGGGCTGGCCACCCACACGGGCAGTTTCACTGCTCACCCTCCCATTTGTGCTGAAATGCCCAGACCTGAGTTTTAATTAAAAAATCACCTCTTCTTGTCTCGATTAACTACAAATGATTGCTTCTCTTGAGTTTGTTCATACTCCTCATCACTGCCTGCTGTGGAGCAGGACCAGCTCTCCAGCCTGTGCGCAGGAGCTTTGAGCAGCCTCAGCTGATGGAAGGGGAAAGTACAGATCCAGTGACCTTTGTTTGCTGCCCACAGTCCCTGCCTGACATTTGAGGAGTGCTGTAAGTGCTGGAGGGGGCATGGGGATGGGGTTTTGGGCAAAGCACATGAACCTCATCCTTGCTGGTTGAATACCAGGCTGAGCCGTGACCCTTCCCTTCCCTCTCTGGAAGTCTCAGTTGACTTTCACGGTGGTGTCTCACCAGGAACAAGAACAGGACACCTCCTCCAGCTCTTTGCTGGCCAGGCAGAGGGACTGACCACAGTTTGTCTATTCCCAGGACTGTTTTACTGCTCACAGCAATGGAGCTGGAGCAGGGTGGGATGTTTGGCTCTGTGGCATGTTGTGCCAGTGCCACGGGATAGGACAAGAGGGAGCTGATAGGCTGGATCTGGGACGGGACCTTGATATCCCAATGGAGATGCTGGGAATCATGAGGTGGTGACAAGATGCCACTGAATAGCTTGGCTGTTAAACACTGACCTGTCAGGTCCCCAGCTTCAGCCTGGCTTCTCCTTGGCATCCCCCCAGCACTGCCTGGGGTGGGGAAGGACGACTCCATCCCATCCCATGCCTCCCTCCTTTGGCTTTTTCAAGCTGGCTGGTCTCATGTCTCCAGGCACTTCCTGCAGGGCCACAGTGCTGGGTGCTCCAGATGTGGTTGAAGCCACTGAGCACCCTGACCCTTATCCTGGTAAATTGTCCAGCTTTGGAGCCAGTACAGCTGAAAGGGTATTTTTCTCCCTGAACCTGGCAAACTCTTTATCCCAAGGATCCTTGGTGTTGTTGACCCCCAAACATCAACCCTCAACAGCCAGAAGCATGAGATTAGCATAAGCCCCCAAATTTCGTTGGATAAAGAAAATTTGAGGGGAGAATGAGAAAGGATAATTCTTTGGATTTTATGTTCTGAGCCACTGGTGCTTATTTTACCGCCCTTGGTACTTTATCTGCTGCACTTGTGCTGGCTGGAGGCTCCCTTTTGTTTTGTTTTGTTTGCTTTTAATGTGAAAACTGAGCTTTTTAGGGCATGTAGCTGAAGCTTGGCCACAGGAACTGAGCCCTGGGCCGTGCCTGACTATGAAAGTCAGATGCCTGTGCTGGACATCTGGCTGCTTTAGTGCCAGATAGCAGGGAAGAGCACTTTAATATTTATCCTGAGCTAAAAAAACAAGTAGAATGGAGAAAAATATACAAAGTAGGCCATGAAAACAGGGTTTGTGAACATCTGAGATCCGCTCCTAATTAATAGCAGTTCCCATCCCAGAAATCATACCATTCAGCAAAAGTTAATCATCTTTGCTCATACATATAATACACTTCAAGAGAGAATGAGTCACCCTCATTGAAATGTCTGATGTTATGAAATCCAGTGTGACTGATGTAACAGACCCAGCCAAGCTCTCCAAATTGGCCGGCAGCACCACGGCGAAGCTGCCTGTGTGTGAGCTGACTTCATTGAGTTTTCTTGTTTGCACCCAGAATGGATTTTCCCTTTAGTTTCTGGAACAGACCCACAGCAAAGGGCCCAGGAAGGCTGTGGGAGAGCAGGTGAGTGTGGCAGGAGGGTTGGCATCACCAAGCCCCCGTGGTCCTCACCTGCCAGCATGAAGCTGCTTGTCCCCATCTCTGGGAGCCCACAAAGCTGCTCTGCCAGTGGCCCTGATCCTGCAAGTATTTGGGCACCCATGTAATTCACAGCTCCTTGGGGTGTCTGAGACCAGCACTTCAATCACACCACTCTGCATTTGTAACCATTCGCAGGCCTGGGGATCTATTCTTCCCTGCTTGGTTGAGAGAGAAACGTTAAGTTGAATTCAGCATTAAGATTCTGCCTTGATATCAGCTGTTCCCTTTTAAATTAAATATTATTACCTGCAAACATTTCCTTTTAGCACTGGGAGCTGTTTGCTTGGTGTACTTTGTTTAAATGTCACCATATGAATTACTGAAAGTAATTTAAATATATAAAGACATATACTGCAAGTCTAATTTTATTTTGAAATCCTGAGCCAGGCTTGCAGCTGATGCAGCAGATAACAGCTCAGCCTGGCACCCCTGGTTCCTGGCCCAGTTCTTTAAATTAATGATTTGCGTTTCCAACACCTTTTACCCAACAAGTCTGGGCTCTCAGATATTTTCTCCAGCCAGATTTTCTTCTCTCTTTGAGGCTTTAAGGCCTCTCTAGGATGGTTGTGAGTCCCTTGGCAAGTTCTCTCCCATCCACCCGTCCACCTTGGCTGCCCTTTTTGGGCATCTTCTCCATAGGGCAAACCCTGGGAGCAATCAGATCAGAAATGCCAGGGCTCCAGCAGAAGAGACAGCAGCACTCTTGCATTTCGTGTTTTCCAACTAGACAAGATCCCCCTCCTGACACAACCTTTTCATCTCTCATTATCTTTATGAACAGCTTAAAAAAAAATTACCATTTCTGGCACACTGGCCCCGCTGCTGAAAAGTTGTTTCTCTTCCACCTCCTTCACCTGCTGGGATTAAAAGCTACAGGTAATGCTGGGGAGTAAATGAAAGGCTTTCCACGAGGAAATAAGCTAAAGCAGTAAACAAAAGACTGATTCTTAGAAGCAAAACAACTGAAGCTGTCACCAGGAAAGCAGGGTGATGAAGCACTCTGGTCCTCGGAAGTTGCCTTACACGTATTGGAAATTACCTTCTGACTCCACCAGCTCAGTGAGTCCGGTGCCACTGAGCTAAAAGCTTTTAGTTGACCTGAATACCCAAGGTTTTCAAGGAAATAGCATTTCCCATGAGAAATGTCACCACCAGAGCCAAGCCGTTCCTGAGAAAACCTTGGGTTAGGTGGATGATTTCTCTGCTCCTGGGAGCAGCCTCCCTGAGGAGCTGAGCTCCCACGGCCGCATCCCCGCGGGCAGCAGCCGCTCTGTGGGCACAGCCAGAGCTCTGCTCTCACACCTCTGCTGCCACGCCAGGGGGTCTCCAATGCAAGGTCCAAGTGAAAGCCTTTTAATCATCCTGCAGCCGTCTCCCGGGAGCGTTCCCCTTCCCTGCTGCCCTTCTCCCTCCAGAGCCGAGTCTGCCTTCTTACACAGAGCCGGTGACTCATTCCCTGGGATGTCTTTGCTGAAATTTGCCTGGTCACCTCTTTCCCTGAGCGCCGCTGCTTCCTCACTTGTCAGCTGGAGAGTGAAGGAACGGTGACATGCAGGCACAGTGTGTGCTGAGATGGCACCAGCTGCTCACAGGATCCCCCTTTCCTTGTGCCCTGGGTGTCCCCAGGCCGGTGTCTCCCCTCTGCTGTGGGCAGTGGTCAGGAGGGAAGTGATGTGTATCTCCAATCCCATCCTTTTCTCCAAGATCCACCACTTGAGCTATTAAATGCTGTGAGTTCTCGCTGCTCCCCTGTCTTTGCACGTTCCAGGGTGCTCTTCACAAGGTTGTACAAAGAGGAGCTTTATGAAGTCCAACAAAGGGAATAGGAACTCCTGCCCCCAAGGAGGAATGACCCCACTCACCAGTACAAATCAGGGACCAGCCAGCTGGAAAACAACTTTGCAGGTAAAAACCTGGGAGGTACTGGTGGACAACAAGCTGACCACGAGCACTGGTGCTTTCTCACAGCCAGCAACATAATGGGCTGGATTAAGAAGAGCATTGCCAGCAGGCCAAGGGAGAAGGAGGAAGGAGGTTTTGATTCATCCATTTTGACCAAACACTCCTGCCCCTGATGGAAACTGGACAGGCACCTTGTGAGCGTTTCAGATACTTCTTGCCAACTCTGAGGTCCAGCAAAGTGCTGCATGAAGGAGCAGCTTAAAGCCCATTTAAAGGTTTGGGAAGCAGGACACAGACAAAGGGAAGGAACCTGCCCAGCATCACACAGTTAAGCCAGTAATGGGTTGAGAAGTGACCAGACTCTTCCCTGAGACTGATTCAGTTTCCTCTATACTGGGTTGTGTTCTTGTTGGTCATATATGTGTATTCAAGAGTTGTGAGTGTACCCAAGAGTGTCAAGCTGGCCAAAGAGATTCTTTGTGTTCAAAATAAAGTCCTGTTTCCTGGAAACTAAACTTTTTTGGGAGAAAAAAGAATGGGGCTCAGCTGAAAATTGCTAACCCTGGGAGGAAAATAGAAGTTACTTTTTGATGCTCTGAAAGAGGAACCAGCCCCTTGCTCCTGAAATGCTTCATGGAAATGGCTTCCTGGAAGTTGTTCAGTTTTATTTTAATTGTTGTGAGGGGTTGCAAAGCCAAAGAATTTGCTGCAAGGAAAAACCCTCTGGAACTAGAACATCTTCACAGATGTCCAGCAGAACTTCTCCATGTGGGAGCAGTGCTGCCACAGCACAGGTGGTGAGAGCTCAAAGCAGGGCAGGAGCCTGGGCTGCCTGTCCATCCATATCCACCAAATACACCCAAACCAGAACAATTACATGAAAGAAATCAGCATTATGGGGAACATGCACTGGCTGGGAGACCTGCACGGCTCATTGGAATAAAAGGATATGAACAATAATTGACTTTAGAGCCACCCATGGTGAGAAGCAGCAGCACAGTGCAACCTGCTGCCCCAGTGTCTGTGTTGGCTGAGGGTTTAACTGGTGCATTTTGGGGTTTCACTGATAGCCAGGGCTGTGGGGCAGTGCCACGGTGCTGAGGCTGCCTCTGATGTGCTCTGGTGTAAATCCCAGGCAGCACTGCCAAAGCCACGGGGACTGCCCTGGCTCCACCTGTCAGAGCTGAGCTGGGCTGCACCCTTGCAGCAGTGGGGAGAAGTCCTAGCAGGGTTTGCATTTCAGAGGAGCACCCAGAAACCCAGGTGTCTCCTAGAACCAGGCTGAGGAGCAGTGACCACCCATGTCTGTGTGGGGAGAAGCCTGTCCTGGTAGTTAGTGGCCCTGCTTGAAATCAGACCCAGCAGCATAGTGAACAGGGAGAATACAAAGGCTGGGGAGCCAAAGTTTGGTGGTCTTATTTCTCCTCTCAGGTTCTCTCACCTCCCACACCTTCTCCCACCAGAGGGACAGGCTGGGCACTGGAGAGGCCACGCAGAACCTTCCCTGGGAGGCTCTGCACTGCCTGCACCCACTCCAGATCTTCACCATCTGGCCGCTTCCCCTGCCACAAGTCAGCATCCCGGCAGCAGCTTGGGGGAGATGAGAGAGGGTCACAGAACTCACCCCCTGGGCATGGACTGGGCAGCTGGGCTGGGGACACAGCTGGATGCAGCCTGCTCAGTGACAGCCCTTCCTGGTGGGTGGTGAAGCTGCTTTCTCAATGGTTTCCTGTGAAAAGCCTGCACCAGGAAGCTCTCCACTTAGGCTCCTTGGAAAAAAAATCTTTCTCTGCAGGAAACTGCTTCTTGAAAACAGCCTGTCCGCCTGGAGAAGCTGCCGAGGAACTGACGTGTGCGTGGGGCGGGCGAGGGGCCGGATCTCCGGAGCCAGGGAGGGGATGGAGCCGAGCAGAGCCAAGGGCCAGGGCTCAGATAGCACCAACAGGTCCTGCACTCCATGGCTTGGGCCATCCCTCTCTTGCTTGACTCTTTTCTAAGGAGGAAGGGCTTTTCTGGCATACAAAAGGAGGAGTAAACGGGACATGGAGGTCTGTATGCAACATCACACTGTGCAGGCTGGGTCCCACACATGCCTGAGACAGGCCTGAGAGTAGATGTTATTGGCTTCATAAGCCTAATAAATATCCTGTCCTACTCCACCATTGCAGTGACAGACTCTGGAGGGTCTCATGCCAAAGGGAGCACTGGAGCTTTCCCCTCCTCTAGTCCTGTGCAGAAGAGGATTTTCCAAGGGTGATGACACACAGGTAAAAAGGATAAATAATCTTAAATATTCTCCCGTTCTTCCTCTGGAAGGAGCCTGGAGCCCAGGAAGTGAGGCAGGGAAGAAGTAAAATGGTGTTGTTTAAGGATGTTTTCAGTTTAATTAGATTGGAGGTGCCCTCCCTTGCTGGTGGAGCCTCTGGGCTCTTGGCTCTTGCTTAAACATGAGCCCCCTTTCTCTCCTGGGTTGCATAGAAAACACGCCCATTTCCATAAAAACGCAGGAGTTTCCTCAAACCCTGAAAATGGAGCCTGACTTTTCTTGGGTGGCCAGTGAGGGCAGTGGGAACAAATTGATGTATGGGACATGTCAGTTCCCTTTTTCACTGTGAGGATGGTCAAATACTGCACCAGGTTGCTCGGAGAAGGTGTGGAGCCTCCATCCTTGGCGATATTGGGATACCCAGTAATAGGTGCAATACTTGCCCTGAGAGATACTGCTGTGAGACAGGAGCTGGACTGGACACTCCTCAGAGGGACCTCCAGCCTCAGCCCCTTTGTGACCACTGTGAGATGGTAACAGCCCCGGGCTGCCCAGACACTGCACGAGCCTCCTGGCTTTTGCACAGGAGGGGATGGTTTGCTTCCTCTGCAGGAACCTGCCAGAGAACAATTTTGTTGTCTTTGCAGCAGAGTTCATTGACACATTAACATGAAGGTCTGCAGTTGTGCAGCAAAAGCACATCTCGGAGAGTCAAATGTTATGTCCATTTAATAGAAAAAATGGCACCAGCCCAGGACCTGGCAATGCCAGTTCCTCGTGCTTGTGTCTGCCTTGTGCTTCACGAGGTGCCCCACGAAGGTTTCTCCTTGTGGTGCTTCTTCCCCAGCCCCCATCCATCTGCTTTGCTGTGTGGAAGATGCTTGCAGGGCTCAGCATCCTCGCGGGATGGAGCCCGACAACAGAGACTTTGCCCCGAGGCAGAGTTTTGTTAGGAAGGGTGGATCTGTTCCCATGGCTGAATTGGATGCCTGCAGTGCCAGAGCTGATGCTCCACGGGAATGGTTTGCTGCAGATAGGAGACTTGGACCCTCCTGCTGAGCATTTGTGGGTGAAGGGCTTCGCCAGGCCAAAGTCATCTGACATTTTTCTCGGGGGCGGGTGAAGTTAATGAGTCCAGATTAGGCAGTGCGGAGGCTGGGGAGCTGGATTTCTGCTGAATATATATGAAGACAAATGTAAATTCTAAACTTTCTAGGGAGTATTTTTACCCTGGCTCAGTGTTAACATTGATAAAAATAGTCACAAATTAGTGCAGGAGTAGAAAGTAAAATTTGGGCTTTTTTTTCTCCCTGTTAAAACCATGCATCTGTTTCTCTACCAGGAGTTAACCTCTTACATGCATTAATGAAACATGGGGTAAACCATCAACAAGTGCCCTCTCCTGACAAAATAACTCCTACTACATTAAATAATTAGGAAGGGAAGCTGAAGTTAAATAAAAAGTCTTTTTTTTTTTTTCTGTTTAAGATAGAAAAAAGTGATTCAGTCCTAGAAATTCAGCACTGCAAGAGAATGTTAACATCACACCAGCCCACCTGCTTGATTCCTTAGCACCCAAACGCTTGCAAAGGTGATGGGAGGTATCAGCCTCATTCTACAGATGGGAAGTACACAAAACTGTGATTTCACTCAACGTCACAGAGCAAACCTGGGGGCCAGAAGCTTGCCTAGGGGCACACATTACCTGAGCAAATTCCCAGCTGAAATCCTGCTCACAAAACATTGCTTTGAGCTGCTATTCCAGCACTGAGTTGCCAGGAAAGTGCTTCCTCTCTTGGTACTGATGGATATTTGACCACAGGCACCTGAGACAGGTGAAGCCTCCTTCTAGAAGGGGCTTAACAGCTTTATGGATTGGTATCTGGGCCACCAATCATAGCTGATACCCCTTACTGGATGTGGCAAACAGCTGATGAGTGGTGAGAAGGTAAGTCCTACAAAGGTTTAGCTGCCACAGCCCAGATTTGTTGGGGGAGAGACTGGAGGGAAAAACTTTTGGGGGTGAAATGTTGTGGAGAAAGTGCATGTTGAAAAGAAAAAAAGCTTTTCAGAGGCTAATTTTTAAGAAGTGACTATATATTAACTTCTGACCAGCCCCTAATTTACCTTACTCTTCAAATCCTTAGGAGCCCCTGTCTCACCTAAGCTGTAGGTAGTACTGTACATCCCATTGGGGTGTGACACCTTCTGCCCTTTACTCACATCTTGCCTCCCCCCTTGGCTCAAAGCAGGGTCTGTCACATCCTTGGGAGTGATGCCTCTGCAGGGGCTGCCCAGGCCTGGAGTGGGTTTTGGGCAGACATCTGCTAACGATGCACTTACCTTGTGTTCTGCCGTGACTCATGGGCTTTGTTTCCAAAACACCAAAACAGCCTGTGGGCTCCGCAGTCAGAGAACCTGGGAAAAGAGAGGTGGCGGTGATGGAATGAGGAACCTGAGCTGGCATCTGCACTGACATCATGGGAGATGGGGACAGATGAAGACAAAAGCACTCTGAAGCCAAGCCAGCAAGATGGGGCTGTGGGCAAGGGGAAGTTGCCTGGTCACTGCACTGGGCATCAAGTAGAAGGACTGCTGGAGGAGAGACTCTCTCCACAGCAGAAAAACAGCCAGAAAAATGCACACAACCTGTATTAGAAACCCGGGTCAGGTCTGGTAGCATGGCATAGGGACAGTGGCAATCCCCAGGCTCCCCAGGGCAGTGGTCACGGCACCAAACCTGCTGGAGTTCAAGAAGTGTTTGGACAATGCTGTCAGGCATGTGGTGGGATTCTTGGGATGGTCCTGTGGAGAACCACAGCCCACCAAACCCACCAAGATGGGCTCAATGATCCTTGTGGGTCCCTTCCAACTCAGGATATTCTATGATTTTATGAATCCACATGTAGAGAGGATTATCACTTTGTGCTGTCCTTGTCACAAACACATGGGTCTTTTGGGACATGAGCTGGAAGCTGCCCATTTCCGGACATGTGTTGATCTTCTGCCTGTCAGCAAAGCCTCGTATGTGGGGCGACAAACACCACCACCATCCCTGAGCCCCTGCCCGCTGCGCTGGGCTGAAGGAGGTGCTGGCGCAGCACGTCCTGGCCCCAGCCTGCAAGCCACGTCTCAGGAAACCTTGCGGGGTCGAGGTGCTTCCTCCGTGGGAAGGGATTTGGGGGAATACCCACATCTCTGCAGAGCGGGGGTTTACTCTGTGACGGGAGAAACCCCCGAGGATGTGAGTCCCCGAGGCCGGCAGGCCGGAGCCTTTGGCCGAGGCGCACTTTGGAGCGGCTGACTCCAGAGGGCAGCACGGCCCGGGCTGGCACCGAGCGCTGCCGCCGCCCGCGGGCTGCCGGGGGCACTCGGCACCATCGCCCCGGCCCCTCGCAGCCCGGAGCAGCCAGAAGCGAGGGGAAGCTCTTCCAGTGTCCCGCAGGTCCTGCCTGGGCAGGCAGAGGATGTCGCCCTGCTGTTAAATGACACTATTTTGCTTTTGTCCTTCTCAGGGCGAAATCTGGTCTTGTCTGCACAGGTGACGCACCTGGAGCCTGTCCCGAAACTAATGTGGTTGCTGCTGCGACCGCAGAATGGAGGTGAAACATTTCTCTTCTGGTTTCACAGGACCGCACGCCGGCGGCTACACCTGCCTCCCTCGCACCACCAAACAGGATCCCTGTAAGATTTCTGGGCTGTTTTCAGCACAACAGGGACTTTAGACCCAGATTTTAGTTCTTTGCGCAAGCCGCTGCTGTTCCCCTTGTGAATTGAAGGTGCCTCGATAAACATTCTGAAAGGTCAGCTATTTTCACTGCGCCCGTGGCTTGCATAAGAACCTCAACATCCTCTGCTGCAAAGAGCAGTGTTAGGAACTTCCTACTGCCACACTGAATCACAATAGCTTCCCACAGCAACCAGTGGTAAAAATAAACTGGGCAAGGGGAAGTGGACAGCTTCTGCTGTTCCGCTTTCTTGGGCACACTTGAGTCACAAAAAAAGCGATGTAGAACAAGACATTTATTTTGCTGATGCCAATGAAATCCATGAATGGTTCAGAGCACGGTCCTGCTGAAATCACGGAGTGTTTTGCAATGAGATGCTTGCTGTGCTCAAAGTTAAGCGTGTGCCCAAGTGCTGTCTTAAGTTGATATTTTCATTAGGATCTAGACTTAGGAATTAAACTAAAAGGAGGCAGGGACCCCTGCATATCTGAGTGCTGCTTTTATACTACAGGCACAGGGATGCAGTCCTCTTGGGATATTTTATGTGTTGAGGGTATATAAAAGACCACTGAGGAGACAGTGGCTCTGTAATGGTTTCAGTAGTAGATCTTGGCTTTGAGAAAAGCAGATTTTGACCATAAGAAAAGTGTCTTCAAATACAAATCAATTTGGAGTTTTGCCTAGCGACAATGCCATTTGAACAGCACAGTTTTCAACAACATTACAACTAAGACTTTGTGTGTGCACGTGTTTGTTTGTGTGTGGGGGAGTGTTTTAAGAGCAATATCTTTCCTGTTGCACAAGGTACAGCCCAGCTCTTGAAATTCAGCCAACTGGGAAAAAAAAACTCAGGAGACCTAGTCAGGCCCCTGAGCCTGGGAATCTACTGGTGAAACAGACCCTGCCTCTTCCCTTCAAACAGTGTGTGCTGACAAAGTTTATATTAAGAGGCTAAAGAGATGAGAAGTTAGGGAGAAAAAAAAGGAATGGTTCATCTATCCCAGTCTGGGGAGAAGGAATGTCTCCCCCTCCCACCCATGCCCATGGGAATTTGGAGAGCAAGGGCTTGTAGGATGACCCAGGTGAAAAGGGACCACAGGAGAGCTCCAGTCAAACCTCTGGCTGAGAGCTGGGTCAGCCTTGGGGTCAGGCCAGGTTACCTGGGGATGCGTTGAGTTGGATCTTGAAAACCAGTGAGGATGGATATTGCACAACCTCTCTGAGCAATCCACCAGTGTTTGACTGCCTGCATGGTGAAAATAGACTGCAGTAGAAGTGGCTCATACAGAACCACGTTTTTAATGTCATCCTGCTCATTAAAAAGAGAAAGATCAAATCTATTTTGTAACAGGAACAGTTTGTGTGAGGCACGGAAAACTTCTGGTACCGGAGGACTGATTCACATGAAAAGGAATGTAAAAGATGGAAGGAAAGTAAAGTGTGCCTCCAGTTACATTCCTGTTTCGAAATGTTATTATTGCAGCACAAAAGGTTTGTATTTATAGTAGTGGATACCAACAGGGAAGATACTCTAAAAATAAACAAGGATGCACGGATAAAAACATCTATGTTGTAGCTCATTCTGAGAACGAAAGGGAATGCGGAGGCTTAATGAGTCTCAGTCGATTTTATTTTGGAACTGTGAATTCCTGTCAAAGACCAAACAGGGCTGGGCACGACCCACTCAAAACCCACGCGGGCCTCCACAGCGGCCGGGCCGTGCGCTGTGTCACTTCACTGCCTGAGCTTTCCATTGAGCTGTAGCCCTCGGTGCGGCGGAGGGCTCGGGGCAGCCCCGGCGTGCCCAGCCGGGCGCCCCGCGACCGCGGGCCCTTCCCGCGCTCTGCCCCCGCCGCGGCCCC
>WEKY01000110.1:173777-205465 GCA_013390045.1 Picathartes gymnocephalus | reverse complement strand
TTTTTTTTTTTTTTTTTTTTTAACAAGAAGCTTCACTATTCATTCATTCCCCAAATAGCTTTCTCTCTCATTGGACAACATCTTCCTGCTAGGACAGTCCAAGCCTGTTCTGACAGGCAGCTTATCTGCCTGGCAGCTCTGACTGCTTCCTCTGTCTCTCCTTTGTGTGGGAGGTGTTTTGTCTTTCCAGACTTCTGCTGACTTCAGTGGGCATTAGCTTGTGCCCAAACATGCATTGATAGTGCAGTTCAGTGCTGAAGTTCAGCACTGGTTTTTATTTCTGTCCCTGCAGTGTGTTTTTCTTTGCAAAGGGAAGGATTTAAGTGGTTTGGGGTGGGAAGGAGAGTTGTTGTTGAAAGCTAGTGAGGCTGAGGTTCTCAGTTCACCCTAGCTGCCTCCATCCTGTGAGTCCTGCAGCAGGACATGGTGAAGGCATTGGTGTTGAGGAGTGCCAGGCTGATGGGGGTTCAAATAAAGGCCTGATCTGCAAAAACCCTGTATTGGAAAAAAGCCCAGAGCAGCCAGCTTGTTACTTTCCTGTGTTGCCAGCTGCTCAGGCAACTTACAGAAATTTCCAGTCTAGTTTTAAATCTGGTAAAAGTGGAGAGAAGGACATGAAATGTGTGTGCATGAAGCAAGGCTTACAAATGTTGGTGTTTTGAATAAAAGAAAGTCAGTCATGTGTGAAACTGCAATTTGTCAGTGTGCACTCCTGATACAGAATCAATGCTTTCCTTGAGATACAGTTTCCAGTCAATAAAACTCTGGATGGTGGTTCTTGAATCTCCAGAATTTCTGTGAGCCTGTTCTTTGTGGGGAAGTATTTGGGTCTGTTTGTGAAGTTGTTAACTTTTCTCCCTGACCTGTGGGATCCTTCCTACTGTCCGTGTGATGCCACCACATGTCCAGTGTTACTGCTTGCGCAGTGGCAGCCCAGGGATGTTTGTAGGTCAGGGATGACAGATACTCAGCAGGGCTCATCTGTGCTATTAATTAATTGCATTCCAACAGCAGCGAAAGCAGCAGCAAGAGTAATAAACAAATTATAATCTACATTATGAAGCTGACAGGTGCCACCCACTCATTACCTGTCTTTAACCACTCTCATTACTACCCAGTCTTTGTGGAAACTAATCTTGCTGCTCAGTGTCCGACTTGTTCACTTAATGCCATTATGTGAAGCAATCGGCCTCTCCCTGTGAAAGAAGAGGAAGGTGCTTTTCCTGAGGCTTGTTCTCTGGATGCTGGAACACAGGCAGCTCTGGGGTGGAGGAGGCTGAAGGGGCCCTTTGCAAAAACATGGAAATTGAAGACTGAAATCCACAGGGACAATCTGGGAAGAAGCTGGGGATGGGTAGCAGGATGGGAGATTGTCACCAGGAGGAAAAGTCTGCACTCTGTTCATCTCCATGGATTAAGGAATAGTATTCAGTGAAAGGGGTGATGGGAAGAACCACATTTTTTTCTCTCTCCGGATGTTTTCCAGCCTTTGGGAGCAAGTTGGGTTGCTGACTAATGACCCTTCTCTTTGTGGCTGCCCCAGGGCATTGCAGAAGGAAGTCCTGGTAATGTTTCTGTGGGTACCAGTTCATGCTCCCCCCAGGAAAAAGAAATTGAACTCCAGAAATTTCTTGCAGTGGTCTGGCTTAGGGTGAGCTCAGCAGAGTCGAAGATGCTCAGCCAGAGGAGCTCAGCCTCCTTGCCTGGCTGCTCTGTTGCCTTGTGTGGGTCCTGGTGTTAAGGACTGTGCTGCAGCTGCTCTCCTTTCCTCACTGACACAGCTGGGAGCCTTCCTGGAGAACATTATTGAAGCCTGGAAGATGAGGAGTTGAACTGAGAGACCAGATGGGAAAATAGGTCTTTTTCAAGATACTCCATGGATGGCTGGACCGTGGCCAGCCAGAGGTTCTGTTGTGCCCTCAGAGTTTGGGGATATCTCATCAGGGCGTCTCTAATGAGTAAATAATAAGCCAAACCGTGAGAAACACAGGCAGAGAGGTGAGGCTTTCCCAGTGGAGGACTGGCATCAGTCAGATATAACAAGGGTCTGTGAAGAGCCGAAACTGTTGGCTCTGTGTGTTAATGAAAAAGAAGAATAAGTGGCAGATGAAATTTTCTCTTGACTATTCAGAGTAGCAAAACCCCAAAGCTGTACTGAACAGCTGTAGGAAGTCCTTGCAATATGGACTGGTGGGGTTGTAGCATATGATGCTGAGAAAAGCAAAGCAATCCATCTCAAAATGGGATAATGTCACAAGGGAGAGAGATCTCAGAAGTGCAATGAACTGTGCTGTGGGAGCAAGGCTTGATTCCAAGTATGGTCAAAAAGACCCCAAACAGTCAGCCTCTAGAAAAAGAGCTAAGAACAAACTGGATAAATGCATTGTATGAATCTGTGGTGAACAAAAGTGTTTGGAGATTTGGGGGGCATTAGAGTACCTAATGCAAGGAAAATCCACTGAGTGCTCTTAAACATCAATACACAGTATCTTGTTGAGAAAATCTTGCATCTGCAAAGAGCTGGAGCCTGGGCAAGCATCAGTAATGTAACACAGTTACATGCTACATAGCTGCATCGCCTGTTCTTACATTCTTCCCTTGGTTCTGCTGTTAAGTACCACAGAAAATAGGACAACAGGGCAGGATGAAGCTTGATCCAACAATAACTAGTGTCTGTGATTCCTCTGCTTTCCAAAAAACCTGATGTCCTGGAATAAGCTGTGTGGCACACTATGATTCTGTGTGTGTGAAGAGCAGTTGTGGAGGTTGGAGGTAGAGATACTGTGCTCTCTCACTAAAGAGATCTGCTGGAGTGCATGGCTGGAGGAGAAGACTCCTTGAGGCTGTTGTACATCTGACATCAAATGGACATTGCAAACAGACAGCCCAAGCAACGAGAAGGTCTTTGTACCAACAGAAGCATCTCGTTCTTCACCAGCACCAGTCACTCAGAAATGGACAGAACCCTTAGGTGATGGAAAGCCATTGCCTGGGTCAACAGACCTGCCTCTTGTTTCCTCTGAGGAATGTTTGGGCAGGAAATCAACTCCAAAAGGATTTGTTTTCTTTGACCTGTCCTCTTCCATCACTCCCTAAGTACTGTGCTTCTGGTGAAGGAGAACTGGATGATGTGGAAGTAGCTGGATGGGTCAGGTTGACTCATCCTGCCCTCAAAGCCCTTGTGTGCTACTTTAACGCACACCACAGTGGGGCGAGACACTGTGTGGGAGTGTAAGACAGTTCCTAATGTTGCTGTTGATCAAATGGCCCACTGAGTCTCCTGATCTGCTGTGGTGATAAGTCCTAACAAGGACTCTCTCTTAATTCTCATTATCCTCTGTTGGCGTTTCCTGCCCACATACACTAGATATTTCCTATCAACAGGGAGGAACCTCTGTGGAAGATAGGATCAGATTCCCAGGAGCCAGGCTGTAGTAAGAGTGAAGAAAGAATGAGGAAACTGTCCTAATTTGAGGTTAATCTTATAAATACAGGGTTGGATACAGACAATAGGAAGAGAAATGCCAGGAGAGCTTTAGCATTTAGTTAGGAAAGGATCGTCTTTTTCCAGGAGTAGCCTAAATTGTAACTTATGATGTGGTGAAGTTGCTGTTTGATGTCAGCTTCAGCAGAGGGGAAGAGACAGATTCTGCTTTGTGTTACCAGAGGAGGAGTAACCTGAGAAAAAAAAAACAGTGAAAGGTGTTTTTAAAAGCAATTTTTTGTCATCTGTGCACTGCTTCAAGCTGTAGTGCATGGATGGAGTGTTTAATTTCCCAGGTTTTATTTGAATAAGACAGTAAATAAGGAGAAGAAAAGGGCTGTGTGATTTTCTTCCCGAAGTAGACATGCTAATATACCCCTTGGGTATTTAAAGTTGCATGGCATTGCTGAAAATGCAGAAACCCACAGATCTTTTCTTCTAGTGTAAATGGGTTATTGGGGTGGGGTGTTCCTTTCCCCTACCTAGATCCATAGCTGGAGCCTGGACCAGTCAGAGGCTTGGCCTGTCCCTCATGCTCACCTTTCATGTAAGTGTGCTGAAGCTATTTGTGGTGGGGATTTCTTTACAGACATTTGCTTTTATGAACCTTTCTAGACACCCTCTTAAACTGAAGAGCTGCCTCCTGCCTGTCCTGTCCACATCACGGCACCACGCACAGAGCCTGTGATGCCTCTGTGAGTTTCATTCGCAAGCAGGGTGAGAGCTGCTGCCTGTTTGTGAGAAGTGAATTGCCTCTGTGGGGGGCGTGGGGGTCCCTAACTGCATATTCACGTACAGCAGGTGTTCCAGCATGATCCCATGTGAATGACTACAATGCAACAAGGTGTGGACACTGGTTGCTCATCCCCACCCTGAAGGTGGTGTTGCAAGTTCCTGAAAAATGCCGTCATGCCCTTGTGGGTTTGGACTCGTTTGGCTTTTCACTCTCTGTGTCCTGATCACAGGTGCGTGGTGGTGGTGGTGTTTTATTTGTTGCCCAGCTCTGGGCTGATTGCTGCTTCTTCCCTTAGAAGTTTTACTGGCCTTGCTTTGGACCAGGTTTGTGAAGCTACAGTGAGGTACAAACCCCTGCTGCTTCCTAGAAACTTCCAGTCCCTTTTGGGTAGTCCAGCTTGGACAGGAGGTCTTGCAAAGCTTGGCCTAAGACAAGTGATACAGTAGTTCCCTGTCCCGTGCTTCCTGTAGGAGTTAGGACAAGGCTTTTTAGCTGTTTATATGCCATCTGTATCTTAATTTCCCACTTGCTATTGTTTCTGGCCCTCCCAGGATAATTGATATTTGCCTGAAAGTCAGTAGAACAACCATGTTCTGCCATGTGAACTCCCAATCCTTCCCAGGGTGGCTGGCTCTGTTGTTTTCTCACCATGGCAGGTTATGCCATCCAAGGGTTCTACTTCATTACAGACAGTGCAGTTTGATGGCTGGCTTGGTTTTGTTTTTGGACTCTGTTTAAGATAAACTCTGTCAGGGAGCAGGGCTGGCTCAGAGGACATGCACAGTGGTGTGGGCATATCCTCTTTGTGCTAAGTTTCCTTTCATAAAGGGTTGCTGAGTAGTGCCTACAGGTGGTTGATGCAGCTGGATAGTGAGCAGGGTATAATTGCTTCTGCTATCTTCTAGGATGTGCTTCCAGCAAGTCATGACACCTGGTAACATGCTTGTACCAACTATTAACCTTGTAATTATATAAGTGGTGCTTTAATTCTGCCTGGTCAGCAGACAGGTCTGGAAACATAGACTGTGGCTCTCCCTGGTCACTGCTGAAATGCTGTGCCTGGTCACTGAATTCACTGCATCTTGCTGTCAGTCCTTGTCAGGTGCTCCACTCCTTCTTACAGCTCAAAGCCTGCCCTTGTTGCTGGTTTTCTCCTTCAGTCCTTCTACAGCGTGGTTGTTGGAATGTTGATGCTTTGCTGGCCAGGTGCTGCTGTGTGGTGTTTGTCCTCTTACAGGTGACAGATACCCTGCAGTGAAGAGCTGTGAGGCTGAAGGGATCAACATTCCTGCAGAGCCCTCTATCACCTGGAGTGGCACTGGATTTCAGGAAGCTGGAAGAACTGGAGTGAGAGTTGAGGCTTGCTGCAGGAGAAGATTCAAGAATTCTTGTTTTGTGTGTGCTGTTGGGATCTGGTCTGCTGCAGGAAGAGGAGTCCCTGTGCTGCTGGCTGTGCAAGGGACACACCAGCTACAGGGTGCTCAGCCAGGCAAGGGACAGATGGAAAGGGATGGCCTGCACTGGCTGTCTACAGACTCTGGACCGAGCCACCAGCAGAAAGATTGAGCTCTGAGCTTTTAACAAACCACAACCTCATGGTCCAGCCTTCTTCTCCAAGGCCTCCTCTGAGCATAGGATTAAGGTGTCAGGCCAGAGTACCGAACTGCTGGAATCCTGATCCTCACCTGGGAAGGTGTTCCCTGGAGAAATGGAGACAGCAGCATCCTGCCCTGTGGGAAGCCCTGAAGAAGAGAAGGCTTGGCCAGGAGGAGGTGGGGAGCACACGGGAGGATCTTGGGGTAGGGTTTGAGGACAGGTTGACTTCCAGGTCCAGCTCTGGGGCAGCCCTGATAAATGCTCTTCACAGCACTGGGAGGGACAGGTGTTCAGTGAGCAGGGTGGGGTGGATGCTCTGTGCCAAACTCTCACTTGTCTCCTTTCTCCTTAGGGCATTTTTCATTCACTAAACTTGCTATGAAGGCAGCTTTGGTGGAAGTAATCAGTTTCCTGAAAGTAGAGGCCTTTTCTGGCTGAGCACCCAGTGTTGGGGCTTGGGTGAACTGCTCTTTGGAAGAGCAGAGTGGGAAAAGTGGGGAGTTTTGCTGTTTGCTCCATTACCAGTCACTATGGACAAGGATACAAAGCAACAAACAACACCAAAAAGCAGAGAGCCACTTTCAGTTGTCTGCATTCAGATGCTCTTAGTGAGCAGAGCAAAGCTTTGAATGGAGAGCACAGCCTGCCTCCAGTCTGTCTGTCTTCCTCCTTCCTAGCTCTAAACAAGATTTCAGGTGTGTGGCTCCAGAATAAGCAGAGAGAGCCAGTTTAGGGTGGGCACCATCTTTGCCCTCCACTATCTCTAGTGCCCCAGTCAGCAGGGATGTGAGCCTGGGCAGCACCCCTGTGGCATGGCTGTCAGAAAAAATAACAAGCTGGCAAGTCCTGACTCCTTATTTATATTTTGGTGAAGGTTTTTATCATGTTTCCTGCAGACACGGATGGAGAGGAACGGGTGGTTCTGCTGTTGGCGTGCCTTTCTGATAAAAGCCAATGGCTTTTCACAAACTCTTGAATTGCTGTTGGATCTCAATATATCCCCTTTTGCTTTTTCATGTCACTGCTTCTCCTGTGCCTTCTGGAAGACAGGTGTCTTATGTGCAAAGGATTTTTAGGAAGCTGCTTAGCCTGTTTACTTTTCATCTTTATAACCCTTATTCTTTTTTTTTTTTAAATTCTTCCTCTGCTCCATAAACTGCCTGTTTACCTTCCCCAAATAGAGAAAATTTACAGGAATATGTAATCTGTTAATTGAAATTGCTTCTTGCTGTGCATGGAAACAAAAAAAAGCAAACTACAACTGTAACACAATGAAAGCATAAACAGGAAAACATACCAAAAAAAGCTTCATTTTGGAGACATAGTCCCTTAACAATGCAAAACCTTCTAGGGCTGGAAGATCTGCGAGTCAAGTATCAATTGATGTGATGTACCAGAAAAGGAAATGTTTAACTTTTGTATTTATGTCCAGTAAATCTCAATGAAGCCTTCAGGGAAAAAAACAATTCAGGAGGATTCAAAGGAAAGCAGTTCGGAGGGCTTCCGGCTGTGTACGCAGCACTTTAAATTTAAGAGCTTCATGGGAATGTTAATAGTTTGCTCTCAGCAGTGTCACTGGAATGAGTCTGTAATTTGGAAACCTTTGCATGACTTTCAATTTTAAAGTAAAAGAGAATTCTAGCCTAGATTTTAAAAAGTTACCATGGAAGGGTCCCTCAAACCAGTGGTTAGGTAGCCCATAAACAGTGTCTAGAAAAGCAAGTCCCCTAAGGCTGTCTCTGCTTGGAACCCAAATTTAATACATGATTTATGTGATCTTATGTTGGGAAGTCACCATGCGATTTGGGCAACCAAAAACTGGTGAATTATCCATTAGCTGAAATATATTTAAATGGAGTAATTAAACACCATAAGTAGAGTCATCAAAACTGAAGTGTGTTCGTGGTTTATTTTTTAACTGACAAAGGAGCTCAATCATTTGATGAGGATTTGGCTCCAAGTCGTACACCTAGCTCTAGTGTCCAGCTGCAAAGAAGCATAATGTTCAGTTAAGCTCAGTATGATAATTTATGAAGATCAGGTCTACTTTTATTGCTTTGCTTTGAAAAGACTTGAGAAATCCTTGGAGCATCTTTTTTATTTTTATTTTTTTTAATCCCTTCTGGCAGGATGTCAGCAGATCAGAGCCAGGCAGTTACCCCTGCAGTTGGTCAGACAGTCATCAAGGCATTTCTTTGGTCTGCAAGTTTGAAGGGGTCCTTGTCTCTTCTGCACTGGGACCCAGCCAGGCAGGACAGCACTTCTCCCCTTTGCAACTTTAATTAGGGCAAAGGAAGAACAAACTGTCACTATGAGCTGTTCTAACCAACTCCCTTCTTCTATCAACTGCCAAGCATGATTGTATGTTTAATTATTTGCATTACATCATTAGTCCTGTGCTAGGTGTTGTACATGGCTAATGATGCAAAGCCTGCCCCAGGTTTGGACACTGTACAGGCTTCCCTGTAGGGCGGATGTGCAAAAGTGTTTGAAGTGCTCAAGGAGGGGAAGCAGGCAAAACCTCCCCTACTTTCTCCCCTTGGAATAGTAAGACATTTAACATGTTAATTTAATTTACTTATTAAAATGGAATAGTCATCTTCAGAAGTAAAGCCTGAACAGGTTAGAAACTCCTTTATGCTTTCTGTGCTGTGTGTCTGAGCAGGACATTTCTGAGGGACTCCCTGTGAGAGGTCCACTGGGCTATTCCCACTGGCACAACCCCAGGCTGGGCATTGGGGCAGTTATTCAGAAATCTTGGGCAAAGCAGAATCCATCAAATGCTTGACTCTGCAGGGTATAAAATTCAAAGTATCTCTTCTGAAGGTGCCAGGTTAACAAGCAGATCTTCCCCCTCCCAGAGTCTGTGGTGAGAGCTGGCTACTTGTCATTGCCCCAGTGTTATTTCCACATCCTCACAGTCTGTGTGTGCACACGTATTTCCACTTGCTTTTTTATCATATTCTCCTTTCTGAGCTTCCCTTTAGACTGTTGATAAACTGTGTTGCTTAATATGGCTGAGGGTGTTGGTTTTGGAGGGTCTGGCACAGTTCCCTGCAGAGGAGCCATCACAGTGTGCTCTCATGGTCTCAGCTGGGCAGTGGAGCTTGCTGGGTCCCTCCCAGCAGGAGTGTGCCTGCCCGCTGCCATGGTGGGGGTGAAACTGGGGAAGGATGTCCTGTGTACTGGTAGTAAATCTCTGAGCAAGGTGGGCTAGGAAAGGGGATGGGCAGTGCTGGTGGCAAAGGAGGGTCAGCCTGCCTCACAGAGCCCCTGTGCTACACTCACCAAGTCTGGTCTGAGAGAGTGGAGAGGGAAATCATTCCCTCTGGCCTGTGTTGGTGCCTCTGCCTTCCTGCTCTCGTGTAGGGCTGTGTGTGTGGCGTCTGTGAAGCAGAGCAGGGCAAGGCAGCAGGTGCCCAAATGCTTTGTTCTTTCTCAGTCCTGTGGCCAGAGTTGAGCCCAGTTGTCTGTCACCTGAATCAAACCTGCCTTAACCTGGTGGAAGTGAGGTTAGGGACTGGAGCTGGAATGTATCCTGATATTCCATGGGTGGCTATACACCAGGAGACCCAGGAGCTGATGGTGCCTCACTGCTCTGGTAAGAGATACCCTTTACCCCTCTCTGGAGTGGTTGAGTCTGTCTGAACTGGAAAATGCTCTGCCTCCGGAAGAGGAAATGCAGGCCCTGCTTCTCTGAGATGCTGCAGGGTGGCCAAACATCCTCAGCAGATAGAGATCATGTAATTCAGGTAGACCACTAAACTTTTGGGCAGCAATTAGGACTTATACAGTAACTCTGAGTCAACTAATACATCTGGGTGTTGCCTTGGCATACTTCCGATGGCAAATCCTTCCTGTGTAGGCTTGATGTTCTTACATTCTCTGATGGCCTCGCAAATGCTCCACTTGGAAACTTGATCAAAAACCTGTGGTGATGCCAAAGGGAGATGTCCCATTAAATTCCTCCGTCTTCCTTTGGTCCTCTAAACCTGCAGATGATCCCAGGCAATTTCTTTGATGCCTTCTTCCCCAGTGGATGAAGTAATTACGACTTCTGTGCAGTAGGCTAATAGCTCTGAAGGCTTTAGTCAGGCTGATTAACAACCACTGTGTTTTAATAAAAAATGTTCTGGTAAATCTTTCTGAATTGCAGCCCTAATTACTCTGCAGCCTGATGTGCAGCAATTGCAAAGCTAATAGGATCACCTGAATCCAGTTAATGAATCCTCTGTTATGGCTTGCTGTGACTCACAAGATGTGTACTGTTTCTTCTGGTCTCCCCTGCTCTGCTCCATTTCCCAGTGAATATTTCTGTTCTGTATGGCTGATGGTAAGGGGGTGTGCACCTAGACTCTGAATGAATTAACTTAAATATATATGCATCCTTCCTCTCATTATTTTGAGGGATTTGTAAGGATCAGGAGCCTGGCATTTTTGCTTTGGTCTCAAGGTGAGTTCATTCCACAAGTCACCAATAGCTGTTGTTGCCTGGTAGTTCTTTTCAGGCTTACAAGTTTTGGTGAGAAATCTGTTCAACCCTCTTCTCTGCTTCCCCAGCAGTACTCTGCATCTATGTTAGAGAGCAGAGTTAGGAGAAACACCCTTCCTCCTTGCTGCTAGCATTTAAAGGTGGTTTGTCCTGAATCAGGAAAGGGAAAAAAACCCAAAACATTAAACTGAAAGTTATTTGTTTTGTTAGAATGTTTTCTTTAGGTTTCAGCCTTCTGTATGTAAACATATTTATGCTCCCTCAGTGTCTCCACTCCCCTTTCAAAAGGAGCAATACATATTAACCCTGAATCCAAATTTTTTCATCTTTTACAAGGTTGTAAGCTAGTGATTTAGTTTTGGAAAGCTTTGAAGTGGAGCTCTGGGCAAGAAGCACAGACCTACTGGTGCTTTTGGTTTTAAGGTGCCTTTTGCTTTTACAGGTGATTTAGGGCTACAGATGATTTAGAGCTTGTTGGCAGACTTGCATTAAAGGTTTGGCCTCAGTCAGGGATAAACAACGATTGTTTGAGAGTGGCCTTTCAAGACTTCCCTCCTTGCTCACTTGTTGTTCTAAATGTAATGTGCTTCTTACATACATTTATAGGTTTAACTCCTTGTTTAGGCACACTATAAAAAGTGCCTCTAACCATGTACCTTGTAACTACCATAATAGCAAGGAAGCCTGTCTGACGAATTTAGTGGCAGGAAGCAAAGTCAACATCTAAAGGATGTAATAAAGAGATTCAGGTGGGTAGGACACAGCAACATACCAGAGGAAAGACTTGACACCAGTTACATTTCTGGTCCCGTAGCTCCAGTGCTGTCCTTTAATGGGCATAATCCAAGAAACCATTTGTCTGAACTCTCATGGTGTTGGGGTTTGTGTAAAAGTCCAGGTGTGAGGCCTGGGACTGGCTGTCCCCCAGATGTGGAGGTATTCCTGTAGAGGGGAGGATGCAGGGAGCAAATATTTTTCTTTCTGCTGCTTTCATCACAGATGACTTCATACATGGGTCAAGCTGAAAATCTCCAGCTCAGTATGGGGGTGTTAACAGAGGATATTGGACTGGGGATTTTCAGAGGCTTCATTAAATTTCTGTCAAGGAACTTGAAGCCCTTGGGTAAGAGAGGAAAAATGCTAAATTATTCAAGTTTTGCAGTAGAGAGAGATGAATGAAGTTACAAAGGAACTATAAAAATATTTATTGCATGCTGGCAACAGATTTCAGGTCAGCCCTTTACAGGTGGGGGCAGAGAATGACAATATTTTTTCTTTTAAGCAGAGTTCAGAGCAAAGAAAAATAAAAGGTCTGGGTGACGCTTAGAAGGAGGAACAAATCTGAGCCTGGAAAATCTGCTTGTACACAATAAGACAAAGGAGGGCAAGAGAGCAGAGGTGGTGCTGGAGGTTTTGTGTTGCTTTCCTGAGCATGAGAAGTGCAGTATCAGCCCTGTAGCTGCTACTGCCTGGCTGGGACATGCAAAAAACCTGTTGTGAATGATGGGTTGAATGTAGGAGGAAAGGAGTGCAGTTTATCTTAGATTTTTAAATATTATAGTGTCAGACTTCTGTGTGTCTGGCTCTCCCCTGAAATTTCAGAGCCTTTGAAGGCTCCTTTCATTTCTGGTGTTCACAGGCATTTATCCTCTGTGCTCTGTGCTGGCCTCTGTAAGTGGGAAGGGACTAGGAATGTAGGAGCTGTAGCATGGTTAGATACCAGTTTTGATTGCCTGTGGTGGTTTTTTTGTTGCTGTTTTTGTTTGGCTTTCCTCTTTATGGAAGAAATGGGTAATGTGTGGTTGAAGTTAGCTTGATTCTGAGCTGCTGGATGCTTTGGCAGTGACATTAACTTGGTGGCTTGGGGAGAGGGGGAATGTTTGCACTCCTTGCCTCCCAGAGTTCAGAGAGGTTTTCTCGTGGTGGGTTGGAGGAAGTCACTTCTCACTTCCTCCTCAGACAGAGCAGAGGTCTGCTGTCTTGCTCACATTTCCCTTAGTTCTGCTGATAAACATTTGTAATTTTGATGTTTTGGAAGCTGAGTGCTGGAAGATCAAAACTGACACTTGCTGGCTTTTGTGGAGAGTGAGAACTGGCTGCTTCCCATATGTTGTCTGTGGGATTGCTACACATGGCTGCTCGGTGCTTGGACAGTGCCTTGCCTTTCCTTGGGAGCTCTCCAGGCAGGAGCCGGGCAGGAAGCTGCAGAGCTGTGTGCAGAAGCTGGACCTGGGGACCAGGAGGGATGGAGTTCATTCCTGCCTTCAGGGTGATGAGCAGACATGACAGAATATGGAGAGCAGCATGTGCTGGGTGCTGCTGGTCAGCAGCAGACTCTGTCCTCCCGTCACATTCCAGTGGCTGAGCAGATCCTGCCTAACCCACGCTGCCAGAGCTGAGCCTCTCCCACTTGACTCCAGCTCGCAGCAAGGCTGGAGAGGGAGCTGTCACAGTGGAGTTCCAAGCTCTCTGAACCGAATGTGGGAGTTTTTGGCATGTCTTTGAGTGGGACAAAGATTTAAAACCCTTACCCTAACCTATGGGGAAAGCATTCAGGAGGCTTTCATCTCTGGAAAATGCACTGGATTCTCTGGATGAAAGAGCTATTATTTACCTATCAACAACATAATCCCCCTCCCTCCTACAGATCGCAGTCAAGCTCCCGGGGCAAACGGCAGTGTAATTAAGAACAAATATTTACTATGAAGGACTAGCTGAGGCCTGGCTGGGCAAGCAGCCATGAGCCTTGTCTGAACTTGCCTTCTGTTTGTTCCCCTTTGAAAGCAAGGAGTCAAAGTCTTTTTTCAGAGAAGTGTTTGTGAGGCATGAGATGGTGGGTTGGGCCTCTGAAGCAGCCACGAGCTCTCAGGCTGTTTGTTCCAAGTCTAGGAAATCCCCCACAAGAGGAGTTCCTTGCATCCAGAGGCCCTTCACTTTGCTGTTGTGGATGGCTCTTAGGTAGCTCTGCAAGGGAGGGTTGGTGTGGGCCCTGCACCTGGAGCCACGCTACAAGCAAGTCTGTGGAAATACTTGTCTGCTCTAAAATCCCAAATTAATTCCATCTTCATTTGCATCTACTTTCCCTTCTGATTTCTGTTGCAATTCAAGGCTTTGCTTCCCAGGACTCAAGCCATGGTGTGCAGATGCAAGGGAGCTTGGCTGCTGGAGAAAGCATGAACTTACAAAATTGCTGGGAGCTGTTTCGCAGCTCAGACTTGCAGCCTACTCACCTGCCTTCTGTCACTCTGATCAACAGCAAGAAGGGTGACAGGGTTCTTGCTCATCTCCTGGCAAGGCTTGGCAAGCTGAAATTTAATAAATAAGTCAATTGTGAGTAATAGAAACAATTGCACGGATGTGGTGTGTGGTTCAACCAACTATCACTGCTGTGGTAATGCAACAAGGCATGTGATCAGACTGGGAAATTGCTGTAGCAATACCACGATTTACAGCATGAGTCCCACAGAAGGAATAGTCATGGGAGACACAGACACCCAGAGCTTGCAAAAGGACTGAGCAAAGCGTCTGAACAAGGCCATCACCAGCTTCCAAAGTGCTAGGACAGCCATGGAAGTAACTGGAGAGGTGCCCTGCACCATGCAGGTATAGGTGTGTGCTTTAAAACAGTTGCAACTTGTGAGAGTTTTTGAGGAATATGTGACCAACTGGGCTGATTTAAAAGTTCTTTTTTTGTTTGTCCCTTTTTGTTTTAAGGATGGTCATGTACTGTCAGCAGTGTAACAGCTGAAACCAGGGTTCACAGATGCCTGTGCTCCTGGGTTGAGCTTAACATGCCTGGAGCTCTGGCCTTTAAGAACTGCTTTATATATTAGATATCTGGTTTGGATTTTTAAAATAAAATCCTTTGCTCCCAGAGAGAAAAGTTTATTTGAGGCTTTACTCTGAATGACACATCTCCTTTTGTTTGGGAGTTTGGATGCAACACCAGGGAGAAGGCAGAGATAATCCAGTACACAGGGTCTGGAAGGCCTGGGGAGAGGAAAGGCTTTCAGCCGTGGGCTAGGAAGCCACAGAAGAGCAAAGAAATGAGGGAGAGAGGCTCTTGCCCCTTAAGAGGGCAAGAACAGCTTCAGCAGTGCCATTTGCTGTGGCTTTATCAGTGCCCACCTCCTGCTTTGGCCCTTGATGTGTGTGGGGAGGATGTGGCTGCGCAGCTGCTGCAGCTCAAGTGCAGTGACCAGTGTGTTAATGCTGGCAAACCCCAACTGAACTCAGAGCTTGAGTGGAACAAAACTTGCTTGCTGTTTTTCCCATTAAACCCACGCCATCCTGGCTCATGAGTGTGTGTGCTTTTTGGCTTCACTGTCCAAAAGAAATGCCAAAAAATCTGTTGGGTCTTTGGTTTGGCTGCTACAAAGGTGTTGTCCGTTCTGGTGTGTCTCGTGCCTATGGGCTGTAGGAGGAGAGCCCTGCTTTTGTCATCGTTGCCAGTGAGCCAGACATCTACAGTCCCTCTTCCAAGTTTGTTCTGTTGTTCAAGACTTCTTGATTTTTAAAGGGAAGTTGATTTTTTAAAGGTGCCTGGAATATGTGCTGTGCTTTCTGAAAGAAAAGTAGGCAATGAAGTTCTGGTTAGAGAAAATATATGTTGGCTCTTTAGGGGAATGATTCCTGCCCTGTTTTGTTGATTCCCACTACTGTTGTTGTTTCATGGTCACATTTGCTCTTTGGCAGGTTGAGGGATGCATGTGTTTGGAGTACTGTGTCCTGAAAAGGTGAGTGCTTGCAAGAATGCCTTGGATGGGACCTTGTCAGTCTTGGCTAGTAGAGGATCCTGAAGCCAGATAGGCTGCTAGACAGAGCTTGTGTCCAGAAATCTGCATCGTTCTAGTGCAGCAAGAAGTAATCAGGACTAGGGAGACTATCTTTTACAATTGTGTTTGGAGTTTTGTATTAAGGAACTAGTCCGTGCCTGGGACTATGCATACACTGGAGAACGTGCTCAATTCTTTAAACTTAGCATGTTAAAGAGGGGGTTGCTGAAATTCTTCCTATTTCTGCTCTTCCCCAGTAGTTTAGAGACAAGTTTAATAATTATCATCTGAAAAGGACCTAAGGAAAGAATTAAAGATACTCTTTTCTGTCTGACATTACAAAGAGACTTTCACAGCTCATCTCCAGGCACTGCCAACTGTGTTGTGTCTTTTGTGATAGTTATCAAAAAAATAGAGTAGGTATTTCCTAGCACTGCAGGTACCCACAGAAAGTTGAGGTGAAGCACCTGAAAGAAACCTGAGAAGACACTGAGGATCCCCAGAGAGGCAAGTGGGAGCTGCAGGTTGCTGTGGCCTGCACATTCCTACACTGAGCTGGTGAGGAAGAGTTAACTCACTTCTGTCTGAGCTGAGGCTGGAAGCAGAGGTTGATTGACTGAACATTGGAAATCCTCTCTTCATACTAGGTGTAACAAGGATCATCTGGTAAAAATGTGTCTGCCTGAGACAGATCTGCCTTAGACATGCACTAACACGAATGGAGTTTGCGGTCTGCTGGAAGAGCCAGGTCCCCAGTTGAGCAAAGCCTAACGGAAATTGGATCCAGTCCAGAATGTCTGGATGGCATATGATATTTACTGAAATATGGCATTGCTTGTGTAAGCAGCACACCCTTCTCCCTCACTCTGGAAACCATCTGGGCTTCATGTGTGAGCGGTTGAAAACTGGAGCAGGAGAGCATCTGATGCTGTGTGGCTCCTGTGATGTTTCCCATGCTGGCCCCCCTGCCTGGGCATCCCTGCATTTGCAAGCATGGGAGTCTCAGCTGTGCCCCAATGTCCTCCTCACCCACTGAGGGTTTTCTTCCCTTGCTCTGCAGTGGTTGTAAATGCAGTAGGGTTGTATGAGGAGTTTGCACAGGGCTTTACTGATAGGGTAGGAGGCAAACTCTCTTGCCTCAGCCAGGGTACAATCATTTTGCTGGCCAAACCTTTCATTTCTAGCTGCGTCCACAGCCAGTAGCTGTATTGACTCTACTGATTTTTATGCAAGCTGGACTCAAAACTCCTGGGAACAAGGAAGAATTATTTGGCATGTCTGTGCACTTGCATAGCAAGTGTTTTTTCCAAATGCAGCTGAGCACCCTTAACAGAGACTTAGGACTGGGCAGAGCCCCCTGTCCTTGACATAGCCAGGCTAAGAAATTATTTGTCCAATTGCTGTGTTGAAAGGGCAGGAGGGGACAGGAGAGTACAAAAACTAATGCATATTTGACTGTGCTTTTCTTTAACTTTTGGGAGGGGAGGTTAGTTAAAGGTAGGACTTCTGGGGTGGGGTTAGGGTTTCCTCTGCTGTTTTCAAGGCTTGCATTGTAGCTTCCTCTCTGTCTGTGTATGCACACTCGGTGGGTTTTGTTTCTTAGAGGGAGCATCATATGATAGCCCCAGCATCTCTGATCTTTCTGGCAGACTGACCCCTCTTCCTTCCTGAACCTGATAAACAGTCCAAGACACTGTGCCTGTGTGCGAGTGCAAGTACGTCTTTCAGAGACCACAACTTGCTTCTCCATTCTTGGTGTGGTTTTTCTATCCTTCCGTCAGAGTTTTTGGTGCTTCTCTGTGTTGCTTTCCCATCTCCCCTCCTGCTGTGGTTTACCTGCTGCTGCCTGACTTGAAGATGTGGCTGATATGTGAACAATCTGTTTCTGAGAACTCTGACTTGTGCTCTCTGGCCTCACACCCCGATGGCACAGAGTTTTTGAGGTAGTGGTCAGGGTTTCAGGCCCTCTGGACAATCCTTTGCAGTGCTTTCTGAACTCAGCCTGCTCATTTAGTGCTGGCAGTTTCTTCCTGCCAAGTGGTTGCTGTGGCTTGCAGGTTACCCAGATGTCCAGTGCAGGCAGATGCTGCTGGAAGAGGAAAGCCTTCTCTGTGTGTCTGTGCAAAGTGCTGTGGCACAGCAGAGCTCTGGTTCAGAGCAGGACTCTGACGTGCTAGCACAATGTGAATTGTTCCCAGACTCCAGCTGTCTTTGGCCTAATGTGGCTAAAATACAGAGAGCCACAGAAGCAACTTCTCTTGCTTCCAACCCCAGCAGCTTGTGCTTTTGTGCCCAAAGGAGCTGGCTCCAGCTATGTTACTGCTGCTGGAAAGTGGAAATGCCCCTGGACAGACCCCTCAGCCCAGGAGGTTCTGGAGGCCTGACCCTTGTACCTCTACTCAGAGAGGGTCTTGTGGGCTGGGACTTACTGGAGCCCCTTAGAGGTGTGTAATCCCTTGGGCTGAGGGGTGCATTTTTCTTAATTCCTGAAGTAGTGCATGTTTGAATCTCATTCTCCTCTCTAGGCCATTGCCCAGTCTGAGTTGCCAGAGCCAGACTGGACTAGCCTTGTACTGTGTCTTTAGCTCCTCCAGCTGAGTCTGCCCCTTTCCTCAAGTGTAGCTGATGCTTGAGAAATGTTGTGTGCTTGTCCCCGTCCTCCAAGGTAGGAGAAAGGTTCTCACTTCTGTGTTCTCTTCCTGTCTCTTGGAGCCTTGGAGCGATCCAGCAGCTCAGTGTTCAGCAGCAGCATTTAAACAGGTCACTTCAGTATGGAGGTACCTTCTCTGCTCCCTCCCTTCCTTTTTCCTGCTTTGGCAGATTGCCTGGCCTGATTGACTGCATTTTGATTCATCTCTGCTATTTAATCTCCTCCCTGGAGAAAGATGGGCAGGAGAGATGCTGTTGCTGCCCTGAGGTAGGAATCAAGAGCTGTGGAGTGTTATTTCATTCAGTCCAAAAAGGCCCTCTAACAGCACAGAGGACATGTTGTGCTGCAGTGAAAGGCGGCTTTGAGGGATCATGTAATCTGCCCTCGCCTGGCCTTGTGCTGTCCCTTGCTGTAGGGCTGGAATCAAAATACCATCTCAGATACTGCAGCCCAATTGATTGGAGCTGTTTCAACCAATTCCATCTCTGTGTTCTGGAGGAAGACCTTTCTTTCTTCCTTCTCCATGCTGGTCAGATAACATTCAGGAAACTCGGTGTCCAGATGAGACGTTCATCTTTTGCAGGGAGGTGAGCCTGTGAAGGAGACAAACAGCTTTCTAGCGAGTAGGGGCGGGTGGGCTAAGGATGTTGGAACAGGAGAGTGATAGGAGGGAGCAGATGAATTTATGTCCTCCATTTCTTTCAGGCAGAAGGGTTGTCAGGGTCAAAGGGTTGGAATACAGATGAGCAGCTGTGAGGCAGAGGCTGGAAAGAGCTTTTTTTGTTCGTGCTGAATAACACTTGGTGCATTGGCTGCCTGTGTCTAGCTGTATGCTGTCCTACAGGGATGAGAGCTGTGCCCTGTTGTCTTTTCTCATCCTCTTACCCTGGAACTTTCTACTGGGATGATGCCTCCTAAGGCTGAGCTGCCTCTGGGGCACCTCTCGAGGGACGCTGATTGATGATGCACTGAGCTTTAAGGCAGGGGGGTTCCGCCTCTTCTCTTACCTATAGAAAGGTGGTTTTCTTTCTGCTTTGCCATGGCAAAGAGGGATGAGGGTACCAGAACATGCTCAGGCCAGCCTTGAGTGAAAGAATAGGGCTCAGAGCTCTGATGTTGGTTGAGTTCTGCCAAGTGAGACTTTCTGTACTCCTCCCTGTTGCCTGTGTCCCTTGGCAGAAAGGGAAGGGGATGAGAGCTCCCACGGAATGTGTTAATTTCTCCTGGGCTGTATCTCTCCAAGGTCACTGTCTTGCAATTGCACCCACATGGGTGGTCCCTCTGTCTAGCTGAGCTCTTGGAATCCCACCAGGAGAAAGACCTCATTTGTCTGTGAAATACAGAGCCTTTATACCATCTCAATGCTATTCTTTACCAGGACACAGCCTCCTGGGGCAGGTCTCTGAAGGGAGCCAAGTTCTATGTCCAACTTAATTTCTTCTGACCACTGCTGTCCTAGGCCAGCTCACATACCAAAGGCCTGTTGAGAACAGGGTCCTGTGATTATTTTTTTTTTTTTTTTTTTTGTTTTAAGTGTTTGNTTTTTTTTTTTTGCTTTTAAGTGCTTTTTTCTGCTTTAGGGAGTGCCCAGTCTCTTCAGGGAATGGGGGAATGAGGTAGTGTCCTCAGCCTTGGCTATGGCTGTGCTCCCTACTGATGCTCTGTACCGTCTTCAGTGCCCCAGTGTTTGGAGGAAGCTGACTGCAGCTTTATTTACATGCCATGGGTGGGGATATAATAAAAGGAAGTGAAGAAGCCTACACTAACAGCAATGGCTTTTGTTTTTCACCAGCAATACCGTGAGTCTGGCCTCACTAAAAAGCAAATACTGAATGGCCAGTTGCCATCCCATCTTGGGCTCTGGCTGTATGCTCTTATCTGAAGAGAGGAGCAGAATCAGGCCCATTTGCTTGCTGCAGGTCCTGCTGCACAAGGCAGTGGGAATGATGTGATGCTCTTCCCCGGGAATTAACACTGGATGAGGCACGTATTTAACCGCAGTAGGTCAGGCTCTCCGAGAGTTCTCAGAGTAAGACCCTCTCCTGTTTCCAGATGGTGGAATGTCTCTGAAGAGTTCTCACTCTGGATAGACTTTTTTATTTAACTGCTTGGCCTCTGCCCAAGGGAGTCTGTGTGGCTTCATGGGAACGGAGTTTTACTTGAGCAGTGAGTGTTGTGCATGTTTGAACATGTGTACCCAGTGGATCATTCAGCTGGGGATGGAATTGCACTGTTGACCACAAATGTTTGCACATATGCATTGATTGCACTTATCTGTAAAGTTATAACCTCTACTTGGTTAAAGCTTCTGGTATTATACATCTGCTTGTTATTCTCTGTGCTCTGTGAGGCTCTGCTAAGCCAACCCCTGCCCTGCTGCATCCTTGTCTTTATCCTCTTGTGCCTCCCACCCAGCTGGAAAGTGGCTGTGCCACTAGGCCTTGTTGCCCAGTTGCGCTTGTGGGAAATAAGTGATTTCCTTGAGGTGTCTGAGGCTGGTGGAACAGCAGGGCTGAGGACCCAGACTCTTTCCTTGGGGTCCAGAAAGGATCACGATTATTCTTTGGCTCCCTGAAAGAAGATACGTGCTTGTGTCTGCAGGGAGATACGCTACATCTGACTTCCAGGAGAACAATTCTGTTACTTCTGTTTCTTCTAAATGGATGGGAGGAAGACAGGATGAGGAGAGAGGAAGAACTCTGAGAATTAAAAGTTGGTATAGGACTGGTAAAGACCTGTTATAAATGCTGGGCAGCACTTCAGGGTGTTTCAGTCACACATGGAGGGAAGCATGTAAAAATAGTCTGGATCCAGTTGATGGGTTGTGCATAACCCCTGCTCTGAGAAAGGTGGTGTAAGTTCAATGTTTGATATTCTGGAAAAGCATCCTTGTGGTATAAGATTTATCAAAGTTTCAGGTCATTTTCCAGTCCTACCCAGAACTGCTGTGTGACCTCCTGGAAATTCTGTTACCTGTGTGTGCTTCAGGTCATCCCCTGTCCCTGGCTGGTTCTGTTCTCTCCGTGGCAGTACCCTCTCTTGCTCTTAAGGCCTTCTGCCTGAGCGCAGCTCTGGTTTCGAGGTCATAAAAACTCACAGCCTTTGTGGTTAAAAGCTAAAGGTTCCAAAGGGTCTGAGCTTCATTTCAAGTATTCCAGGGAGGTACATTTGGGAGGGAAAGGGAAGATGTAAGGGAAAGTTTTGGCTGCAAAATGGAGGAGCATGAATTTTTTTTATTCAGTGCTTTTGTGGGCCAAGCAATGCCTCAAGTGCTGCTGGTGCTTCTCTCTGTCAGCTTCTGCCACTGGAAACTCCAGTTCCTTTCTTTTGTCTACCTTGGACAAATAACCACAGTCTCAAGACCTGCACGACTGCCAGATGAAAGTGTTCTTTTCAGACTGGCTGGGCACACAGGGCTCATTTACAGCTTGCTGGCGTGTGGTGGTTGTTCAGAGAGCTGACTGGGCACTGCCTCTCACACGAGCAGAGGGAAGCCAGGCTCCAGAACGTAGAAGAAGTAAAGGAGAAGGGATTTGTGTGGCAGAGGAAGGCAGCTGACATGCCAGTGCTGGCAGTGCAAAGGTGTTCAGTGGATCCCAAGCTGCAGAAAAAGAGTCTGCTCAGCCTCCTAACTATGCTGATTTTGTACAGGTCTCTCCAAATACTTGTCAGACACCCCTACTTCAGAGCAGCCCTCAGAAGCAAATACCTCAGGGAGGGAAATTTAACCTGCCACAAGCTTGAGGCCACAAAGTAAATTAGTGGCGTGGTTTGTGATATGACCAGAAGATGTAATTTCTCCATCTGTGCCTGGGCACTGCTAGGTACCACTAATTTTCCAGGGACAGACATTAAGGTGAAAACCAACTCTGTTCTTGCACCCCATCCAGCTTCAGCTTTCTCTTCTTCATACAACCTCTTACAGTGCTTTTAGATAGAATGGGGAACTGGTAGTGGTAGGAATGCCAACAGGAGAAGTGGCAGGGTGTGAAAACACATTGATAAACAGGAGGAGTAATATGGATGGCAGAAAGGTTCCCAGGAAGCCACTTGTGTGCTCAAGCCTCTCACTGGGGCACCAGCAGCCTCTGATAGAACTTTGGTAGGACTGGAGAGACAAACTGCAGAGTGGTCCTAACCTACAGCCCTTGTGAAAGTGGCAGAAAGAGAACTTATCTATAGCCAAGCTTTTTTTCAAGTGACACAGCTTTTAGGTAAATGTTTCTGGAAATATGACAGCTTTTCCTCTTGCTCTGTGGGATGCCCTCACTTGATGATATAATTCAGGTAAGTGCTAAATGGCATCGTGGTCAGTGCCACAGTCAGCTGGGCTTCCTGCAGGGCCTTCAAAGGGATAGAGAGATGCCTTGGGACATGAAGAGGCTGACTTTGCAATAACACCCGAGCTTTTGCTCAGCAGGCACTTCCCATCTGAGCCTGAGAGGTATATGCATGTGCTGTGGTGGTGGCTGAGGTGAGGTGGGTGCTCAGACCTAATTGTCCCTCACCTGCCCTGCCATCAGGTGGGCTTGGGCAAGTCTCTGTGGACTGGTGAATTTAACACAGGCTCAGACATGGGGGCAAAAGAGCTCACCCATTTCTGCCTCTTCGCAGGGCCCTGCTCTGACAGGCAGTGCTGTGCTGTCCAAGCTCCTGAGCCCTGGGGCTGCTCCAAGGCCGCCAGCCGTGCAGAGGAGAAGATGGCTTTGTTTAGCTTGCTTGTATGAAGAAAATAAGTCTGTCAAACTAGGGATTTGGAATGGAGAGAAGGAGCAGGAAGTCTTCCTGTTGGCATTTATTAGAAGGGAAATGAATGGTTTATGTTCAGGGGGCCCTGCTGGATGTGCTCAGGGACAGTGGTCTGGTGAAAGGCTCCTGACTTTTTGAGTCTGTGGTTAGAATGTGATCTGGAATGAGCAAGAAAGGGCTAAATATAGAAGCTGCTGGCTCCCATCCTGCAATGGCTGCTCTGCCCTCACTGCAGACCTGGAGGCTGCAAGTTCTGCCTATTGTTCCGGTCACATTCTTGTGTCCCACGGTGGGGCCTCTGTGATGGAATAAAATGAAGAGAAACAGATGGGAAAACAATAACCCAAGGAACGGGCCCTGAGCTTTGCTGGAAGCTTCCAAAAACCCATAAATCCCCAAATGCATTTGTGCTGGATTATGGAACTGAAGCAAAGCAAGGGCCAAGTACTTCTCTTTCTGTATCCATGGGCTCTTATTGCTCAGAGACAACTGTCTAAGGGGGCTCTACCTTGCAATAAATTATTGTAGTGGCAACTCTCTTTTGTCAGAATTTTAATTATGGCAGATTCCCCGTCTGCCCTTTCTCTGCACTCCCAGACCATTTTGTCTTGCAGGCCAAGGGATAAAGTGACCCCACCTTTTCATCCTTCTCCTGTACTACTGAGCTGGCTGCAAACAAAACATGGACAGAGCCTTGCCAGGCAGTAGTGTGGTCCCCCTGAGGTGCTGGTAAGTGTTCTACAGAAAGGACTTGGTGACTGGGAGCCTCTTGGAAGGAGAGAGGAACTGATGAGCACTGGGCAGGGAATATGACCTGCCTGAAATGTCATGCTGGGTGATCATGAAGGTGTCAAAGTGATTGGAAGTCCTAACACAGCTACAATTTCTTTTTGTTTGTGTTTGAAATGCAGATTGTTATCTATAGTATCATTTCCTTAAGTGTGTGTGCAAAGCCCTCTGCGAGCAGCAGGGAGCACGGACGATTCCAGAGGTGAATGAAAGAAGTTTGATGCTTTCTGCAGAACTCTGCTTTACCTTGTGAAAAGCAAAAAAGTTGTTTACTCACCTACCTGTCTGTGCAATTGCTTTGCTCACACTCAGCCAAAGACTACAACTTCTTTCCCTGACAGCCTGTTTGCTGCTGTCTTTCTGAGATGGAGCAGTTCCCCAGGGGATTAGACCAATGCTGCAGCTGGCCCAGGGGAAGAGCGATGCTCTGCTTTGGGGGGCAGGGGACAGGATCCAGGGTGAAGTGAAATAAGGTCTTACTTTGGAACAGCCATCTTGTGAAACCTTTTGGATCTGAGGCAGGAAGAGCCGCACAGGCTGAATCTGTGCTGTCACAGCATGGGAGCTAAGTTATTTAAAGCCAGGAGGGATCTGTATACCAGCAGTCTTCATCCTTGTTAAAATTCCACTTCTCTCCTCCTAATCCTTTCCCCAAGCATATATTCTTTCAGTCACCTTCCTCCCTGATATGTTTGCTCTTTCCAATCACTGCTCCATGTTAAACAGCTGTTGCTGCTCTGAATGGACAGATGCAAGGAAAGGAATGGTGAAACTTTTCATGAGCTGGAGTGGATTGGTCCAAAGCTACTGAAACCAATATCCAGGTTCACATTCTGTTTAATGGCCTTTGAATTAGGCTTGGTGTTACTCAGGCAGTTTTGTTTGGAGGACAGAGGTTTTCTGTGTGGCTGGTCACTGTACTGGGGGGTATTTTGAACAGACAGATGTGTACTCTGGGATTGTAATTATATAGTTTGTTAACTTTATTGTTCCTTTCATTTGAGTAGGAGAATTTTTTTTTTTCATTGAAATTATGGAGTGTTTATGCTCTTCTATTCTTTGTGTACATAAACCACATAGGAACCTCCAAGTTCCTAGTAAAAAGTGAACTTGACATTGATACAAACCACTGTGTTGTGCACAGGAAAGTGCATTACTTCCTTTGACTGGGTGTTGCGCTGCCAAACTTGTTTCATGTTGCACATCTCCTGCTGTGCTGCAGCACTGCGGTGCAGCTGATGTGCTCTTGTGTCTCTGCTTCTACAGCTGGGGATAAGGAGAACACCTGACAAAATGTATTTCAAAGGCCAGGAGAGTCAAATGCAACTGGTTCCCGCTCCAGTTGCTGTTTACTTGGAGGACTGTCCTCAGAAAGAACGGTGGGGACAGGGAACTGCTCCTGCCTGCCCCGTGGTGCTACAGGAAATGGATGTTTCTGTTTTCTTATTCACCTCGATTTTAATTAGGGCAAGCCCTGCTTCCTGCTGAACGAGGGACCAATGGAGGTAGATTTCATTTGGGCTTGGAACCACTGACAGCCTTTTCATGCCATCTCAATGGGATGTGGGAGGAAGCAAGGCAGGAGGAAAAAGTCTCCAGGCTGATTTTCTCTTTTGGAGTCTGGCTCCCATTCCTGTTGTCTCGGGGGAGAGTGGTTTAAACCACCAGTCAATGACCTTTTCTCAAATGCAGAGTAAATATTTTCTCAGCAGACAAGGCATTGTGAAAGCAACAGTAGAGGGCAGGGAGGTGGCAGGTATCTGTGGATAGGTTGGGTGCCAGGGTAGGCATAACACCAGGAAAGCCAGCACAGGGACCTCCCTACCTTTTAGAGAGGGAACTGTCCAGTCTGCACAGAGTGGGGGGAGCAGAGTGGCTCACACTGTGAGGAGCAACGAAAGAAAGGCAGGGTCTTCAATGGGTGTGAGGTCATCTAGCTTAGAGGTGAAGGAAGGAGAGAATTCTCCAGTTTGCCTTGTCTCGCTTCCAAGGCACCGAATTCAAGCCTTTTGTATGTGTGTAGGTAAGGGCCTTGTTGGTCAAATGTAGTTACTGTTAAGAGATAAAACCCCTAAAGCCCCAGACCAGCACATATTAGGGTATAAATGGTTGAATCGTCTATTAATCAGCTGGACATGTGGATGCAAAATGTTTAGGCTTGAATAAGGTATCGAATTCCATTTGGGTGGGATGGTGTTCAGTAACGCCCCACCGCAGTGTTTTGTTCTGGAAACGAGCAGGAGTCATTTAATTCTTAACATTGAAGCTATTCTGTAACTTTCAATTTGAAAGTGCAGCCTCGGGGAGCTGATTGGATTTCTCAGTGCCTGATCCTGAAGTGAAGTGATTGATTTCATGAGCCAGACTGAGTGTGAGCAGAACTACCCTGGGAGCCCTACAGACCCCTTGGCCCTCAGGAATACAGCAGCTGGAGGAAGTTGTGAGGTCTTACTGCTGTTATGGACAAGAGCTCTTGGCCAAGAGAAACTGGGAATGATTGCTTTGTATTGCATATATGGTCTGCACTGCAGGAAGAAGGAAACTTTTCTTACGTGATTTTTTTGAAAGCATTAAAACTTGCTCTAGCTCAGCCTCTGAATGCCCACCCCATTTTTGATGTCACACTGGTACCAAGTCCTCTTCCACACAGTTTTGAAGTAGATTCCCTAAAAATGCTTCTGCCCTTGGTATGGGGAGTTTGGTTTGCTTTACAGCTCCACACAGTCTCAGAACGAGTTTATCTTGAAACAGGAAGGATTCTTGCTGCAGTTGCTGGAGGCTTCATTGTGCTTGCCCCTGTACACTCACAGCCCTTAGCTGGAGGCGTTCACTTTTTGGAAAGAGTAGTCAAAGCAGTGACTTGCCCCAGGGTGCAGAGGTGCTGGGGGAGGCAGCCTGAGAGTAGACTGTAGCTCTCCAGTGACTGCAGGCCAAGGCTCAGCCATCAGCAGCCCAAGCCTCACCTAGCAGTTGTGTTGTAGATGCCACTGTGATTTCTAGTTCCAGCCTGCGAATGACCAGGTTTGTGGGTCCTTCAGCAGTCATTTGGCTTCTGCAATGGAGAACAGACAGAAAAGGATTGAGGTTTGGCTTGTTCTGTTTATAACTCTAAGCTCCTAAGCAGGTACAGCATCACTTCAACTTTGAGAGACAGGTTCTCCTCCTTCCTGTTGTTGAACCACACTTGTAAATCAGGAGAATCCTTTGTCTTTATTATTTTTGTTGCCAAGTGAGTGGTGCCTAATGTTTTCTTCAATGTCATATTGATGCATGTGTACTTTTAAAAAAAAAAAAATAGCTACTGTCCAGCCCATTCTGCCCCTTCCCATGTAGGAAACTCATCTCTCATATGTTTGGCTGGAAAAGCAGCTGTGCATGAGACAGACACAGGGCAATGGCAAATCCAGCTCATGATGTATGTTAGCAGCATGAATAGCTTTCCCCTTTCTCCTGCTCCCTGTCTTTCTGACAAGAGTAATGGAAAGTTAAAAGAATTCGTTAACATATGATAGATATTTAAAGAAACACTTCTTCCTGTAAAATGTGTGCACGGTTATCGACATCGTAAGGAGAGCATTTTGTCTGGCTCCTGAATGATGGGAACTCATAACGCAGTAAATTACACCAATATAGAAGTTAATGTACTTGGCTTTAACACGGATATTTTACTGTTATTATCACGATCAAAAGTGACATACATCACTGTGACATGTACCCAGAATGGAAAAGAAAAAAAAAACCCTGATGTAGTTGTGTCTAATAACCCCAATTACAGAGCTTTTTTCTAATGCCTTTTTTATAACAGTTTTGCAGCTCTGTATTATCTGCTATTAATGTGAATTCTCTCCTATCTATAAATTTCTCAGGATTGCCTCTTCCCCTTCACTTTCCGTAATCACCATTTATTATCCACGTGCTTCCTATAAAACAAGACTCTAGGTGACAGAGAGAGATTGATGCTGACCTAGATACAGGCTCATCCCCAGCTTTTTTCTTGCTTCCCCCTCAGCAATAATGTGCTCGTTACAGTGTCGAGGAGGCTTTGTTAAAAGGTTTAGCTTCTCCCAGCAGTTGGTGCTAAAAATAGCGTCATTAACTGAAACTTTTCGTGATCAGCAAAGGAGCTCCTGGGGTAGAGGTACCCAGGTGGACTCAAGATGTAAATAAACAAGAGGAAACTCGATCCCACTGCCCTGGCAGCTCCAGGACTAACTCGGACTTGCAAGGTAACCCACCAGCAAAGCTTTCTGTCTCCATCTCTGAGCAAAAGGCGGCTTCTCCATCCTCACTGCCTGGAGTAACCGTATACCTGATGATGATTTTGCTCACGTAGTTTTGGAGGTTTGTTTTAATGTTCTCACACTGAGCCTTTTCCCTGGACAGCTGAATACTTTGGAGACCTTGCAAGGCTGCAGCACTTGGAAGTGCTCCTGGGGGCTTGAGTACTGAAAATCAGTCTTCTCTTGGAGGGGACGGGTATGGAGTGGTTCCTGAAACCAAGGGATTTAGGATAATCTGGGCCTGGCTGCAGGCTGCTGTGCTGTGGCTCTTTTCAAACAGCTTTGTGATATTCCATGCATTTCCCTGGAGTCTTCTGTGGCTTCCCAGCCCAAGTAGGTCATTTCTGCCTGCCCAGGCTTCAAGAATTGAGTAGAGTGCACCTATACCTTCTGCACCTCTCCCTGAGCCAAGGTCCCTGCCAAGCAGGACACATCTGTGACATCTGTGGAAACCTGGGGCAGCTGCACAAGTTGGGGATCACAAGGAGTGCCCAAGGAGAAGGGAAAACTACTTTGGTTGCCCAGAGTTGGTTAATTTTTTTTCCATTCCCCCTTTGCTAGGAATGCTTGGCCCTGTTTGCCAGCACTGGTGAGGAGACAGTGGGTTTTTGCAGCTGCACCTTGCTTGGCCTTTGGTTTCTTCTGCTGGGAGACTCCTCTGCATAGCAAAGGATGTCTCATTATCTCCTGTCCAAAAGGGAAATGCAGCTCATAGAGTAATTATCTCTGCCATCCTCACTGCCTTATTTCTCACCATGTTAGCATACTCGTAATTAACCACAAAGCCTTTTTCTCCCCCCTCCCTTTTCCTAGTTCTTGCAGTTGTACTGCACTAAGCAACTGGGACATGCTTGAAATAAAGCTCTGTCTGTTTCTACCTACCTTGAGCAGAGTTTAACTCTGTCCTTTGCTAAAAACTGAAACCTCCTCTTTTGGAGGAAGACCTTTGCAAACCATACAGGATGAGGCTGTCCAGACAGCTGGCATGGGGGAAGTGTGCTGCAGCTCTACTTATCCTACAAGATTTTCATGATTTGTGGTTCCTTCAGGGAAGTTTTGTAGTTTACATGTGTTGGTTTCTTAGTACCCTCACTTTGGTTTTGTCATCATTTGTATGTAATAAAAAAAAAAAAATCAGTAAAAACAAGCTTTACTCCTGCTTTGGTAATGGGCTGCACTTTGGTTAGTGAGGGAAAAGCCTTCACCAAATGCCATGTTAGTAGTGAACGATGGGTTTGATTGTCTTGTTACTGCCCTGAATTTTGTTTATATGACCAATATGTGAAAATTTTGTATAGTGGATATATGCAGCAATGTAAGGGAAGCAGTAGCATTTCTGAAGGTTCCTCAGTGAACACTCTTCAATACTTGTTGCTGATTCAATTTAGCTGGAGCATTTCCAGGAAAGGCTTTTTTCCTCCACTGGTTTTCTGCCCATAGTGGTGGTGGGAGGTGGGGAGCAGCTCGAGTGATTATTGGTAATTATCCATCATCATTGTGAGCCTGATCCTGGCACCTTGCCTTGGGGCTTGGGTCTGACTTTGGCCATACAGGGGCAAAGCCAAGTACATGTGATGACCAGGGCTGTGAAGGCTGCAGGTACTTCTGCCAAACTGTGGTTCTGCAGAGCAGGAAACTCCTCCTTCCTTCTCCCCGAGAGGCCAGGAAACCAGCAGACGAATGGAAGTCACAGACCAAGGGTCAACAGGAGTAGGTGGGCTGGAGGCAGATGGGCTGCCCCTCTTCATGCTGGCACCGTCAGCCCTGCTCTTTGTGACCAGAGCTGCATAATTTTTCTGGCCCTCAGGCAGCAGCTCCTCTTGCTGTGCTGGAAAGGGCCTGCTCTGGCCTCCTGGCCCAGAGCCCCGTGGCCCAAGGGCACCTGGCTGCCAGCTCTGTGGCTGGGCGAGGGAGGCTCTTCCCATGCAGCAGCACGGTGGGCAGAGGAGGGAAATGTCTGCAGGCTCCCTGGCCTTCCCAGGTGGCTACTTGGGCTCTGTGACAGTAGCAAAGAGTATGTCACTGCCGTGCTTCCTTGCTTGATATGGTCTCTCTGCGATCTGCCATGTGGGCTTTGGAGCCCAGGCAGAAAGAGTGGTTGCTGTGCAGCCAGATGGTTTCATTTTTTGCAGGGAGATTAATTAGCTCACATTGACTGGCCCTGGCATCTGAGGAACAAGTGCTTATGGCAACAAATGAGCTGTCACTTGTCCCTTCCTGAGCCCACTGAAGGAGTTCAATAGACTTTTCCTCAGGCATTTGGTACCTAGATGTTTTGTGCTGACATATGTTACCTGTCTGAGTTCTTGAGGTGTCTGTTGAAGATTGTGTGAGGGTATGTAGGTGTGTTAAGGGAGGGTTGACCAGAGTTTGGGTTTATTTTCAGGATCCCCTACGTCTGTGAGGAACAGTTCTGCTGCCAACTTCATACCACCACCTCTTCATCCACAGAGGAAGGACTTCTGAGCCTGCTGAGAGTTGCCTTGTTGTGTGGGATGGTGGCAGGGATGTGACTACAGAGGAGCACATATGCTCATCTCCTGGGAGCCCCCACAGCTCTGCAGAAGTGTTCTCAATAGCTACCAGTGAGTAAGTCTTCAGAGTATGAATTTCTTGGATCAGACACTGTACAGCTCAGGCCTTGTTGGGCCCTCATGAATGGGAAATAGCATCTGCAAGGCTGTAAACTTGGCTGTACTAAGAAGATGGCCCAGAAAGTAAAAAATGGATTTAAAGACTATTCAAGCCACAAGTTGTTTGGGAGATGTTGATGCCTGTGTAATAGGCATGGATGTGTTAAGGGAGGGCTAACAAGAGCTGGGTACAATTTGAGGATCCACTGCCTTTATGAGGAACAGATCTGCTCTCAGCTTCATGCTCCCAACTATTCTGCCATGGAGGAAAGACTCTTGTCAGGAGCACTAAATTAGGTGCTCTTGCCAAACTGGAGTTTTTATGGCAGTTGCTGTATTAGGAAGAAAGATTAAATAATAATCTTGGAGCTTCAGAAAGAAAAAGTTCAGTGACGCCACGGCCTCCCACGTGTTTGTTCTGAAATCTGTGCCCAGTGCTGGAGCACATGGACCTGTCTGTTCACAGGCAGTGAGGTTTAGCTCATTCCCTTTGTGCAAGTCTCCGCTTGTTTCCTGTACCCATTTGTGGCCTTCCGGGGAGGGCTGGAAGCTCCAGGGTTTCCCCTTGAGGGATGATTGCTCATCCTTGAATAAGGTGTTTACTCTTGCCTGTAATTGCATGGGGCTTGAGCAGCACCAAACCCAAACTGTTCTTCCTTCCCATCTCATTGCTTTCATGTAGAGACATGGGTGTGTGCTTTGCTTGGGGACTTTCAAGTTGGGGCATGATAAGCCCCATCTCCAGGTACTTTCCCAATCTAGTTTGTCAGGAGCAAGTTTTGCTTTTGCTTTTTGTTCTCCATTCATTGCAGTCCCCAGGATACATCAGGGTCTCCCGACCTTCCTCTACTGCCCTATCTCCCCTCTGGCTCACAGTACATTTGGAAACATTTTACTGGTTTTAAAATCAGAGGAGAGATATCCTTTATTCCATTTTGAAAAATGGGGAGGTTTGGAGCAAGAGAAGAGAAAGGACTATGGGCCCATTCCAGTATTTGTTTTGCTTATTGGAAAACAAAACCATTTACCAAGCTGCTTTCAGAAACCAGCAATCCACAGGCTTGGTTTTCATTAAAAAGGCACTCACTATTTTCCCCTTGAGTATTTAGTGACATTTTTCAAGATTTTCTGTACACAACAATTGTATTTTTTTATCAAATTTTGTTCTGACTTTGTGACCGCAATAAAGTTTAGGAAACTATAATTTATTATGGGTTGAAAAATATTCTATGAATCTGACTCCTTTCCTTGATTACTGGTTCATACTGTGATTCTTCTCCCAGTTGCAAAACAGCATTGTAAATGCTGCTTTCAGACTCTGTGGGAAGTTCCCCAAATGGCTTGGAGAGCTACTCTGTCATCCATTGCTCAGCTCTGTTGCTGAGACCCTGACAGAGAAACTCTGTTTTCTCTTCCCCAGACTCCAGAAATGGAAGTGTTTGTTTCTGGTGTTTTAGCTTTACTTAGGAAGTAAACTTTCTCTTTTTTTTTTTTTTTTTTTTCT
>WEKY01000110.1:48173-173765 GCA_013390045.1 Picathartes gymnocephalus | reverse complement strand
TTTCTTTTTTTTTTTTTTTTTAAGTGTCTCTTCTTGTAACAGAAGAGTCTCTTCAGAACTGAAAAATAAGGTGTCCTGGTGATCGTGTTAAAAGTCCTCCTGCAAAGCCAACCCTGCTACACCAACATTAGCAGACTCCAGGGGCTGTTTAGTGTTGCTTCAAGGATAGGGTAGGGGGGAGAGAAGGTGCTTTCCCCCCTGAAAGAGGATTCTCATAAAATCTGTGCTTGCTTTGCAGACAGGGAGTTGGCATTTGCCCCACCAGAGAGGATCTGGAGGTGGGGCTGTGACCTGCAGTGGCACTTGATGTTTGGTGTTTGCTGTAGCCCAGTCTCCAGCTCCCTAAAAGCATGGCAGAAGAAGGCCAGGGCAACTTAGAGGTCCAAAGGGTCCTGTGTCCCCCAAATACAGACCCAGGGAAGCTTCTACATGTCACTGTAGATTGTGCAAGTTCATATTGAAGGGAAGGAGCTCTTAGATGGAGGGGCTGCTTAGCTGGGTCCAGGCTTGATTTGCTGCTGAGCTGGGGCAGGTCTGGCTGTTTTCTAGGAGCTGAACCATGGTCACTGGTCAGCTTCCAGGTAATGGTGGCTGTAGGTCACTATTTAATTTACCTCAATGAAATCTGAGCTCTGGGCTGTGAGTGCACAGTACCCACCTTGTTACCAGTCAGCTGAGCTGTACATGTCTTTTGATAGCAAAGTTCTCAGGTATCCTCTAAGGCACCTGGGATATGGTCAGGTTATGTTAACAAAATAAACTCTGCATGGATTTTTTTTTTCTTCATCCTTTCCCAGAGATGCTGTTGTCTTTTCATTCTCCCAGGACACTTGGTGGCATTTAATTCCTCTGAGGTTGACTGACTGTGGCCTTAACCTACCAGAGAACGTGGATTCCTCACTGCCTTATAGTGAGACTGGAGGGTTTTTAAAGAACATGCTATAAATCATCCGTGGTTACGGATTATAAGGTGGAAGTGATGAAGTAAAACCTATGATGATCATAGAGGAGGGAACTGTGAGCTGCTGTTAATCCTAGAGAGGTACAAATAATCATCTGAGATGGGAGTCCACAGAGAAAAGAACCTCAGTGTATTTATTTGTTTTATTTGTCCTCGCAATGGGGATTTTAAAGCACAAAATTGTTTTAAAAATCTAGTTTTCTTCTCCGTTTATTACCTGAATCTCATAACTAGATGTGTAAATAATGCACAAAGTATCTTGATATTCTCCTGTGTGTTAAACTGCTGCAGCCAGTGTAATTGCTTGCAAATATTGTGTGCAACAGCAAGGGAAAAATCAGGTTTGCTCTGTATTTATTGTATTTCACTCAGCTTAGACACTGGAAACACTTGAGTCAGCTTTGCTTCATCTCTCTCACACCCTTAACCCAAAGCTGTATTGTTTAGGTTCCTAGGAGAATTGGTTGGGAATCTTTTGAGATGATTATTAGTAAATGCTACATTATGTAGATGACAACTTTAATAGAGAAATATAAATTTGGGCTAAAATGTTTGTGGCTACTTCTTGTAGAGAGACACCTGCTCACTCCAGCAGTGAATCAGACACTGGAACTAAGATGCGAGAATTCCTACCTCCAGATCCAGCCCCACAGATCTCGGCCTTTTTCCCACTCAGCTTTGGACTGCTGGCTCTCTTGGTGTGGGTATGCTCTAAGCTGAGGGAACACCTTTACCTCTTCCTTGGTTCTTGTCTTTTGAGGGTTTTTTAAGGGTTTGAATTTATGCCACATCAAATGTTATATGATCAGTCCCTGAAATACATTACACAAGGGCAGACATTTTTCTCTGGATGACTTTTAATTCATGGCTGAGGGAGAGGGAATTATTCCAAGAGATTATGCAGGGAAAATGGTATCTGCCTTTGGATTGTGTTTCTTCCTCTGAGGAGGGGGCTCTTTGAGACCCCTCTCAAGACCTGCCCAGTGTTGAGGCTTGCAGAGAGCCAAAATGCTTCTTGCCATGGTTGTGTGCCTGCTCGAGAGAGCCAGGCCTGGACAACTGCATGAGGGTTTAGATCTGATTTAGCAACTACTAGCCCAAAATGATGGCACAAATTGAAGCACCTAAGAAATCTGGGATTGGGACTGGTAGAACGTGGCTCTTGGAAGTTCCTGAATGTATTGGCAACTTAAAGTAGCACTTTGCCTCAGTTTCTGTATCTACATTTGGGCAAGGGTTCTGGTTGGGAGGAGTGAGCATAGCTGGTCTCAAAAGTGACATGTGACATACAGATGTCTGTGCCATTTTTACATTTTTTCGTTGAGATGTAAATCTTTCACCTTCAAAATAGAAAAGTCCTCTTGTGTTTCTGTGTGAACATCCTTAAACTGGAAAGGCCAAACCTCTTGCTTTTTCTGTCTCCAGTGCAACTTGTAGGGAGCTGCCTTTGCTTGCCCACAGCCCCAGCTTTGCTGTTTGCAAAACTCTTCATGCCTGACCAGATGATCCAAGTTGGATTTATGGGAAGATTGTTTGAGGTTCAGGCATAAAATCTAGGAGGGCTGATTTCATTTTTGTTAAGGGGGGGCTGGGATTCCAGGCTGCCAGAACTGATGGGATGGGCTTGTATATCTTCTCTACTGAAGCCAGCTGACAGTTTTAAACCGTCATTAAATCAAACTTTTGTCATTAAGATTTACTGGGAGCTTTTTACAAATGAAATGTAAAATCTGGTGCTCTCCACGTGGAAGACAAATTCTTGAATCTGTCTTCCTGTATGTTGACAGAAATGTGGGACTTTCAGGTATATATTTACATGTGCATGCTGCTGAGCCCTGCAGTGGTGACAGACACTTCCAAATGGCCCTGCCTGGAAAGGAGAGGTGTCTCAGTATTTGAAGGCAAATCCTGCCAGCCTCATGGATTTATGGGAATGAGGGCCCAGAAGTAGGTGAATGGGACAGGTACCTATAAATATAATGAGCTAGTCTTGCACACAGGCAGAATAACTACATCTAGCTTTATAAATAACAGCAGCCTTTTAGGTTTCCTAGGAGGTCTGGCAGGCTTACAAATGAATGTGCTGCTAGTTGTCTGAGACCAGACATCGGAAAGCTGTCCATGAGTGCTGTTGGCCCACTATCTCGTTTTTCCCTGCCCCCATTCCCTGTCTCTTGGTGGGGGTGGTTTTTTTGCTGTTTTTGGTTACTGAAACACAGACCCTGCCTGGCCTGTAATCTCTCACTGTTGCTTGCTGGAGATGAATGATTCATCAGGCCCAACCTGATAAAATTGTGCAAGCCAGTCACCAAAGCTAATCAGACCAAAGGGAAAGAGAGGAGGGAAGGGAAAAACAAAACCAAAAAGGGCCCTAGAGCTATTTCTAATTTTTGAACCTCCCCTGGGAATTTAAAAATGCATCTATAATGTACTCAGCCCGGGTTCTCCATCTTCCTCCAGCCTTCATTGGGAAATCTGGGAGCAGCCCAGGCGATGGGTTTTGAAGTGCAACTTCCGATGTTGCAATGCAGGGGAGCAGTGATTCAACAGGGCTCTCTCTGGCTGCGCCGTGTTTGGTAATGGTGCTGCCGGGCGGGCGGCCCTGGGTGCAACCTGCTAATCACTTCCACTCCTGTTTGTTGTGTCACACCAGCCAGGATGGAGCGGAGGGGGCCGGGGAGCTGCTGACATGAATCATGTGGTGCTCTGCTGTGTAATTAGGAAGGAGCCCTGTGGTTCTCAGAGCACTGGTGGGATTTCTCAGGCCTGAAACTTAATAAAGACTGCCACCCACTTCAGCAGGGAATTAGCATCTTCGCGGCTGATCCTGAAAGAGGCTGAGAAGCCCGGTTGCTTGGGATCAGGGGGAGCTGGGGTTTAGCTAGACAGGGCAAGGTGGGTCACTGTCATGTCACTGCCATGGCCGTGAGGATGCATCTAGGAGGGAGAGCAGCGACTGGGAGGAGAGGAGAGTGCCCTGGGTGCTCTGTGAGAAATTCATCACTCCCTGCTTGGTGTGGCTGCAATAGTCCTGCTCGCATCCACCTTGTGACTAACGAGACAGAGTTGCACAAGTGATTGCAATGTCTCCCCTGTCTGGTTGCTGTGACGCTCAAGGGGTTCCCAGGGTGCTGCTTCCCTGTCTGCAACTGAAGGATATCCTTTAGTGTCTCTCAGCTGGTTGGCAGTGGGATGCTGTGCAGGGCTCACCTGCTGCAAGCTCTGGGCTGCCTGTGCCGTTGGGGGCTTGTGGGGGGATCACCATCACAGTGACCTCTCTGCCAGCTGGTCCGGCTGTGCTCTGCATCCTTGGTGCTTTTGGCTGCAGGAATTACAGTGAGCTCTTAGCGTGAGGAAATGTGTTAAACCCTGAAACCTTCCAGAATGTAGAGGCTAATTAGTCAGTGAGAATGCTTCAAGGGATTTCATCAAATTGTCCTCTAATTCTTCCTACCCTTCGAGTCCACATTACAACAGAGAGTCATTCCCTTTGCTCTGTCTCATATTAGGTTCATTTTAGTTCAGTTCACATTTGGTATATTTAGCATTTAACAACATTTTATCAAAACAACATCTCCACATGATTTTAATTTAGAATTACATTACTGTGATACTGTCAGGAGAAAACCATGTGCCAGAGCCTGAGCTGCTGTGAATGAGCAACAATCCATTGATTTCAGCAGGGCAGCACCGATTTATTCCAGCCAAGGATCTGGCCCACCCTTGCCTAAAAGGAAAACCCATTTCCTCACCCTGGTTACTGAAGCATTGCATATCAAGATGGGATGTGTGTAAACCACCTCCTTTTACTTTTCACCAGTTGTGTAATTTTGTTTCTGTTTTCCACTGCTCCTAATTTTTTTCTGGGGCAGTGAAACTTTTCTGTTGGGGATAATTTTACTCTAAGCTCACAAGCCTTGGCAAAGCTGTGTTTTGGGAGGATGGTTTTAATGGTGCACTGAATATGAAAAATGAGATTATTTTCTGCCAATTAAGGCTTCTGACTCTGATATTTTAGTTCTTGTACCTAACCTTCATGCTACATAATGCAGGGAAGGGGCATGGGAGATGTTTCCTGCTGTTTTCTTTTCTTTATATGATGCTCAAAGAAGCCAAAGGTTGGTGTGTAATTGCACTCTTCAAGTCAGAGAGCACCTTAAGAGTTGGGTACCTCTTGAGACAAATTAGAGATTTTCTGACTGACTCTTGTACAATTTCTCTGCAAGAAATACCTTTTATGGGCTCAATGAAAGGTACTTAATTTTTGTGAACATGCATCTGCCTTCCACAGCACAGTTGTACTTTTCTGTTAGCACTGTCAAACTGCTTTGTTTGAACACCGCAGATGGCAGCTGCATTATCCAGGGTATCCCTTCCTTGTGAGGGGAGACATAATGGTATGTGAGGGAGGGACCTCAGCTCTGATTTCTGATCCAAACAGCCCCAGGAGTTCTTAGACCTGGCTCAGGGCAGGGTGACCCTGTCTGTACATCAGTATGGTTCACATATTTGAGAGAAAGCCCATTAAAGTTAGTGGCTTCTGCCTAGATGACATTGCAACCTCAGGCACCTTCCCATGGCGAAAGAAAGAGCCCCTCTTTTTGGCAGGTAAGAGGAAAAGCAATGATGTCTAATGCTAAAGGCTGGGTGTAGCTGCCACTCTTCGTTTACTGCAGTTGTAAGAAATCATTAACACTCCTTTATGGAATCATGGAGCTGAAACAATGGTGACCTCCACCCCAAGCACACGTCACTGCCCAAAACAAAGGCACAGCCCCAGCCCGCAGAGGTGTGGACAGGTTTCCTTGGCAGGAAAGGCAGGGAGGCAGCTGGGGAAAGCCTCAGGCAGAGAAGCAGTCAGTGCTTTGTGGGCTGACTGATGGTGAAAAGGGAGTGGAAACAGGAGCAAATAAACTGGGTTCGGCATGGGGAGGACAGATTTTGTACCTGCATCCTACATGAGCAGGATTTCTGCAAAGAGTTAACTGGCACTGCTGAGGGGCAGAATCCACACATGGAGTCAAACCAAGGCTCTGGTTATCCACTTCTCTGAAATAAAGTCACTAAAGAAAATGAAATTAGTTGGAAAACAGAAGGCATTGGCAGGAGAACAGCCTGTTACTGGAATATATTTGTTGTATAGCAGTAAATGGAGGAGCCTGATTTGCCTGGCCCTGTGCAAATCCCACTAAGCTTTTACAAACCCAGAAATGATGACTGACACAGAGCAGAGGGGCAGCAGGGGGAGAGTACAGTGCTTTGAATGTCTACTTTTCATTTGACTCAGTTCCAGGACGACACAGTCCACCCCAGATTAAAAATAACTAGAGAAAGGAGTAGAGAATTTTTTTTTTAAATTAAGCTTCAGGATATCTTTTGGGAGTATTGCAGCTTTGATTCTGCCTCCTTTTTTAACTCTCATTCTTGCCTCTCTTTGGAATTGTGGCTGGTGTAATACTGTGGTGACTGGCAGCTGTGACAAGATCCTTGGCCTGCCTTCCTCATTTTAACTTGGGAATGGAAGGAAGACATAGTAGTATCCTTATTTTTACCCAGAACTGTTTTTCATCCAGAGGCCGGGGACAGTAGAGCCAAGAGGTGTGACTTCTATCTCTCAGTATGAGTTTTAGGGAGGGCTGGTAGGAGCAGGGACTGATGTTTGCTGTGGCTTTCTGTCACTTCTTTCAGTTGCCTTTGCAGGTATGCCAGTAGAAACACCTCCCCACTGTCCTTTTGAGTCCTTTTGAGTGATTTCACATCAAATTTTGCTTTGTTGAAGCAGCAGTATATCATCTCCAAGTTAGCTGGTCAACTGAAATCATCAAGTATGGTTTAAAATGGCTGCTTCAAAAGACCTGATGGTTTGCAACCCTCAGACTCTTTATTGCCAGAATTATTTGGGAATTTGCAGAGTTTCATACGTTTCCCTGTGAGTTTACAGTTACAGTAAAACTAAATGAATTACCCAGTTCTCTTGTGGTGGGATGGGACAGGCAGTGTGGCAGCTAAGGAGCCAGAGGTGCCTGGTTGGAAGTAGTCAGGACTTGCTCTGCCAGCTCTCCCCAGGTGCTGTACGGTTTTGGAAATGCCGCTGTCATCTGAAGGATGTTTCATGGTGCTGAAGGCCAGAGAAAGGAATCTTTTCTAGGAACTCAAGCCTGAAAAATACAATGAATCCACATATTTCTTGGTTTTCTCTGTTATCTCCTTGTGCTGCCTCACAGTCCTATCTCTCCCCCCACCCTTTAGGGTGGCTATGGTTGTTCCTGTGCGTAAGTGAGGGAATGTTCCACTTCCTTGTAAGGAGTGTCCACTGGCCTTACCTGCTGCTGCTTTGCCTTGCAGGGAGCATGTCTTGCACAGATCCTGTTGCTTATCTCTTGTGGGAGGAAGAAAACATCTTCACCCAGCAGTGAGGTCGGAGTGACCACTCATAGGTAGAGATGGGACTTTTCAGTGGAGGGCAGGGCTTTGCTGCTGCTCTTTGTCCTGATGTGCAAAGCCCTCCCATCAGAGATGGGATCTTCTTGTGTGAGGCATGCACAGGTAGGAAGAGATTGTTCTAAATCACAAAGAAATGTTAAAATACATAAGGGGAAAGTTGGGGAAAGCTGCAGAGAATTGTTGACTGTCTCATGGCCTTTTGGTGGACTAGTGGCACACAAGCCCAGCCCACACAGTCAGTTCAGCATGCACAAAATGAGTTTCTCAAGAGAGTAAGTGTCCAGTGCTCCTTCAGCTCAAAATACCTGTTTTGGGCACTCATTGCAATAGTCCCACATGCACTAGGTGAATGCAGCCAGGGCAGGTGACTGAGCCCATCATTGCTGTAGTGGTTTTTTGTACTGTTAATTTTCTGTCAGTTCAGTGAACTTAATTTGGCTCATGGAGGCATCTCCAGTGCTGGAAACATCATCAGAGTACAGAGTAAAAGTGGGATTGAGACTGGCCCTTCTGGCAGCTGTTAGATTAAGCCAGTCACGCTGGTTTACTTAATCCTGGTGCCCCTTCTTCCCTTGGCTGGTGGGACCCTGGGATCCCTGAATTTCTGCAATTTACAGGAGCCTCCCTGGTGACAGAAGAAGTGGAGACCACTCTTTCCAGCGTGATCCATGCAGTGCTGTTTGCCGCTGATGAGATGCTCTGGAGAAAGCACACCAAGAAGTGAGTAGCTCACAGCTGGAGAGAAGCTCCTGAAGTGAAAGAGGAAAACAAGGAGTGTCTCCTGTGTTGGAGGGCTATTCACAGAAGCCAACCCTGCAGCGGCAATTGATGAAAACTTACCTTACAGTTCTTCACCGTTTTATTTGCCATGGATATTTTAATTCAGTTTGTGCTCTCTCCATCCTGGGGTGGAGATTGCAGAACCTCCTCAGCACAGTACATTAAGCAGCTCTTAAATTGTTTGCCAGACTCCTGTGGTTCTTGCCAGATCTGAGGTTTCACCTCTAGTTCTTCAGGCTGACTGCATGTGGAGGATTGAAATTGCAGCGTTTCAGGGTTTCCTTGCAATCATGCTTTTTTCTTTCTGATGTTTCATCACATCTCCCTCTTTTAGGCAGGCTGTTATATCTGATAAAACATGGAACTTTGGAGAGAGAAGGCTTTGTTAAGTAGCTGAGAATTAGGAAGCAAGAGGTAGATTGTCTCTTCAGTCAGAGGAGAGCTTGTGGTGTCTGTCTCTGAACTTTTTAGGAAGAGGTTGTCCATGTGCTTCAGCCATGCTACACAAAAGTGGGGCTGGCTTTAAGATGGGATGGGAACTGCTTGTCCTTGCACCATTTCTTCACCTCTGCTTCACAAACAGTGCTTGCTAAGATAATCAGCAATGACAAATGCTTATGGAATATTGCAAGTGTGTGAATAACCACCTAAGAAGTATTTGCAAATAGCTGCTCTCAGTTTTCTGAGTATGAGTTTCCAAACAAGAGCTCCAAATAAGTAAGCAAGAGGAAGACACGTGTTCCCTTAGCTGTGGGTACCCTTTGCTGAATGGGTGTGGGCAGCAAACCCATGCAGAGGCTGTTAGTAATCCTCACAGGCTCTGATGTGGTCACACTGAACTGGAGGCTTTGTGTTATATGTGAATGCAATGACTTTACTTTCTAATATTTGGCTGGCTTTATAAACCATCTTCCTTTCTCCCCACTCTTGTTTTCTCTCATGAAGTCACCATTTCTTGTTGGTTTGGGCTGTTTTAGTGAGTAATGTAGGCTTCTCAGAAGCACAAGCCGTTTTGCTCTTCAGTAGTGTCCCTGCTCTGCTCATAGACAGAGGAGAGCTGGGTGGAGAGGATCAGTCAGGAGGCTAAGGAGAGCCATGGAAGAAAGCCTCTGAAGGAGGATGGAGTGGCAGAAAGGCTGCTTTTTCTCAAGGGATCTGTGAAATGAGACGATCCTGCTGTCATTTCTGCAGCAGGTAATTGCATGTTTTTTGTTCATTTTGCATGTTCTTTGTGAACCCTGTGTTTCTCATCCCTTGTACTTTCCTCTGAGTCTTCTGAGCTGTTCTTTCTTATTCTCTTCCACTTTTGTGCATGAAGCACGGGCCAAAGGTGCCTGCTAGCCCTTTGATATCTTCTCAGCACGACTGATGCTACCCAGGCTTTGGAACAGAAGCAGCTGCAACATGGGCCCTCCCCAGCAGGTCTCCTGTCCTGCTTCCACCCCATCTCTGTGCATCTGGAGGAGCCAGTCTGCTGCAGTGCCATGGCTGCAGCTCCAGCCAGCCAGAAGCCTCTGCAATTTGCCTCCTGTGACACTGACTCACAGGAGGAGGAAGGTCTTTATTCACTGTCTCATGGGAAGTGCTCTGGCTCCAGGCTTCCCTTAGCATTTCCTCACTTAGACCCCAGCTCAACAAAGCCCTTGATTGGAGTTGGTTGAGCTGCTGTCTGCAGCTCACTGCCCCCCTGCCAGCATGACAGAAAATGTCCTTGTGGCACTGATGGTTGCTTCCTGAAAAAGTGTCAACAGTATCAAGTGGACTTGGTTGCTTTCATATTCCCTATTCATAGTGAATACTAAAAATACTTGTTAAAAATCATTACTATGGCAGAATTTTCTTTTCCTTTTTAGTTTTTGTAAACTTTTTTACTTCAGTAGTAGGGAAATATGCCTGTATGATGGGGAGAGGATTCTTTTTCCCCACTGCCAAAACAAATGTAACATTTTAGGGAGAGAGGAAAACTTCCCATTGCTTTCATGAGTAATTGAAACTTCAGAAAAAGTGTCTGCCATCTATTCTTTCTGTCACTGCGGAGATTTTCCACTTAGCCACCATCTTGGAGGTTCTGGCCAGCTCTGCCTTGGCTTTGATCCCGAAATGTCTCTGATCTGGAAAACTGTCCTGGAAACGTCACCAGAATAGCCTTTCCTGTGAGATTTATGCTTCCTGCTGGGCTGACAATGCTGCTGGATTCAGTGGGATTTGCCCTGTGGGGAGTGGGACATGGTGTGTCTGCTCTGTGCCTCGGGTCTCAGGCTCTCCCTGAGCAGAGGAGAAACCTGTGAAAAGCCACATTCAGCTTAGATACTCGAGGTTTTCACACTTGAGGGTTTTACTAGTAGGTATTATGTTAAATCCTTCATGGGTGGAAGGCAGCTTTTGGATTTGTTAACCTTATGAAGGAAATTTAGTGTTTGGAGTATTGCGCTGGGACCCCAGAAAACTATTTTGGGAAAACTGAAAATGTAAGATTGGCTGTGACTGGGCAGTGTTGCTTCACTCCTTTATTTCATCTTTAATCTGCTGTTGACTCATGTGTAGTACAGCTGGAGGTACACAGATAATGTTACTCAGACTTCAGATGCTCTTAAGGTGTTAGAGGCCACCACCGGGTGCCTGTGTCAGACAGGGAGAGGACAGTTCAGACAAGTTTTTTGTTTCTAATTTCTTTCCTTCCCAATCCAAAACCTGCAGCTCCAGTTGTGCAGAACTGTGTTGGGACTCAGAAGACCCATTCATTTTAGGTCAGTGCACCAACCACCATTTGAGTATAGGGGTTCTATGTCCTTCACATTTATGGTGAATCCCTAAAGCCTCTTTCTAAATCCCTGATTTCTTGTGTCTCTCTGTGAGTTCTGATGTGTTGCAGACTTTGTATTTATGGAATCTGCCAGGCTGGAAGGTGCAGCCTGCTGTTAAATCACGTTTACAGAGGGCTCATGCAAGACTTAAGCCCATATTATGTTTGTTCCTCTGTGATGCTTATATTTGTCTTGCACTTTGTCTGGGAATTCAGATTGTGTGTCTTGGCTGGGCTCTGTCATATATGTTTAATCCCAGTTTCTTTGCTTTCCTGCAGGGACTTGCTAGGGTACAGGAAGTAAATGGAGTGTCTTGTAGAGATGCCTTGTGGGGAGAGCTGACTGCCAGCCAAAAACCCATCCAGCTACAAAAGCAGCTGTTTCAGCCCAAAGAATTTGTAAGCACAATTATTTTCTTAGCACCTCATCATGCTTCTCGAAGGAACTTCAGCTGTCAGACAGGTTTTCCATCCTGCTAGGCTGGGAAACACGGGGTGCTTATTTAGATTAGTTGGTGAATTCAGCTTGGTGATCCTGTGACTGAGGGGGGTACATGTGGGACAGGGGGGAGAGAAAGTCTCAAGGCATGGAAAGGGGAACACTTGGGCCCAATCAATACTGGAGGTTTGGAGTCAGGTTTCAGCCTTTTTCCTGTGCCTGCCAACTCCAAACTAGAGCTGGTTTGCTTTGCAGCTGGATCTGGGACGTGTGTGTGCACATGCCTCAGGCACAAGGGTAAGCAGGAATTTTTCTAGGCTGTGATGCACAATCTACCTGGAGGACTGGCTTTGTCCTGGCTCTGGGCTGCGGGGGCAAATCCCAGCTGTCCAAGCATCAGTCCTGTCTGGAACCTCTCATACACTAAGAAGTACCTAGAGTTGAAAATAAAAAATGTCATTTGGGAGAGACTAATCGACACAGTGAAAGAGAGCGACGTGCTCCCTATATCTCACATGCATATCCCACTGTCAGTTCTTTTATGGAAAAAATCCTCCACATCTTGACAACAGACATAAGGAAGATAGATTTGTTTGGCCTAACTGTGCAGTTAAATGGGGCGGGCTGGTTCCCCTTTGCTCTTTGTTTCTCCACTGGCCCGGAGTGGGGAAATTCCTAATCTCGACACTCAGACGTGCCCTCTTTGCCAAGACTCATCTTGCCCACGTGGCTTGTGTCAAGGCTCTGACTGGGAGAACAAAGCCTGGCAGCTATTTTTCTAAGACTGCAGCGATCCATTGCTGGTGTCCAAGGATCTGCTGCAGAGCTGCTGCTTCGAGGATCTGGTTTGGAGCTGCAGGGGCCTTCTGGGCAGGTCCTGGCCGGGGTTATCTGTGCTCCCCTGCCCCAGGCGCTCATGCCCTCATGAAGGGAATGACCGAACTACACAGAAAACAGCCCTGACACAATTTACAGCCCAGAGTGTTAAGATAATGCCAATTGGTGCTGCTTGGCTGTACCAGCTGCTTCCTCCATTGTGTCATTACTGGGTGGGGGGCACAGACTGTTCTGAGTGTTGCTGTTACAAATATGTTTTCCCGCTGTGATTGTGAACAGCATCACTGTCCTGGAGATGGATGGTGGTACCACAGCTCATAGAGAGAGATGGGTTCTCCTTTTCTGCCTCTCTAGGCCCTTGCCAGACCCATGGGACCCTGACTTACGTTCTCAAAACTCTCCATTTACAGTCTGGTTGCAGCTGGCAATGTTGTGCCATGCATCAGCCTCCAGAGAGCCTGTGTCATGGGACAGGAGACCTTTCAGCTGGAGAAGTCTGCCACTGTTCAAGCTTGACCCAGGTTCTGAGGTAAGGGGCAATTCTTACACTGTTCCTCAAGCACAGCAGCAGCAGGGTCAGGGTCGTGGATGACAGCACAGCCACGTTGTGCAGGGCTGCAGGAGGGTGCATGTCCTCACCCCAGCCCACATCTCCCCTTGGAGAATGGTTACAAAACTTTCCCTGCAACTTTGATGGCACTTGCTGTCTTTTACTGGACTCCCATATACTCATAACTTTAGTTGATGATGGCAGTAATTCAACAGCAATGCTAAAAGTAGTCAACTGCTGCCAGCCTTGCTAACTGGGGGCTTCAGGCCACCCCTTCAGAAAGCTCCAGCAACATCTGTGGGGATGATGCTTGTCCTTAGTGCTCTTAACAAGCCTTAACTACAGAGCAGATGTCACCTTTCAACTTGGTTGTCTGAATTCAGTGGCAGCCTTTCACATGCAGCAGGATGCAGGATCCTCTCCTTCCTGACCAAACCTGTTGAGTGTCATTTGCTGTGTCAGCCTAAAAGGCAGGGGTGAATTTCATTGGGTAAAGCGATGCCTGTGTGTGGATGAAAAACAGATGAAATCATAATGCGATCCAGCAGCTAGAAATTCAGCTTAGATAAATGTAAGCTAGAAAAACAAGGTATGTGGTTTTAACAGTGACTAAATAGCAACAATTAAATAATTTTTGGCACCAATTGCCAAGGGATACAGTGGTGGTTCTGTCTCTTGAAGCCTCTGAAGAATCCATATCTTGTTATCTCAGCCAGAAGAAATTTGGGACATCAGATGAAGTCTAGGAACATTTTTATGCAAAAGACCAATTTGATTATTCCTGCTGCCTTCTTTCTATCTAGAAATGTAAAAATTGTAATTTTAAAGGCACTCAGTGTTCTGTAGTGTAAATACTGCTATTCTTCAACAACTCCTATTTCCTTCTCTTTCATGCTGCTTTCCTAACACATTGCTCTGAGCTGGTGGATGGCAATGAAAATGACAACAGGTTAAATGCCTTGCTACCTCTCTAGGCATGAACCACCACTCCACATTATAATGTGAAACAGGGATTGGTCTTTGAAAAGGCTTCATGCTGAGGTGAAGGCTTGCTGAGCATTTCTTCTGGTGGCAGTATGGCCAGAAGCTTCTCCTTCCACTGCTGCTCCTTTTGTTTGCTTATTTTGTTTTTAATAAAGTTCCCAGTGCCATCATAATGCATAATGTGATTTCCTTTTGGCTGCACAGGCTTCCATCTGGAAAGCTTCCTCACTGATTTTCAGCCTTTGCTGTGTGAATTTGTGTCTCCAGACCAGTCTGGGAATGTAAGAGCTGGGGAATCATCTGGCTCTTGCTGGAGGCAAGAGCACCCACTGGGAGCTGTTCTACCAGGTGGGAGAGAATGGTCATGGTCAGAGATTAACCCTGAGCTCAGCTGAGGCCCTGGGCAATGGGAACCCTGCTGCATTCACGGCCACGGCCTTGGCCTCGGAGAACTGCAAGGGACACTGATGTTCCTGAAGGAGCTAGAACAGACTGGTCTAGTGACTGGAAGATCCAAATCTCTTTCTTGATTTGACCTGAGATTTGGGAAAGTAGGGGTATTTAATCCTTGTGATCCTGGAATTCCCATAAACTGTGAAAGGAAGTCTAAACCTCCTGAAATGCCCTGTACCACAAAAACAACCTGGCTGTGAAACTGTATTTAACTGGTTTTTCTAATTGAGATTTTGTTTGCTGAATACTTACAAAATGTGAGACACCTTCAATTTACTCTAAATATTCATTTGTAGTCTTTAAAAATTTGATTTTACATGTCTCTAATCCTATTACCTGTTTGGTGTTCAGTAAATAAGACAACCTGCAACTATTTCCTTTGACTTGCTGAACTCAAGGGCGATGCCAAAACTGTAACCTAATACCGAAGCATCCCAGCACTGTGGGTGTGTTGATCCTCTCAAAAGCCAGTGAATGCCTCTGGGCTAACCAGGGGGTTATAAAATACATCTTAATGTGCAGCTATTCGGCAGGAACCTTTCCTTACCTGACATTAGCCAGGAAATCCCTCTGGCCTGCCATGGAGGGGAGAGGTCCCTGAAGTTCATGGACAGCTGGGAGGTTTTGATTGTTTTATTCTGTAAACACAGCACCTTCTCCACCAGTCATTACTCTGCCCTCCCTACTCTCCCAAATATCTTATATGTAAAGAAACTCACAATTGCAAGGTCAAACTTTCAAATTCTAAGGTGCTGCTGTTGAGTTGACCAAATGGTATTTGAGAAGTGCTGTGTATCTCTGAGATCAATCCAACAGACTGGAGATGAGGCAGACCTATGACACCCTCAGAGAAGCAGAGAATGTTGGAGGTCAAAGGTTTGGGTCATAGGATGAGGAAATTAAAGCCCCATGTCTGAGTCATGATCTTTTGTTTGGCTCTTCTGAGAAGGGGATCTTTGTGCTTTTACAAGAGAAGTTCTGCTTTCAAAGTATTGCCCTTGATTTCAAATGAAGAAAAAGTGAGTACAAAAAAGGAATGTTTGTCCGTGTTTTCTTTCTTTTCTGTAAGAGCCTTGTGAAAGCACAAGTCAAATTCACTTCTGAAGAACAGGGCACTCCAAAAGTGGGAAAGCACCAGACTCTGTCCCATCTGCTGTGGGTGACCTTCTGAGTCCAGACATGGAAACTCCCATAAAAGAAGCAATGAAGTACTCTGGGATACTTCAGCCTGGAAAAGGGATGATTTGAGGGGGACTGTAACAGAGACCAACAAAATCCGGAGGTCCATGAAGCAAATGGGTAGGGACTGCCTGTTCCTGTCTTTACCCAAGCAAGGATTGGAGGCTAACAAATGTGGGCAGATTTCAAACAAATGGTGGGAACTGGTTTTGCATGTACCAGGTAGGAGACCCAGAGAACTTTTCATCGGAAGGTGTTGTGGGTGCAAGGTGTATTCTTGTGTTCAAAGGAAGGCAGTAGTGTTTGAAACCAAGATTGCTAAGGATCACTGAATGCACAAACCCTCTAAGGCCAAAAAAAATCTCTTCAGCTGAAAATGATTGAAGGCTAAGTAAATAATTTGTGTTTGAAGAGGGAAGTACCATGTACTTTTGACCTATTCTTCTTCTTTCCTCTTTCCTAGGTGTCAACCCATAGTTTTTGTTGGACACCGTGGTGGGCTGGGTGGGTCCTTGCTGTGGACTCTTATGGCTGCTGTAGGAGTTCTGAAACACTTAAGCCTCGAGACAATATTGTTATCTTTTTAGTCCTGCAAAAGAAGCATCAGCACAACTAGAGTTTCCTAGAGCATCCCAAGCATGACTAATCTACTTAGAAATTTTTTCCAGGTTGTTCCTAAATTATCTGCAGTCTCAGTGATCATTTCCTTAATGCCCTCCCTGACCATATAAGCAGTAAATGGGAAGGTCTCAGCTTGCTCAGGTAGTATCCCCTGAGGAATGAGGACTTCTGGGGAAGAGTGAGGCACAAGAGGGGCCAGAAGGCAAAGGGGGGAGGTCTAGAGGGAGGAACTACAGAGGGACTTTGGAAGTGTAATCTTTGGCAAGCTGTATTTTCTTGAAAAATTTCAGCAGTCTGTAAATGGATATAGGTGGATTGAGAGAGGTGGGCAAGAGCTGGGGTAGGAACTGGTGATGAAAAAGAAGGTCTCTCTTGGAAGGTGTGGGGATGTCTCTGTCCTATTTGCTCTTGAGCACAACCAACCCAAAGGAGCAGTGCTGGCTGTTGATTTTCTCAGAATGGGAAGACAGACTCTCTACTTTCTACATATTGGTATCAGCAAGTCTGACAACTCCTCAGAGGGATTTTTGAGGACTGTTAAATGTCATGTCTACATGTAAGTTGTGTTGGGGAAATGCATATTCCCAGAGCTGTTTTTCTGAAAGCAGAACTGCAGACTTTTTCCTTTATTGTTCAGTTCAAAAGGACTAAGTGCATAAATCTTGTCCCTGCCAGAACCTGCCTCTCCCTTTGCGACGGCTCAAGTGCGTACACAGGGAATCAGAGAGCAGGTGACTTCAACTTAACCTTCCCTCTGAGCTTGAAGAACGAGCCAAGGCAATACAAAAGGAACTTTCTAAGAGACTTGTGCAGCTGCACAGCCCTTATATTGGCCCCATGATCTGTTTATCTTTTTCCTTCAAGGAAGTCTCAGAGTTAGGGGAAGCTCTCCCAAGTAGGGTGGCTTAAAAGACTGTATCCTCTGTTGGGAAGTGCACATGCTTCTTTCTTTATAAGCCATTTGATGTATTTTTCCTCTCTCTCTCTTCCCCTCCTCCCCTGGCAGCACGATCTCTGGCTATTGCATGCTTTTCATTAAATCTTTCTGATTGTAAGCTTGTGTGTTCTGACCGAGGGTCAGAGAGTACCATGGCAGGGATACAGCTCAGCAACAGAGTGGAAAGCTTTTTCTGGCCTGGATTATTGGACATCTCCAGTTATTGCAGAGTGCCTTCTTGTCTGGTGACTGAAGACTGAGTTAAATGTCACCTGGAAAGGAGCATTCCATGATGCTTCTGGAACGCTGAACTTCTCCTCTTGAATGATGAGGGTGTCTCTGTGTGTACACCAGTTCTGTCTTGGCCAATTTCCAGCCTCTCTAATGCTCCTGTCACTCTTATCCCACATGTTCCACTTTTGCAGTATCCATTGGGGAAGGTTATTTAACTTCCCTCACTGATACCAACAGTGCCACCGTTGTGTTGTTGGCTTTAGGTTGTTTGTCGGTAATGAAAGCCCCATGCTTAGCGCCAGCTCAAATCACCAATTGCTTACTCAGCTTCGAAGCTCTGTTATCGGAAGGCATAATCACTTCCTGCATCTTTGTTTGTCTTTGCCTCCGTGCTGCTGTACTGATGGGCTGGGAGGTGCCCTGCTGCTCCTGCAGCTGCTTTTCCCTGCCCCAAGGCACATCTGCATGTGAGGAGGAAAAGCAGTTCCTGGCTGTTGCTTCACTTTCTTGCGATGCCTCAGACACAGGCTGCTCTGTAATATGGAATATCATCCCTCTTATTTCTGAGGGAGGAGGCCAAGGGGCATTTATGCCTATTGTGAAGGCTGTGGAGTTTGCCCTTAGAGGGGACAGTGGCAAAATCCACATGTAAGCTCAGGGCTACCTCGTATGAACACTGGTGCTGAGATGTCATGGGATGTGCGGGCATCTCTCTTGGTGTCTGGCCATGATACTGGCCAGGGCTGTGGAGATAAAGTGTCAGGGTCCTGTGTGTAATTAGCCTGGCAAGCCTGCCATGGGCTTCCAGCTGCTGCTCTGCCCGTGGGCTCAGGGGCTCCATTTAAACTCAGTCCATGACCTTCCATTGCTCCCTGAGCTGTGGTGTGGATGTACCACCCATAGAGCCATGGCTGTGCCTGGCCACAGGCCTTGCATCAGGATCCTGATCCATGGACTGACCTCCCAGTTTGGTGTCAGACCTGTCTGGTGACCACTAGACTGTGTCTGGCCGTGGTTACCGTCACTGGAGCTGGCTGACCTGCCCTTTGAGCTCCTGCCTTGATCTGCTCTATCACCACAAGTGGTCTGGGCTCTGAGTCGGCCCTGGCTGCCATCCCCAGACTCGGCTGCTGGTCTCCCTTGTGTGCTGTGGGATGGGGGAGCCCTGCCCTGCTGACTGAGTTATCCTGAACTCTTCATCCTGTAGGGAACTGCCAGCCCTTCCTGATCCCTGACTCTTGAGAGGTTTCTGTGGAGAGGTGATTCTTTGGAAAGACTCATCTTGGTGTGAAACACTTCCTCTACTACCAGCACAGCACAGCGAGAGCATGTGGCCTTGGGGATATCCTGCCTGCCCGCTGGGGAAGGTGACACTGTGCATCAAAGCTGTGCCTTCCTTCACATCTCTAGTGTGGTAAATGTGTTATCACCAGCTCATTAGTTGCAAAATTAATTAGTATTCCAGCCATGGGATGTGATGTGTTTCTCAACTTGGCAGGCTGGCCAGGCAGGAGCTTCTGTCCAGCCTCAGGAAAGGATGTTTGGGGATTTGGGGGTTTGTTTCTTGTTTGCTTTTTAAGCTGCTAATAGTTCTAGTGTTTTCTGCTGCAATCAGGAAGCTGCCTTGTACTGTGAAGCTTGCAACCTTCCAGAACAAGAAGAGAAACCATTCTTTTGCAGAATCCTTGCTAAACAGGTTCCCTGAAAAATATGAGGAACTTGTGACTGCTCATGCCTTGGAAGAAAAGATCATGATAGATGCATTTACAGAGCAGAAATAATAAGAATCAACAACAGACAGGAGGAAATGGCTTCTCTGAGAGTAAGAACCAGACTAAGGGAAGAAAAATGCTCAGGTTAGATAACTCAGTTTTATGAGAAGGGAGGGGAGAAAATGCTGAGCCATCAGGGATGGTAAAGGAGGGACAGGGTGGGGAGCAGCCCTTGGGGAGAGGATGTGCCATGGCAAGAGCCCACCTGTGAAAGTGAAGCCTCCTCACAGATCAGGCTGTAAAATGTGTAAACAATTGCTGCAGCCTTGTCCCGTGGGAGGCCAGGCCCAGCTAAAGGAAGCTGTACCTCCTGCCCTGGGGCAGCGCCTCACGGGAGGGAGCAGAGGTTTCCTTGGAGAGGCACCGCCACATCTCCCCACTCACTTGTTCTAGACAGAGACATTTGTTTCCTCCCAAAGGGCTGGGAAACGCTGAAGCATTTAACTGAGTGTGGCAGCTCCTGCCAGCTGTTGCTGTCTCAGGGGGTTGGGGAGAGCTGTACAGAGGGGACTGGCCCTCCCAGAGGGCTCTGCATGGGCCCTTCTCACCTATGGTGTGTATTTGTAATTCAGCACTGAGTTGGGCTAATCCCTCCTGCTCCCCTCTTTTACCTGGCTGAGCTTGTCTAATGGCACATAAAACATTTTTCTCCTCTTTTCTTATAGGCTCCTAAAGTCACCTATGACTACAGTTTATGAGGACTGCAAGCTCTTGCCAATCTTCAGGGATTTATAGCAAAATCCTCCCACGTGTGCTATGTACGTCAGAGGGTGGAGTACAAGGGGTGCTCAGGGGATGGCTGGGAGATGTCCATGATGTTTTGGAGATCCCCATTTGTTGGACAACTATTGTCCCTAGGAGCCCCAGCTCTTGTTTCTTCCCAGATGAAGGGATTTGGTGACCCAGCAGCCCAGCTATAGCCCAGAGGAGATTTACTGGGTATTCTGCATAGGTCCTACAAGTATTCTACACATAGAACCTACAAGTAGGTCCTTGTCAAAGTAATAATTCATACAGGGTTCCTTTGAAGCTTTTCTAGCTATTGTGGAGACAGATCAGGGCCGAAGAATCTTATTGTTACAGAAAAAAAAATTGTTTTTTCCACACAGTCAGAGAAGAGTGGTCTTGTGTTGCTTAAAATTCAGGGCTGGATTATACTGGACATCTGAAACTGGAGAGATGTGAACAATTGGAATCAAAGCTGAAGAAAATGTTCTTGTGATCCCTTGTGAAACATAATTCAGTTACCCAGATAATGGGTGTTGTGTGACTTAATTATTGTAAAACCAGAATATGTTCCTGTTCTTAAACTTACTCTGCTTTTTTCTTTCAGTTTGTCTAGCACTTTCTTCTTTCAGAGATCTTAAATGTTGTCTATATTATTGCTGTCATTATTCTGCCTAAATCAAATTTAAAGTAACATATCCCTGCCCTGATTATAAATAAGATCCTAAAATTATCCCTAGCTTGCCTAAGGTTGGATTTCTAATGTAGGGAGGGTGTTGGAGCTGTCCTTGTATTGGGAAAGTGTTTCCAGCTCTTCAGGCACTGCAGAACTCCTCTGTCAAGACTTGTTCTTTCAGCCTGGACTGTCCACGGTGTCATCACAGGAGAAAACACTTATAAAATACAAACTGTTTCACAGTAATTGATTTCTCTGGTCCCTCCTGGGTGGGGAGGAACTACCCACCACATCCTGTGATGCTGAACAAGATGTGCTAATAGACCTTTTAATCCTTCATTTCCCTCTGTCCCACAAGAAATTTGTACCCATTTGAGGGCTGAGTAGATAATTGAGATGCTCCCTTTTGGCATTGTGTGAGTGCAGGGGAACGACTGAAATGGAAATCAGATTCCCAAACCATCACCCACAGGAGGAAGAGAGGGAGCTTTGATTGATTGTGTTTTGTTAAACAAGAAGAGATAAATGGACTGAAGTTTTGGTGGGGAGAAAATTGGAAAAATGTATTGAAGATTATGGTTTGTGCTTTGGTCGTGGAGAGACACTGTTCTTTAGCAGCCCATAGAGTATTTTCTCAGTGAAACACCATCATGGGAGCATGGAAAACAGGGTCAAAAAGGTACAAAGATGGATGAGACTTATCACTGGCAAGAAACCATGTTTCTGAGGGTTTGTGGGGAAAGATTGTAATTTAGTTATTGTGAAAGACCAAAGCAGTCTTATCTATGTTCCAGACTTTGATAAGAATGATGCTGTGTCCAAATTCCCCCTGCATTTTTTTTCACTGCATTTGTTTTCTTTTCATCAAGAGCTTTGGGAAGTGAGATGTGGTTTTCATCTCTTAAAGCTGTACTGTTTGGAATGCAAATTGTTCAGGTCAGGGTTTTTTACTACTGTAACTTTTATCAGAATGGTTTTGCTTCTGTGTATTACCTTTTAGCTCTACTTTTTTATCTGTTCTGAGATGCTCCATTGCCATCTGTGCCCTCAGAAGCATCTGAGGGCCCTGTTTCTCTACCCAGACTCCAAATAAACCAGCCTAGGTCTATGTGTCCAGTGGAATTGCCAGTACCTGATCCTGGCCTCAGTTGTAGTGTCTTTGCTAGAGTTCCTTACTCTGAGAATCACAGATTTTCATCTTTGAAGCCCAGCTAGCTCTGTCAGAATTAATTAGAAACACACAAATGCACAAGTTCTGGAGTGACATTTTGTTGTTTTTTACTCAATGAATGTGCTAGGAAGTAACTTTTATTGTAATGCTGACTGTTAAATTGAAAATGACAGTTGCATTTTTGCCAGAGCTGGGCTTCTAGATGCTAGAAGGTGTTAAATGCATAAGGTGTTGCTGCATGGCACATCACCTCATGCTACCTGCAGCTCCAAAACCACAGAAGCTAATTGCTAGATTTTTCTTTGTCATAAGAAGACTGTCTAGCCCTGAAACTATACAAGAGCTCAAGATTTATAAATATACCCCAAATAACCAAAAAGCATCACTGAATGCATCACTCATGATAACACACTCAGAGATAATTGTATTATTGAATTATGTTAAGAGAGTTTCAGGGAAAACTTAGGTTAAACTACAGCTCCTGTGAGCTTGAGCCATTGGCTCTGGAAAACATCCACCATGCAGAGCTGCTTTTCTGTCCCTGGATCATCAGTAAGTGAATGATTTTTTTTTTCCTTCCGCTGTGATTCAAGTAGTGAAAAGCATCAGAACTTGTGAATTTTGATTCCAAAACGTGTTTTGCCAGCTCTGCTGAGCAGGGGCTTGCAGCCTAAACTCAATTTGATGGACCTGTGCTCTTAGTGAATTTGGTGGAAATGGTGGGAAAGGGAGAACAATGCTTCATTTTGAGCTGCCTCTTTCACAAAGCACTTCAGTTACCTTAAAATATTTACATCAAAAAAGTCTGAAAGAGCAATTCTGCAACACAAGGGAGGGCAGGAGAAACGCAGAGCACTCATGGCTGGGAGTGCTGGAGGGAAAAATCAATCCCACTGTCCTGGAAACCTCAGTACTTGAACACTGGAGAGGAAAGAGCAGCTCTCCTGGTAAACATCTTCCAGGGAAAATTGCTTCTTGGCCTAAATTATGGCACCAGGAGACAGGTGAGACATTCCTCAATCTGCCTCAATGGGGAGGAAATTGAAAGCAGAGATAGGAACAAGCTGTGGGCAATTTGAATTGCTTTCATTATTCAATTAACTTTGCATCAGTGTGGGTGACGAGAAGGTGGAGAGTACTGATAATGCAGTGAACTATTACTCGGGAATCCTCTGGACTTTCAGGACTTTTGATGACTTGCCTGATAAGAAGACTATACCGAGATGAAGACCAAAATCTCTGGAGGAGCCCTTCAGATATCGTGTTCAAGGAAGATGGCAACCAATGTTTGGAAAATAGCTTTCCCTAAGCTCCTAGGCTAACCTCATCTGGAGTTTTCTTCTTGCCAGCTACTGTTACTATTGTAAAAATTTTACCCCTCAGTTGAGTGGGGTCACCCTGGGATTGCTTTCAGGCTGCAGCTGCACTCTAGTTTTAAAAACCACTGCACAGAAATTTGCCTTCTTTTCAGAACAGAGACCAGGGAGAAGCAGTGACAGCAGATGACTTAGAATGTGTGAGCCCAAGCAATGACTATACCTGGCTTTGCCAGCCCAGCAGCCAGGAAGAAGGGGACAAGCCATGGGTGACTGAGCTGAGCTGCTTTGCAAAATCCTGGGCAAATACCTCCACCTTTCATTGCCAGGGATTGCCTACTAGCATGTCTCTCTTGGCTGTAAATGCCAGGAGAAGAAAGCATGCCATGCATACTTTCAGGAATTATAGGGAGGATCAGGTTTCCCCGATCTCCTTCGTGGTGACCCTAGACCCAGGTACATCTAAACAGGGTTGTCTGAAACGCCTACGAATAGGGAACTTGGAGCCCTTAGGCTGTAAATAACCATTTATAAAGGCTTTTGAAGTGCGGTGATTCTGTCAGCACTGCTGTATTCAGACTTTCCGCCCTCCTCTTTGTTTCTTGTGTTGCTCCGTGGCAGAAAAAACCAGAATTGGTGATAAAGCCGCGCTTGAAATAAAGCCTGGCAAACAGACAGATGACTTCGTGGCCTTGGCCACCTGGTGCAAGGAAGGGCCGCCGTGGGTTGACCGGTCTGTGCCAGGCAGGGATCCACTGGTTGCCCTGGCAGGTGGGAATCCTTACATCTGATGTGGGGCTTGGAAAGCAGGGGAGGAAGCTCTCTGAAATTAAGTCAGAGCTGTCCTGCTGGGATTGGTTTGGAGTTTCTTTTCTTTGGGAAGCTTGTTCACTTTGCAAGCATGAGAGGGGAAAGAAGGGTGAGCACGCCTCACTTCTCATGCATGTGATAGGTTCCTAGTATTTTAATTTTTTTTTAAGCCTCAGACTGATAAACACTAAATAGTTTGAACCTGTGTGTGTCCCTAAAGGCTGTGGCCAAGCTGTGAAGGCACCTCTCAAGAGTATTTTTACTGACAACTTGGTGAGTAATGCACTGAGATGTGCCTCAGGGCACGTGGTGTGGTGCTGGGTGCTGTTTGCAAGCAACAAAGCCCTGAGAGCTCCTGAGTTAAAGGTGATTGAGAGTGAACCAGTGATTGGATTTTACTGACTGGTTATTTTACCTCTTTATGGGGAAAGAGCTCTACCTTCCCCTCTAGTTGTCAGCCCTTCTTCAGGTACAATTCCACCTCTTTGGTGCTTGTCTTTTGACTTCTTGATGAAGTAATGGGCCTGTTGTTCCTGGCCTCTTGTTCCTGAGTGCCTGCCTGGGTTAATGGGAATTTAGAGCTTCTCTGACCATGCTTTTGTTTGAAGTGCTTCAGGAAACTCTACAATGTCAGGTCATGTTGGTAGGCTTGAAGAGAGCAGTGTTGGGTGCTGGAGAGACAGACCACATGGCAGCAGGGAATGCTGTGCAAGATTCTGCCCAAACACAGCACTAGTGGCTGGATCCCAACCTGTGAGTTATTTATGGAGCTGTTTGCTTGCAGGATGCACAGGTCTGTAGAACTGGGAAAAACTGTGGAGACACAGGTGCTATCTGGATAAGCTGTACGGGAGCTGGAGTTCTCAAAATGCAGGGATTGAGAGCTGAGAGTATTTGCCCTGTGAGAAAGTTTTGAGGAAGAGAAATGAATGATTTTTGCAGGTAGCATCTGGTCCTCTCCCAGTAAAGTGCTGCCTACAAAGAAACTGGGATGCCAGAGTATGGTGCACAGGTCTGCAGGGAAACTGCATACTCAGGATTCCCAGACTCATATACTAAAACCCAGGAGAACTAGAACAGGAGAGAAGCACAGGCTGTTCCTGGAATCTGCTTCTAGCGCTGAGATCTCTTAAACCTGTGTGAAAACCCTGCAGCCCAAGGTATTGACCAGGAAGCTCAGCAGCGTGAGGGAAGTTCAGAGAATTCACACAATGTTCTGAGATGGAAGGGACCCACAAGGACCATCACGTCCAACTCTTAAGTGAATGTACAGGGATTAAACCAAATTCATAGTTTCTAAACAAGCAAATAAGGGGACTATCTCCAACACAAGTTGATTTAGCTGACAGATGATGACTCGTTGTGTCCGTGGGCAGGAGGTGGGATCCGATTGATTTTAATTGAAGTTCCTGGGTCTGCTGGCTCAACTGCCTTGTTTCAAGGACAAATTACAGTGTATTCTGAGAATATTGTATAGGCTTGAGTGTTGGTGGATCAGTTGTAATAAAACTTCCCCAAACTACTGGTGAGATGATGATTAAGCAATAGCTTATAATAAACTAAAATGCATGAGCTGTACGTAACGATCAACAACAAAGAGGAGCAGCAGGAGAAGGACAGGAAGAGAAATGTTTCTGGTGAAGAATATAAAATGGTGGGTTTTTTTTTTTAATTTTTTTTTTAATTTTTTTATTTTTTTTGTAGAGCACGTGAAGCACATGGGTGGTTTGACTGGAATGTATTTAGAGTTCTGTCCCTGTAGTGGCTCTGAGGGAGTGAGCGATGGGTGTTCTGTGCTGCCAGGCAGTTTGTTCCTCACAGGCATCACTATCTAACAGATCTGTGTAAGAACCACCCTTAGCATGTCTGTTAAAATGATAAATCTTGGGTATTGCACAGGGTTCAATGCACTGCAGTTCATGCAACAAAGGCAGGAGAGAAAATGGAGATGCAGAGCAGGGCTACAAGGTGCCCTAGGGAGGCACAAGGTCTCCCTGCTTCTCAGTCCCTTCTGCATGGATGCAAGGAGCTCCCTCCTAGGCCCACCCCACTCCTTGGGGTTTGCTGGTGTTTTATGGGTTCCTCAAGAGCAGTGTTTTAAACTTGAACAGCCCAGCATAAGCTGTTTCCATCCTCCTCTGAGATGTCACAGATATCTGTGGTGTGACTCTGAGTCAAACTGTGTCACTCAGCCGTTTCAGGGCACACACAAAGCTCATCTAGGCCTTTACAGAGAAGATGCACAATTCTCTTAGCACCTGTATAGATTTTTTCACAGTGTGGTATTTGGCTGCTTAGTCACAGAGTTATCTTTGTGTTTTAAGAATAGACTTGTCTACAATCTCCTTGGCTGTACAGCAAAATAAAGACTTTATTTGTCTTAGCACAAACACCTTGTATAAGTATCAGATGTGCCAGCAAGTATGTGCTTAATTAAACAGGCCCTTTAATAGGTTTTATCATTTTAGTGCTCTGCACTTGAGCTACTTCTCTCAAAGGACTGTTTATTGAATTTCTGTGACTATCTGACAAGTAATATTCTTTGCTTGCTTGTTATGTAAAATTCATTAATGTTTCCCTTTGCATAGTGTATATTGAATCACAAATATTATGAGTTGATTAGCTCATTGTAATTTATGGGATGGTGGATGTAGGTTTTTTATTTACTGATCTTATGCAGAACTAACTTGTTTAAAACAAGCAAACAAATTGAAATTCAAGTTGTTTTGGTGTCCCTGCTGACAAATACCTCCCCTTGACCCTCATTAGCTGGGGACTTTTCCATAGTTTGCTAACCCTTTTTTTATTTTTCCATAAAGAGGGAGAAAACCTGCTAGCAGTAAGCAGAGCTTTAGTTTTTGGGGATTGGCAGGACTCAACCAACCTTATTGCTCTGAGCACAGAACTTTCCATGTGTATTTTCTTCTTACAAGCAAGTCTCTGGTACACATTTCCTTTGAGTCTCACAGAAATGTTTTGGGGTAATTCCTTAGCCGGTATACTTGGAAGTACTTCCCTTACCAGTTCTGAGAAAGGGACAGTGAAGTACTCGAGTTGTTTTTCCTCTGCTTCCTTGGGAGTTCAAATTATTCACACTAATAGACAGAATTGCCTCTTGTGGGCAGGCACAAATCCAGAAGGCTGTGGGTCTCTGAAATGCCTGTGCCAGCAGGGTGAAGGAGGCTCAGTGTGTGACAGCTGTGGGCCAGAAAGGGCACAGTGTCCCTGGAAAGACCTACCTTGTGCAGGTAGCTCTAGATAACCATCAAACGGAAGCATCATGTTCCAGTTGTACCTTCTATTGATGTGTTTATTTTCCTGTGACTTTACAACAGCCTGGTGTGAAGTTACCATCCACCCAGGCTATCCACGTTTACTTTCCTAATCAGCAGTTTTGCTGGATGGAAAAAATGTGCAGTGGGTCAGAAATCACAGCTGAGTGGTTTCTGCAGGGTGACACTGGATGTGAGGGGTGTCGTGGTACCTGCTCCCTTGCAATGCCACAGCCCGTCTGGTTTGCACTGGGATGGAGATTCTCCTCCACAAATAATGTAGATATGCTCTTGTCTTGCTGGGCTGAGACTGCACAGAGGCAAAATAATAATAATAGTAATAGCTTGCCCAGAGCATATAAGAAATCTGTGGCAGAGAATCAGGACTCTGCTAGGGATCATAATGGTAGAAGCATCCTTTTTTAACAATTCGTGTTGATTTTCAGATTGCTTCATGCTCCCTTTTCAAGTTTTATCCTCATTATAACTTAGGAAAAGTTGAGCTGCTTCAGTGGTCTCTCTTTCCCTTCCACTCTCCTTCTCTTCCTACAGCTGCCTCATTTCCTGCTATGCAGGGCACTGAACTCCTCAGGAAATAGCTGCTGCTGGTGAAGGCTGGACCTGTTTGGAAATTGTAGCCACAAAAGCCAGACTTTCCAGTGTAGTCAGGCCATTCAACCTCCTGTGGGAATTTTTAAGGCTGACTTTATCTGCCCTGCAGAGAGAAGTGTGGGGAGAGGCTGTTGCACCCTTGTTCCTCCTGCTGATGACGCAGACTGGAATTACTTCTCCTCGAACGCTGCCTCCATTGGGGTGAAGCCTGGCTTTGTGTTGTCCTGGTCCCTCAGTCCAGGCCACAGTGACCACATGAAGTTAGACAGCCCCGAGGCTGTTCCCTTGTTCTAACACGTGCCACCAGCAAACTGCTCAAAGAGATCAAATCTTTGACTAGACTCTGACCCAGTGTCTCAGCTTCAACCCAAAATGTTGGTCTGGGAGCAGTCCAATTGAATTTGGACTTTACCAACAGAAACAACTACTCAGAAATTTCAGAGCTTTATTTCCTTACTTTCATATCCTTTGTCCTGTCTTCTGTTGTTACATGTTTCAGCCCATGTCTGTAGACTTTGCTGGAAAGAGTCAGTCTCTCTGGGAGTTCATGCAGACTCATCTTCATTTTTGGATCAGAGGGATGGATTTGAAGTGAAGAGGAAGTTTTCTTATGATGTAAGATTGTTTCAAGATTTTGATTTTCAGTATCTTCCTCCCAAACTGCAGTGAGTTTTATTGTAATTTTGTGTTTCCTGGTAATTGACAAAAAAATCCAAACTTGTTGGCAGCAGCAGCAGCAAAGGCACATAAGGTACCCAAAACCTTCTAAAACAAGAACAGTTCTGGCCTGCTCCAAGATGCCTCCCCCTCCCAAAATGTAAAACTGGGAGATTGCTGAAGCTGTCCTGTTCCCATAGCTGGATTAGACCTCAGTGAATCAGCCCTCTGAGAAATCTCCTTGGGGAATTCCTGGCAGGCTGTACCCCAGCATCACTTGCTGACTAACTTGGGAGCTTCCTCAAGTAGTGCTGCTGTGTAGGACAAGGGGTCAAAGCCTTGGTGCCACAGTCCTGGATCACAGCTCTGAGGATGTGGAAAAGCCCTGTCCCATCCTACATCCCTTTTGTCCTCCAAATTCCCCAGAATGTGAGCGAGCTCAGCCCTCCACTGTAGGTGCTGGATCTGGGATGAAAGCCCTCTCGTTTGAGCTCCTGACTGCACTCAGCCCTGGACTGCTGCTCTCCCGGGAGTGTTGGTGAATGCTGGGCTGCCTGGGAGGAGTGTGGGAGCCAAAATATGTACCTGCAGCCTCCTAGACACTGGAAAGCCTCTTGGCTGTGGGGTGTAGACTGGCCACGAAGCTGCAGAGGACAGGTTAAAAGGCTTTGGGGTTTGTGTTGTGTAGGAGCTCGCCAAAAGTTCTTGGAATAAACTGGAGAGCAGAATTCATCCCAGGAGGCATTAGTCACAGGCAGAGAGATTTACTTTTGAGCTTTTAACTTGATTTGCCTCATGTGACATGCCTGCCTTTTCTCTATTTGGAGCTATCTTGTCCTGTTTGTTCCTTCTTAGCGCTCTAATAAAACCCAGCCATGGGGCCAGAAGACTTTGACTTCTGGCTTGGCTGCCTCCAAGAGCAGATATGGCATTTTCACCTTCTGATCTGTCTGATTCAGCCCATCCCAAACAGCTTTTAACTGATGAAGAAGCAGAGACAAAACTGCCCTGGTTGAAAGGAGCAGAGAGCAGAGCTGGACAAGGGTTTTGGCCATCAGGGCTCCAGCTCCCTGCCCAGCCAGGAGGGTTTGCTGCCTTCAGTGCTCAGTAACGTGTGTTTGTGTGGGGCCTGTTCTGCACATACTAAATCTGAGCTGTACATTTTCTTCCAGGAAATCTGTATTTGGCTTTATAACTTCCTAGGAATAGTTTGTGCATTGGAAAACCTCCTCCTGCCATATGGGAAGGAGCATTCTCACTTGTACCCTGTAAAATATACATGAAGTTTTTTTAATGAAATGGATTTCTGATAGCTGCAGAAGTTTGGAATTTTCAGGGGCTTTGATGCAGTGGGTGTAGATTTGTGACAATTTCTGAGATGTACCTGGCAAAGGAATGCAGCTGAGTGGGTCTGCCCCTTGTTTGGCTCAGGGTCCAAGGCACAGAACCCACCAGCATGGTTTGGTACCAGAGCAGCCGGTGCTGCTCTGCTGGTACAGGGTCCATTATTCAACAACCAGTAGATACAACTTTTCTGCAGATGGCTCAGGTCATCTTCCCATGTCCAGAGGCTGCAGCTGGTCCTGTGCCAGTGCCTTTATCCTTTCATTTCTTCCTGGTTTCCAAGGCCAGTTGTGCTTGGTTGGGCAATGCATGACAAAGGAATGTCCTTGAATGATGAAGATGATGAACCTGTTCTTAGTGTTCATCTAATCAGCTCCCAGTTGCCCTCCCCTCCAAAGCTCACATTGCTCCTCAGCCTGGGCACTCCTGATTTTTGGGTGACTTTTTAGTGCAGCAGAGCTAAACTATCTGCATGAAACAAGTACTGGAAGAGAAGTAGGTCTTCAACAGAAATCACTTTTTTTCAGCTTCCCAGCAGTAACACCTCCTTGAATAGGGACTCTTACCTCCTCAGCAAACAGTTTACACTGGCATGCCGTGGTGTTTGCAAGGAATGAGATTTGATAGAGGTCCCCCAGGCTTGAGTAAAATGCTGTCAGTGTCACAAAATCCCTGCTCCTTCTGAGGCTCTGTTGTTGCTACAAAACTGTTTGGATGTTGGTTGTGCAGTATTCTGGTGTCCCTTGTGTGTGTGAGGGTCAAAGCAAAGCAGTTAAATGACATTTTGCATCTCAGAACTGGAATTACCTTTTCCTGCAGGATGCTTCAGGTGTAAATTTGCTAAAAAAAACCCCAACCAACTAACTCAATGATTTGCCCAAAATTCCTCCCAGGAAGGAGTTTGACCAGGAAGAAAGGGAAAGATTGGGTAATTCTTTTGTAGAATTCATAAAAATTCATTTTGTCACAAACAGTTTCTTTTTACCTTCCTTACCTGAGCAGGTGGGAGGAAAATGTGGCCCAGCAGTAACAAAAGGGGCTAAGTCTGAGGAGAAAGAAATCCTCTCTGCAGCTGCCCTGTGCCAGAGAGCTGGCCAGTACCACCCCTGCAGACACTGGTGTCCATCCGCTGCGGAGCAGCTGAGTCAGGCCAGCCCAGGGTTTCTCCGGGTGCCAGGTACTTTTGGGTGGCATCACACACTGAATGTTTCCTGGAAAGAGAGAGAGTCTCTGTGTAAACATGCTGAATAAACAGTCATTCTCTCCATCCAGCCCTATCCTGTCCCATAAGGTGCAGATGCAGGAGCCAAGAGCTCTTCCAAATTAATTCTTTCCCCTCTTGCCGCCTCTCTGTTCCACCTGTGGTGTGCAAGCAAGCCAAGGCCAATAGGCTTGGCCAGGGCCAGGCAGGGTCAGACCGGCCCACTGATGCCTGCTCGACTTCCAGCATCCCTGTGCTGTGAACCTGCACCCAGCTCTGCCTCTTCATGGACTTGCTGGGATTGGGAAAAGGATTGCTGTTACCTTTGCTGAGGCAGAAATACGATCCAAACCAACTCGTTGGGTCACAGGGGAAGAGGTATGTGAAGTAACCAGCTCTTGCTCGTACTGGTGATCTGTAGATCTTGTGGAAAAAAGTAAATAAGGAAGAATTGGGATTGAATTACTCTTGTGCCCTTCTTTAAGGTGGCTACTAAAGGCTCAGGAGTAGTAGAACAACACCAGCATGTGACAGATCAGGTGTACAAGAGGGTCGGTCATTGCCGGTAGAAACACAGCTTTTGGAAACGGAGTTCTGGCCATCCTTTGTCTTAGAAAAGTGTAGTGCTTTTTTCTCTAAATCCAACCTGCAGTTTAGATTTGAGGCATTGTTCTGGCTGCTTGAAAACTTACACTGTTAGAAGCATTCAAGAAATTGAAACTAAGGCTATAGGTAAATGCCACATATTTTTTAGTTGAAAAATGTGTAAGCAGCTCTTGCTTCAGTGGAAAATCCACACAGTTGTTTGATAGTTTCTGCTGTATATTTGTTAGATGAAGGCCTTGATTCTTTCCCCTGTGATTGCTCTGGAGCTTCCTGAGGACTTTTGTAGGAACATGGGCAATATTATTTCTCAGGGAGTATGTGAGCAGAAAAAAACCCAGTCTCTAAAGTGGGATGAAGGATTGATGTCCTGTTTGAGCCCTTTCACACTTAGGTTTGAGAATTGGATCTCTCTTGAAAGAGGTCCTGGAAACTTGAAAAAGCCCTGAGATGACTTTTTTGAGTCAAAGAAGAGTGGTGATTTTTCTGCAAGAGCACAGATTACCCATCCCACGCTACATGCAGCAGTTGTTTGCTCAGTAATAGGAACCATCCACCTGAAGCACTGAGTGGTGATGATGTGACCTGTGCCCTCAGTTCCACACCTGGTTTTTGGGGGGCTTGAGCTGCATATTTGCGATTTTTCTAAAGGAAACAGAAGTGACCTTGGTATTGTCCAGACTCTCCAGCTCCCATCTGCTGCCCGGGCTCCCATCACACTGCGTTCCTGCAGTGCTGGCTTCTATTTTCTTTCCAGGTTGAAAGAAAACTGTGTGTCTTGTATCCCCCTTGGAGCTGAGGCTGCCGTGGTGGTACTGTAAGGGAGGGCTCTGTGCCATGGCCCTTTTCAGCTCCCTGGCTGGAGTGCTGTGAGGAGTCCAGCGTTTTGTGTGATGGAAATCCCTCTGGCATTCTGTGTTAGAGCTGGATTTACTGGAACAGGTCCTTGATGAAAACCTTCCTTGCACAACCTTTTTCCCACCTACAGGCAGCAGTGACTGGCGCAGTCCAAAAGCCTCCGACAGCCCATTCTTTTGTAGATGTCTGGCAAGGAGGCTCCAGATCTGGAGAACAAGGCTTAACTCGAGGCTGCTTTAACTGGGGGCAGTGCTGTGGGTCTGTGTATCAATGAGTAGGTGATGACCCTGTGAGTTCCCAGCCCTGCTCACTTGTAACAGCTCCTCAGGGCTGTGTTTGTAAGAGGATCTTTGGAAGCAGCTTGACAGGTGTAGAGAGCTGAATTTGCAGCCCCAGATCCTGGTTGTTTCTGGGAGGGAATATTGTTTAGTTTCTATTGAAATGTGAAGGTGCTCCTTCAGTACTGCTCTGGTTTTCCAAATGGTTTGGGCTGGGGAGAGACAGTGTGTGTAGAGAAGAGAATATGGCATTCCTACCTTTTGATTTTAATAGTCCTGTATAATTTTGAGGAAGCTTGTGGCTGTTGTTTGGGGCTATTCCTGCTTCCCATGCCAGCCAACACTGGCAGCACAGGTGTATGTCTGCATTCCTGTTGACTCAGCCCCCAGTAAGCTCCTGGTGAAGGCTTCAGTCTCTTCTCTTCTAATTGATGTGGTTTGCTGTGCTCTGATGGAGATAGTTTATGGACTAGACTGTGACTTTGGTCCCAGCATGTTACTCATGTCTACACAGATGAGCACAGACAAACTTGTGCTCGTCTGCCTATGCAAAGATGGACTTGACTGTGAGCCAGACACCTCTTAGCATGGAGTCAGAGCAGAAGCAGCTGCATGCCAGGCTCTGTGTAACTCTGCTCACAACCCGTGGAAGTACCTTCTGTAGCTGCAGTGAAGCCCTTGCTGTGCAGCCTCCCTGTTTGACAGTCTTTTGTCAGTAAATCCCATCCAAGCATAAGCAGGTGTTTGGGATTTGCAGGTTTCTGGGAGAGACCTCTCCTTACTCCTCTGCCTGGTGACTGCTTTCTGGGTGATGAAACAGAGATACAGAATGCAGATAAAACATTGAGGTGGGGAGGTATGTAATGACCCCTTTGGATGTGCCTGTATCCAGGCCTGGACTTTGATTGACTTGATCTCCTGAGCTGGGCCCGGGGTGTGTTACCAAGGTCCGACAGGACAGCAGGGGCTGCTGGTGGCAAAAGGGAAGGAGCAGCCCCTTGAGCTGGCAAGGAGATTCCCCGAGGAACATCATGCCTCAGAAAATGCCAATTGTCTGAGACAGAACAATCTTGTGGAAAAACGTTGGTTTTGATCAATTTCAGTTGCTGAAAAATATTGGACAAAAATGTTTTGAAAATTGTTTGACCTTTTCTAAATGGCAAAGTTTCAATGTTTTTAGAGCCAAATGCTGCTTCATTTTGATAGCTAGCATTAATTGAAGGTTAAAAAAAAATGTTGGAACTGAAATGGAATTCCTGAAAATGAATAGAAACAAAATGTTCTCTTCCTCTTTTCCTCCCCCAGCATTCTTATTTCTGGAGAAATTGTGAGATTTTTTTGACTTTTTAGTTTCTTTGAGTGGAGATATTTAAAACCTCACAAATTGTTGTGGGAGGGCATCCCATCCGGCTCACTATCCACCTGCTCCAATGCAGTTCCTGGTTCTGAAGCGGTTTTTGTTTTATTTTGTGATGGAGCTGCAAGCATTTCTCAGACATTCCAAAGGGACAGTCTCCAGATCTGCAAGGGGACCGGGGTGCAGCCTGTCCCAGCACCCTCTGTTGGCTTCCTGGCAAGCCTTGCATCTCCCCGTCTGAAAGGAAAGAGTGTGAGCAGTGTGCTGTGATTTGTGCTGTGCCTAAGTGACAAACACACTGTGTTTGCTGAACTAACAGCCTGGGAGAGCATGGAATGACCACTCTAAATGCACCACGGCTAAAAGGAGCCAGTTGTGTTAGCAAGTCGGGCTCGTGTCAGAACACAAGGAGAATAAGGTAAATAGGACTGTGCAGCAGAACCTGCCTTGAAAGCTTCACCAAGAAAATGCTGCTCACAGCTCCAGAGCCACAGAGAGCAGGAGTGTCATCTGGCTGAAGTGGCTGGAGCAAAAGCCTGTGCATTGGCACATTTGCACATCTTACAGTCCAGTGAAGGAACTGGGGTGGAGAGAGCAGGAGGGGCCGTGAGCTTCCTCCTCTCTAACTCTGCATTGGAGGGAAAGTGCACCTTTGCACTTCCTTTCTTAAATGGAAAGGATTAATATAAGTTCTGTCATGTGGGGTGTGATGGGAAACAGGCTGTGCTGTCTCCCTCAGCATCCCAAGTCCGTTGCCGTGTCTCTGGCTGATGTGAAGAGCATTCATAGCTCTTCTTTTAGCTCTGCTGTCTTTGCCTTGTCCATCAGGTGATGAGTCACATCATCGTGGTGAGTGGTGATTTCTGACTTCCATGTGATGCTGTACTGGCTCCTTGTTTGGAGGGCTTTGTTTCTCCTTTTAAGGGGATATCTGGCAGTTTTATTGCATCTCTTGGAGTGTCCTCATTAGGAACAAGAGTTTGCATTTCAGCCATCTTCGTATCACGTAGGTGCCAGTTTGGATTTTGGCCTTGCACAAAGATGGTAGAATTCAGTTTTGCCTTAGAGGGATATTTTTGAAGTACAAAGTCATAAGCTTCAGGAAATTGCTAAAAATTAACATATAGTAGTGGTAAAATGATCCCCTTGATACCAAGGGTGCTCCTAAAGCGTCCCCAAGAAGGCAGAGTGGGTAAGATGCAGTCTGCAAGCAGTTTGGGGGCTGATAGACCGTGAGGGGTAGTGTTCCTATAAATAACAAATACTGGTTTCAGGTTCCGGACAATATTGGTTTTATATTGGTTATTGATCTATTTCTGGAACGTGGAGTATTTTGAAAATCCTTGTCAAGTTGATTTGCCTCAAAAAGGGCTCCTCTAGGATAGCCAGTAACTGAGCCTGAATCCTTTTCCTCTTCTTTAATAGCAAAACCCTTTGTTCCTCATTTCCTGTGTTGGCAGAAATGCCAAATATGAAGAGGCTGCAATGTAACCAAACAATTTTTAGCAGAACATTTAAAAACAAAGCAATGGCAAACAACAACCACAACCCCAGGAAAATCTGAAGGATTTATAAGATGTTTTTCCTCATTCAGATGGATGCCATTAGGCTGGGAGAATGAGTGATACAAACAAAGGGGACATGGCATGGAAAAATCAAAATACATAATTTCTAGGAGAGGTGCAGAGAGCTGAATTCTCTCTACTATATGTCTTGACTATATTCAGTGCAATAATTCTGAAGTCACTTCTTTTAACTTGCCTAATGCTTCTAACAGGTCATCCTGGTAAACTGCTGTTGCCAAAGTACTTCTTGCATCTTAACGTGTCTCTCAGAAACAGGTCTGCTTTCAGAAATGCACCTTGTAGGTATTTTTGTTTTGGGTACCCATGTAACTTGTGCCTTGGCAGCCTTTCACTCTGAATACTCCTCTGGCCGAACATTTGCTCCTTTGAGCAGAGTATAGGCAATGCTGTGTTCCACTGGCACATTTTTTGTGCTTCAAGAGCACCTTGAGCTGAGTGGGTGAAACTGTCTCTTATACAAGTAGCTTGTGTTCCTCTGAGCAGTTCCCATGCTGAATAGGATGTAAAGCTTGTACCAAGAATTTATAACCCTTTCCCCTCCCTGCTGGTTTTCCCTAATAGTTCACATTGCTTTCATTTCTGCTTTTTCTCCAAAATACGTAAAATGGACTTTTAAAAATTAGTGTCGTGAGCATTTCCCACAAGAACTTGGGGCTGGGCTGTGTCAGAGCAGAAAGATGCTTTCCTCACTGTGCTATTCTCCCTTTCAACCTTTCCAGCTTTGTCTAGGCCCTACATATTTAAAAAAAAAGAGAAAAAAATTTGCCTGATTTTTCAAAAAACTGGACACCTGGATTGCACCATCTTTTTCTGCTGTGGGTATTGCCTTTAAGAACTGGAATCTACTTTTTCTCCACCATCATGCCCAGAACCTGGCTGTTACCATGAGAAACAGATAGAAATTCAGATCTGAGAAACTCAAAGTCTTTGGCTTATAAGGAGCCCTTCAAATAATTTCAAAACATCTTATGGGATTTTACAACTGTGGCATTTTCGCTCTCATTTTAGATTCAAAGAAACCCTCAGACTTAGTTTAAAAACCCCCTCACCAATCTATTCTTGTACCAGTTCATCATGTGCCATCAAAACTACTCAGTCGCTTCCATGTTAATTTTAAGCTGCTGTATTAAGTGGTCAGAAAATCTTATCAAGGGTCTCAACTGGCTACAAGAGCAAAAACCAGGATTTTTTCAGACTTGGAAATTGCTCAGTTTTTTGGAGTCCACTGGAGAATTTGAGCTGTAACTTGAAAGGCGAGGGTTGCATGTGCATAAAATAAGCTGGGCAATCACAGATCTGTAACATAACCTGATTCTTTGCATTTTTACGTTCCCTAAATGTGTTTACAGTCAAGAAAAATAGTAGTGTTTCCATGAACACATGGCTCTTGGAGCTATTTCTTGGATTTTCTATCATCAATGCTCTCTTTATTATTTTCTGCAGATGCAACTCTGCGCATGAAATTTCCATAGACAAATAATATCCTCTCTTTTCTGGGACTTTGGAAAGCAACAAGGAAAGCCAAACCAATCCTGTCCCCCTGTTGAGGTTGTCTTTGAAGAATGATTGCTTTGTGGTTTCTTTAGGGCACAGCTTCAAGTTTGGAAGCAAATGCAAAGTGAGCAGATTCTGGCCAGCAATTCCACCTGCCAGCAGGGTGCATTTCTTAGGTTTTACTGCCCGTGTGCCCAGAACTCTCTCTGCAAGACACTAACGAAGCAATTAATGGAAAGGGCTTGTAGATAGCCCCCTAGAGAACAGTTGCTCTCCTTTTCATGTAAAACTCAGCATCCAGAGTAACCTGATGCAGCTGGCTTTCTAGGGTGACTCCTTGTAAGTCCCAAAGCACCTGGACTTTGTACAGTTATCCATCTCTGCCTGTTGTAAAATGCATCAGAATTGTGACCTGTCTAATGATGTTAATTACCACGACCTTAGTCTTGGCACTGTTGCAGGCAGTGCTTGCCAGGGGTATGGCAGCTGTATCTGGTAGGGCAGCAGCTCCCTTTTAATGAGGGGAGCTTGCTGGTCTGGCTGCTTTAAGCAGCTTTCTTTGAATTACTGGCTCCAAAATGCAGGAAGAGGAGAAAGCCATCTCCTGTAGCTGTGTTTGGAGATCACAGAATCATGGAATGGTTTGGGTTGAAAGGGACCTTAAAGACCATCTTGTTCCAACACCCTGCCATGAGCAGGGACACCTTCCACTAGCCCAGGTTGCTCAGAGCTCCCTCCAACCTGCTTTGAACACTTCCCGGGATGGCAGGCACCCACAGCTTCTCTGGACAACCTGTGCCAGTGCCTCACCACCCAAACAAGGAAGAATTTCTTCCTAATATCTAACCCTGCCCGTTTTCCATTTAAATCCTCTGAATGGGGAACAGCTCTGAGTCTGTTGGCAGCTCTGGCTCAGGTAGGAAAGCAGAGGTCACCAGCAATATGGTTCCATGAGGCATCAGAACATTCAGTCTCTGTCACAAGTTTTCATCAAGCTGCTGCCTCCTAAGGAAAGAAAGTTTCCAGACACGGATAAGAACAGAGCCTGAAGCTGATGAAGTGTGATGCCACTGGGTGTCAGGGTTGTGGACTGGGTTGGGAACGCACCACATCTGCATGAGGCTTTGCCAGAGCCCAAAAGTTGTACCTCTGTTTTGTCTGCCAGCAGTGCTGGGTCTTCTGTGACACCTCAGTGTGTGCCCGAGGGAGAAATGCTCCCTGGTGAGAGGGTAATTAGGAAGCGTGACCTGGGGAGAGCCACAGCTACCTCCTTTGTAATCTGCCCATGCTGATGCAAATTTAAGGTCAAAACTTGTCACTCAGGATTCTGTTGGTGTGTGTCCTTTTTACCCTGGGCTGCAAAGGATCCAGCAATACAAAATGGTGGGTTTCCCATGGAAAAACTTTGCAAGATACAGGTGGTTGTATATTTTCTCATATCTTACTGTATTGACTCTTTGCTATCCTGTTCTCATTCCAGGCCAAATCACAGTTTCAATAACCCCTTGGTCATGATATTGATAAAGACAAATGGATAAATTATTTTTAAATCCTGCTGATTATAAAAGGGAAGGTTTTCCGAGACACAGATGAATATACTTGAAGCTCTGGCAGTGATAATTGTGCAATGGGAAGCAAAGGAAGTTCTCTCTCAGATGAATTAGAGGATGAGTAAGAGCAGCCTGCCTGTCCAAGTCCTCCCCAGGGCTCTGCTGGGATCTGATGCATCTCCCTTCCTGTCTGAATTTGCAGCATGACTCTTGTGTGATTATTTCACAGGTCTCTGCCTGAAGCTGGCCCTGCCCTCGGGCCACCTGTGCCTTCTCTCCAAGCTGTGCTTGTTGGGTTTGCATGTCCTGGATGAAACCAGGGCTGAGACTGGCACGCTGCTGCTTTTGGGATGGTGTCCAAAGCCTGAAATGAAGTTGCTGTTCTTTGGTGCAGCCTCTGTATCTGGGGATTATGGTGATGGTGGAAAACAGATATGGGAAGAAACAACCCAGGGTGGGAAGCACAAAAGGTTAATGTGCTGGTGCAACAGGCAGGCCCGGGGAGGGGGAGCGGCAGGAAGGGGTTTGCAGATGAAGCTTTTCTGTGCTCTTATCTACCCCTCTGGCAGCAGCCTCAGCAGAGACCGGGCTCTTTGGGAACTGGCCCAAAGCTTTAATGAAGGGAGCCGGGGAGGCTCTCAGGGGGCCCTTTGTCTCTCAAGGCTATCGGCTTTCTCTGAGGAGACACATCATCACCCAGCTCTGAGCTGGATAAGGGCTTTTGAAGTTTTCTGTTTGATATGCGTCACTGCCTCCGTCACACAACACAAGACCTTCTCTGGTTTTATCCTTTCCCTGCTGCAGTTTCACCCACCTGGTATCGCAGCCAGAGATAAAACAGAGCTGAACCTCACGTGTCTTGGAGTAACTGGAGCTGGGGGAATGTGGTTTCCTAGAGAGAGCAATTAGCACCTTCAGAAGGTCTTAGCAGGAGCGAGGATGATGAGTCTCTCCCTCCCATGCACAATCTGGGCTTTATTTCATGTAACCAGCTCGTTGATGGGCGCAGTTCTTCTGCCCAGCTCTGGCTGTCGGGCTATGCTGTCTGGGGCTGTCCTGGCTTCAGCTTTTCGCCTGTGTGTTTGGCTGTCCCAGGTGGGCTTGGGCAGGTGCGGAGCCCTGAGCTCCAGCTCTGCTCCGAGGTCAGGGCATCCTGCGGGTATCTCTGGAGGCCACACAGCCCCCACGATGACAATAGTGCTGACTGTAGTAAGGTATTTGTTCTTTAAGTTCTGGCTGTGGTCACTAATGCTTGGCAAAGATATACAAACAGAAACTCATCTGGGCTTTCCGGGTTGTCGTTAATTATTTAGGGAGAGGGATTCCTGCTTTTTCCACCAGTGGCAGGAGGATGCTTAGAACATGCATGTTCACTGGAGTGATGAGCAGGTAGCTGATAGTTTCTCCTCTCTTTCTCCCAAAGGCACATGGTTCCTGCTAATGGAGCAGTAGGAGCAGTTAGCAGGGCAGTACCTGAACGTGCTGGGTGGGATGACCTACCTTGGTGACTCACGAGCCAGGGTGTGTGAGCAGCTGCTGTCCTGGTGACACCAGGGTGCTTGCAGAGTTAATGTTTGACTGACCTGGCTGTCAGGTGACCTCTTGCAGTTTAGAAGTCAAGTCATGCATGGAGTCAACCAAAGGAAGAAGTCATGTGGAGGGGTGGGGTGAGGTACTTAGCCAAGAGGCAAAGCAAACAAATGATGAATGGGTTAAAACAACACTTCGGGTTATAACCAGAAGGGAGGCTCTGCTGAGAAGCTGTCTCCGGTCTCTGATTGTCTTGCCATTTCTAAGTCAGGGAATTGTGAGCACAATGAACTGTGCAAGATCAATAGTAAAATACATTCACCTTGGTTCTTGCTATATCTACTGTGCAAGCAAACAGTATTTCCCATGATTGCTGAGAGGAAAAATCTAATTAAAAGAGCTGCTATTTAATTGGCCTAGGTTCATCTTTATCTAATAGTCAACAGCAGACAAGTGAGTCTGAAAAGAAAAGCTCTGGAGGGATGAAGTGACTTGACCAAGACTGAAATAAACCCAGCTTGAAATCAGCTCTTGTAATTCCAAGCAGAAGGAGCCTGCCCAGCTGACCGAAAAAAATCACTTGCTTGTGTTGCTGGCAGAGATCCTCAGCTCAGAGCAGAATACAAATACCTCATTTTAAAGAAATTACTTCTGTGAAGCTTGTTCTGGTGCTTATACACCCACATGAGCAGTGGTGGCTTGGAGGGGTCTGCAGCAAACCAAACGGAGGGAAAATGCAGGTGTGCAAAGAACCTGGACAGTAAAATTCCAGTGAGAGGACTGCACTGAGCTGCAGGGATGTGCTCAGCAGTGTTTTTGTTCATTGTGAGAGTGGGGAGTGAACCTGTCCTGGGAGAGAATTGGCAGCATGTTCAAGGGGTTGAGGGCAGCCTTCTGTGTGTGTGAGGGCAGCTGATGCCTGTGCTCGACACACTGCACTTCTGCAGATTTCTCCCCAAACCTCCCTCTTTTGGGAAATTCAGCCTCTGAAAGATACCGTGCATACCGTGGTTTTAGGATCAGACCTTGTAGACGCTTAAAGTGCAACAGGGGTGTCATCCCTGAGCAGAATCTGAACTCTGTAGGATAGAGGCAAGGTAAAAACCTATGGGTGGCGCTTTAATGGCAACTGCCTGTGTGTGAATGAAGGCGGGGATGTAACTCATCCCCATCACCTCTGTTTAAGGGATGGTACTGGCCAGATAAGCTGGTGTCAGGAATGCTACTGGCAGTTTCCCCTGTTCCTTGGAAGCTGTTCCTGTTCAAAATTGGGGAAGCTCACAAGACAAAACTTGGGAAGAAATCAGGTTTTGGCTGCTGAACAAAAACACGATTCAGTGTCATGTCTTGGGGTCTTCTGGTTTGCTTAGAAAGGAAAGTGATGTTTCTGGGGACACCAAAATATTGAGCAGCTGAGTCTTGACATTTGTTCTCTCCAGTGGCTTTGCAGTTGATGTCCATGTCTCCTGAAGTCTGGCACGATGTAAATCACACCAGCCAGGCACTGATCTCTACTGCCTATGGCTCAGGTGAATATGCCCATGTAGCTGACAGGGCAGCCAGAGCAGTGTGTGTTGGCAATGGTGTTCTGCAGGCTGAGGGGAGATTGGCTCCTTGTCCACGTCCTACAAGGACATTTGTGATTGACTGACACCTGGCACAGCTCCTGGGATACCCACTTGTCACCCGAAATCCTCCTGTACATGACACTGGTACCTTCAGAGCAGACGTTGCATTCCTGAGGAGGAAGGAATCAGGTCAGGCTGTTTCTGGGGAAGCGTTTCCTGCACACTCTTGGGGCTGACAGCTTAGCTCCTCTGACAGACTTGTGCCTGAGATTTAAGAGACAAAAATACAGTGTTTGTTACAAGTGATTGCTCCTGTCCTCTTCAGTCCATATCATTTTCCAGTCAGACATAGCCAAGTTATCGAATCAGTGCTTCTAGAGGCTGGATTAATTTTATTTGTGACCAGGCAGTCCCAGGGACACAAGCTGCCAAGAATCTGTCAATAATCAACCAGAGGATATCTTATCTTTTTTTTTCCTTGGCTAAACACATTGTAAGGGCTAACACACCATGAATAATAGATAGTCATAAAAAAAACACATCCCCTGTAAATCTGTCCCAGCTGTTACTAGACTGAATTTATGACAGCAATATTTAATCAACTGTTTTCAAGAAGAGGGTTACAAAAACACTGTGCTAAAAGTAGTGGGTCTAGCAAGAGTTGTCTGCTTTCTGGCCTATAAGAGTCCCGGAAATGGAGAAATGTGGGAGGTGATGTGGATAGACGTAGGGGCTTTGTTTTTGTTTTAATCCACAGCCATGCTGGTGTGATGTCTAACCTGAGACAACCCACAGGAAATGAATTTATAATCTGTGTTTTGTGCAGTGTCTTGTAAAAACAATGCCTGAGAAGTCTGACTCTGCTCTTGCTAACCTTTATCTCTTGCTTTTCAGGTGTTTATTCTTCTTTATATTATTAGATATAGATAACTCATTTGCTGTGGTGGTTGAGATGTTAACTGCTGTACCTCTTCCTGGGTGTCTACCCCCTCATTAAGGAAACCTGAATTCCCATTAATTTCCATTTGAATTTGGACTTGAAGGTCAGCTTTCTGGTCATCTTTGTGGTGTCAGACTCATCCTGTTGGCTGCTGGAGCTCTAGATTTTAGCCTTTCCCCTGTTCTCCAGACTTTTCACATGCTGCCTGATTCAGGAGTCTGGCAATTCATAGGTCAGTATTTTTCTACCCTTAGAATATCCTTTGTGAAAATAATAGTTTGAATAAATGAATAGAAGTTTTCATTTCCATTCTGGTGTTTGAGACTTCAGGGTCCATTTGTTAAGGGACCCTCTGTGCAGCGGTGATAGCTGTTACTTTTACATGACAACATGGCTCCATTAGCTACAGCTCCAAGAAAACGTTAGTAGTCCTGGTGGAAGACTGAGAATCAGAAGTTGTCTCATTCAAAAAAATTTTGCATGGAAAAGGGATCCTGTCAAATCAATGTGTTGAGATTTAGGCTGAGGAATGTTTCTTCACGCTGCTAAGGAGTTGGAGCATGTGTCTGTAATGCCTCTTCAGAGCCTCAGGTTTAGTGGAATCCAGCATTATGGGAAGTCATCAAGGTGATTTCTGCATCCAAGCAACTCTGGATACAAACAGCTTGCAGGTTCAGATAAGGGTAATCAAATCGGATGCCTCCGGCTGTGAGATGGTATCAGCAGGGGTTGGGAAAGCTCTGCTCCCCACCGGGGCTGGCCAGCAGCCACACTTTGCCATCGAGTTGCCTGTCAAACTATTAGGGAAGCAAAGTTCTGTTCAGTGTTAATAACAGTAATGAAATCCATTGCTGTGCTGTTTGCTTTTGCTTTCTTAAAACTATTGTGCTTGGAGGTGGACAGGAGCACAGGTTATACAATGCCATCTCTTCTTCTGAGCTTTCTACTCTTAGGCCTTTAATGGTTTAAAAGTCTTTTGGGGTGGGTTAGACATCCCAAAAGTGCAGTTTCTGTGGGCACAAAAGCTTTTTCCATCCTTGGCTTGGGTTTGTGATTTTATGGGAGAGGATCTTTCCTGGCCTGTGTGGTATTTGACTAACAATGAAGATAGATTAATACCATGCTCTGGAGAAATGGCTGCTGAAATGAACTGTCAGGCCAGTGTAAGACTTGCTGCCGTCTGAGGGGATCTGGGCAGAGTCTGCAGCCACCAAGAAGCAGATTTATACTCAGTGCTGCTGCAGCTGCAGTAAATCTAATGTCAGCTATATCATGCCAAAGGCAAAGCTTCTCAGGCGTGTTTCAAGGATGGCTTTCAGTGTGGTACAGCAGCCAGCTCCAGCCCCAGCTAAACAGAAACTGTAAAAGCACTCAGAAATTAAAAAGAATATGGGGGGGATGTTGCACCAAAAGATTTTATTGGGCTGGGGTGGAGGAAGGAGGTAGATTTTTTACCAGATTTACTGCTGGTTTTCTTGGTGCTCTTGCTGGTTTTTTTGTTTTGTTTGTGGTTTGTTTTTTTCCCCCCTCCAAAGGTGTTGTGAAGTGTGTATCCTTTCTGAATATTGTGCTTAGTCTTTTGAGCAGAGGTGAAGGATCAAATATTGATTCAGTTTCGAAATGTAGGTAAAAAATGGCCATTCCTCCCATTTCCACCTCCAACAGCTTGCTTACGACATTGTTAGCTAGGCTAGGCTGCAGTGCTGTAGACCTCTGCACCTTGGACTTTCAGGTGTATTTTGCTGATCCCACTGCCCTCCAGCATGGGCTGTTAGCAGCAATTTCATTTCAAGGGAAGGTTAAAACTCACGTCTCCCTTCACACAGGAAAGCTACAAGTGTCATGAGATTTGAGCCTCTTGGCTCCATGACTTATTTTTTTATTGCTGGGTTCATGATTCACTGGTTCTGATCAAACCAATTCCCAGCAATAAACAGCAGGAAGGGGAAAAAAATGTGTGTCATGTTGATAATATGATGAGTGAAGGAACCAATGACCCTGAGAGGAGGGTGAGCCAGTCCTGTTGCAAAAGATATGGCTCATCCTGTTCATAACATGGCACTGCCAGGAACTCAGGGCAGAGAGAGAAGAGAGAAAGCTTAGAAGGAGGAGAGAAGGGTGAGTGACCACAGGCTCCAGTCCAAGGTGGCACAAGCACCCTTCTTGCCCCTGCTTCACCTCACGTGCGGGCACGGGGCTGAGCGTGTGTGTCCATCATGGCCTGGGCTCTTGGGTTTCCATTGGTGGCCTGGGCTGCCAAAAACCCCACAGCACAGTCTCTGCCTCCCGGGGTGGGTGTGGTGACAAGGATATTTCTGTGTATCCTCAGCATATTTCTGTGAATCTTCAGCTCTCCTTTACAAGAGAAGATGTAAGTGCACTCAAGTACAAGATATTTTGATTTATAGCCTGTAAGGTCCTTTTGATTCATCAGTGCCTCTAGTGTGCAATTTTGGGGCCCAGCCAGCTGTGCAGCAGCAGTGCAGCTGCCACATGCTCATCTGCTTAATGCACCTCGGCCATCAGAAAGCAGCCAGGGAAGGGAAATGTGAAGCTGAACTTTGACTTTGTGGGCTCAGCAGTACTGGACTTAGCTGTAGATGTGAAAGGTCAGCACAAGAAGCTTGGTAAAGCAATACAACTGTACGGTTTTGTGTTTGTTGAGTGGGTATTCCTGTTGTGATTAGAGGCTTTATCTCCAATTGTGTTGGGTAGATGTCCTCAGCTGAAGAGTTGAAATTGCCAGTCTGGATGGTGCTTTCATGTCGCAGTGGCTCATGTGAGCTATCTGGTTTCCTCAGGTAGAGCCTTTTCCAGCAGTTCACAGGTCCAGGGCAGCTGGGCCCTTCTCCCTCTTACACTCAGGGTTCCACGTAGTCACTTGCTTTTCTTGTCCCTCTGCATGACAGGCTATCATGAGACATCTTATCAACAGTAGTGCTGCCTTGAAGAGCTAATTTATGTGATAAGGCCTTATTGCTCGTTTCTCAATCTGTACCAGAACTGCCTGCTCAAAAATAAGATTATGGTGATCAAAAACCTGCAGGACAGTCACCTTGAATAGTGTTGTGCTCCTGCAAATGTTGTACGTGACATAAATCTTTATCAGGATGTCATTTAACAGGGAGAGAAGCTATTGTACTTCTACCAGCTTAGAGTGAGTGATTAACATTTTTATTATGTGGAGGTTATTATTTTAATGGATCACCATGATTATGCAGCTGCACTGTTCAGCAATAAAGAGAGGGATGTTGCCTGGTTAAGTCCACTGGCCCTGGGTGAGGTCTCAGTGGTGGCTGCAACCACCAGCAGTGCTAAAGCAGCCGCTGCTGTGGCCACCTGCTGTATAAGGGGCTGAGCTTGGTGGGAAAACTGGCAGGTTGTCCTGACAATACTGAGTCTCAGAACTTTAATTGTGGCTGGTTTGTTGTTATGAACAAGCCAAATCTCTCTAGTTCCTCTTTGAAAACAAGTGGTTTAATTAGGCAGTCTATTTATGGTGAGATGTGTATCTAAAGCGAAGGGCATTTCTTCATCACCTTCCACTTTGCTAATGATAAGCACAGCTACAATAAATTGCCTGCCTTGAGAGAAGTATCTCCATAGATTTTTTGGTTTGATATGGAAGGTGCCCTTAAACTTGGCTTAACTTGACCTTGTGTGGTTAATTTTTCCCACCATGCAAAACAGACACACAAACAAACACACAAAAAGGGTAAAAAGGTATAAAATTGATTTCTCAATTGCTATGAACTGGCATAAACCTTAAAACAATCCACTTAATGCCTGATGTTGATAGTAGCAAGAAATTTATTTGTGGGCATACTAACCTGGCACAGGTACTTTGGCTGAGTACTGGCTCTTGACAGTGGCCAAAGAGCATAAACCAAGAGTATTGGTGATACTTCCTTCTGGGATGTGCTCTGCAGTGGAGATGTGTCCTGTGCTTAATAGCTTCCAATGGGCTTTCCTGTGAATTTGTCAAATTGTTTTTGGAATCCTTGGTAAGCCCTTGATATCCTTGTCATCTGCTAGCAATTAGCAGCTGTAGAGGTTGTGGTTTGTTGTCCTGTACTGGGTCCTACTCTGAGAGCTTTAATCAGCCTTGTTTTCTGGCAAAGACTGTGCTCTTGAATCTCCTCATTAGCAGGTCTCTCTTCTCCTTTTGTGTTAGAAAAAGGTGAAGTGCACAATGTCAGCCAGGAGTGTTTTGTTTGGGAGCAAGGATATGAGTTAGCACCACAGGAACAGTCAGATAAGGTTTTCCCATGCACAAGCATTCCAGGGGTTTGTAAGTCACTGCTGTATTTGACCAGCTCTGTTGACTTAAATATACAGTTTCTCATTTACAAAATAAATTTAAAATGCCTCCTTATCTCATCAGTGACTGAAAGAGAGATCTCTATGGGAGGGCACTGAAGGAGATGTGGGTGTAAGTAATGGTATTCCCACAACCACATCATGAAGGATGTAACACCATGGCTTCTCTGCTCTGGCTTCCCAGAAAAACTGATAAGATGCCATTTTGTGCTCGTTTTGGATTTTTCTTTCTTTGTCCCTGTTAAGGCGTCCTGGGAACTTGGTCCTTCTGAGAAGCTCAGCAGAGATTGTGTCCAGAGCTGAGCCACCCTGGGCAGTCAGGCAAGTGGGCACCTTCAGCCCGAAACAGCAGGGAAATGTGTTGGGGTTTTGCTGCCTGAGAGCCTTTGCTCTTGGCTCCATGACTGCAGTCACACAGGTCAGCGTGATGCCTGGGACTGGGGGTCTTGCAAGCAGGTTGTTCCCTGTTCTGAGAAAAGGGGACACAATGATCTGTGCCAGGTAACATGCTGAGGAGACCACTGTGCAGCTGGCCAAGAGTGTAACGTGGTGGTCTGTTGTTACCAATAATTTCTAAATGGCAAAATCTGCAGATTGTTGTAAAGTCCCAGTTCAGAAATGCCCATAAAAGTTACCAAAGTGTTTAAATTATTTAGACTCCCAAGTTTGTTTTTAAGATCCACTCAGGGTTTCTGTGTGCCTGATCACAACTTTCCATTAGGGATCTAAATGCCTCGGGAAAACATTATTTACTCACTACACCCTGCCACTTCTGGGAAATCACACCCCAAACCTCCAATTGGGTCAGATTGGAGTTGGTCCTGTGAAGGGAGCCAGGAGGAAAAAGTGGTCCTTGAGCTTGGTCAGTCTGCCCAAGTCATCTCTTGTTTCCTGAGCAATGAATAGGTACCGAAGCAGTGGCCCTTTAAAGTAACCCAGAGAGTCATGACACTTGCCTACGCACTACTCACAGGGACAAAAGAACATTTAATAATTGTTTGTCCAGATAAACAAGTGTCAAGCCTGCACTCTAAATTAGTTGGTGGCTTAAGTTAGCCTTTATTATCAGCAGAAGAACACTTGTTATTTGATCTCTCAGAAGAATGCCCGTACTGCTCCTCTGCTTACTCGGTTAAGTAACACATGATAAGGTTTTTCTTATGTCAAGTATTATCTTATACCACCTAGAGAAACAGATTATTTGATTTAAAAAAAAACAAAAAAACAAACAAACAACAACAAAAAAATTAACATTGCTTCCTAAATGCCAGTGGAGATTAGTCAGTTTAAACCAGCTCTGGTCCTGAAGCTGTAAAATGAGGGAACTTCAGACAGGGTTATGTTTTCTGTAGTCAAAGATGGTGAGTAATAAGACTTGCAGTTGAATGTTGGATAAGGCAATCTCATAGCTTCTCAGAGAATTTCCAGGCACAAGGAATAGGAAAGAAAGCAAGTTAGCTATATTTTAAGATGCTGATTAAGTATAGAAGAATCACAGGTTTGTCTCAAAACCCAAATCCAAAATTGCCTGTCTCTAGTAGCTCCACTTTAGTGTGTATCAAGATACTGAAGCCAAATGGGTGGTTATAACATAAAAAAAACAAACAAGAGCCAAACCAAAACCTAAGGTGCTGGCAGCCTGGCAGCCTTTCTCTTATCTTCAGTGAAGAAAGAACTGTTTGTTCCCAACCTGTGACATGGGTCATTTGAAGGTGGGTTGCAAAACAGGGAATGAGAAAAACAAGAGCATTTGAGTAGGTTTTGTGCCATAAGGATACCTGTATGATCACCTCATCTAGTAAATCCTTGTGTATGTAAATTGAAACAACTGCCTTCCTGGTGTCCTAGCTCAGACATGGATGCTAATGGAGATAGTGAGTTTTTTTGGCAGAAATGGAAAATAAAATTGCAACCTTCCTATAGTCCCAGTCCTATATTGGCAGACAGTTGTCTTTATTATGCCAGTGGGGCTGGTGAATTCAGCTATTCTTGCTGGATAGTTTATTAATGTTGATGCAAACGGGTGTATTACCTTCAGGAGGCTTGAGAAAAGGCCCATAATCCTTATAGATATGTTTTATACTTCTGCAAAAGGTCAGTGTTAACCTGACTATTGAAAAAACCCTCAAAGTCCAGAAGCATAGTCAGTTTAAATGTATTCTGCCTGCCAGCTGGAAATACTTCCTAGTTGGCCAATATATCACTACTGGCCTCTCTGCTACAGCTGGTGAATGGTCAGTTATGTAGACCACTCTGGGTCCTGCTCTGCCTCATAACCCCACATTGTTATGCAGCACTTTCTGTTTGTAGGTCCTGGAGCACTTTGCAGAAGTACATCTGTGTATGCCTTTTCTGCCCTCTGTCAAACAAAGACACTCAGCTGAAGTTTGCCAGTAGCAAGCTGTAGACTAGAAAATGAGCCCTAGTCTATTAGGCTAAACCTTTGAGTCTATCTAGTCTATCTGGTTCTAGACTAATACTTCCCAATAGTTACTCCTAATATGGTAACTGGTCAACTGTTATGTAGAGTGCATAGGACAGGAAAAATTCCTGCGTCAGTCTGATGAGGATCTGTGCTGAAAGCTAAATGAGTTCAGGCAAGGAGAAATTCTTAACGTATGGCACTGGAAATGAGCACAGTGGATATCTGAGTGGATGCCTAGGTTCTGGTTCAGTCCTGCAGCTGGGAAACATGCCCTGTTTGTTGTGGGAATGAGGCCCCTTTTGCCTGGGTAAGAAAACCACGTAATGGGGAACAAGTGACTGTTAGACCTGTCCTGCAGTTAGGGACTTTTGGGCTGAAGTAAGCTTCACTTTCTTTTTAACTTTTCATGGAAAATGTAGGGACTCTCCTGAATGTTCCCCCTGCCTGGAGTGTGTTTGTTGTGGCACTGCCAGGAAGGCAGAGCTGAGCAGCAAACTGAGCACACTGGGGTGGTGTCTCACTGAGCAGTGCCCAAGCCATCATCTCCTGGGAAGCTGTGCAGGGGCAAAGTATGAGACACTGGTGATCTCTGCTGAGAGAAAAAGCAGGTCTGGAACTTCTGTGCTTCTTGGGGAACATCCTAAATTTGATAGCCAAGGAGAAAACAAAGCCAAAAAACACAAGATGTGAGGTGCAAAAGGTTCCCTGTCCACCTTTGTGGGTTGTTCTAGGTTTTGGTACAGAGAGGTGAAAGAGGGCAGGATGCCAGGAAACATGGATCTTGGTTTGTTTTGGTTTTCCTTCTCTAAGGTAAAGGACAGATGTTGAAAGGTCAGGAAAAATTAGTCACCTAATCACAGAAATAATACTGCAGGTTTCTGAGTGACAATGACCCTTCCAGCCAGAAGCCCTTATCTGTGCATAAGGAACAGCCTTCATTCTAAGAGTTAACCTGTGAAAGATGGGGCACAAAGGGGAACTCATCCATTTCCATTTACAGATGGAGCAGAGCCGAGCACAGGGGGTAACTGGCCTGCTCCAAACCACACAGGTGACGTGTTAGAGGGGACCTTGCCCTGCCCCAGTGCTGCTGGTTGCAGAGTGGAGCTAGTTTTGTCTCATCCCTCTCCTGCCCCTCCTCCTGCCCACTGTGGGCTGTAGTAACAGGCTCTTGGAGCCAGTCCATGAGCTGGGAGAGGCTCACAGCTTGCTGTGCCAGGGCCTCTGCCAAGTGGCTCCATTAAGAGTTGCTTTCATGATTACAGTGCTTATGTAAGCTGGGAGCAGACTTTTGGGAGGATGTTTATATTGCACAGATCCTTTATCTGGCTTGACTATCTCCTCATTACCTGCATCGAAGAGTTGCCTGCCTTAGTGGCCAATAAAGCTAAATTGCTAAATCCAGCTTTGTGTAACCCTATTTACCTTTTGTACCGGATTAACCTTTATCATATTTGCTAGTGTGTTGGGAAAGTAACATAAACAGAGGTAGGTGGTGGAGGCAAAGGCCAGCCTGGAAGAGCCAGCAGTGCCCTGTTTGCCAGGGCACCACAGATAAGAGGAGGCTTGTGCCAGGCAGGGAGTTGAAGAGAAGCTCTTGCCAAGCCTGTACTCTGAGTATGATATTTGAAGGAGTCTTCCACACCTTCTCTGGATTAGCAGAAATGGCTGGGGCTTGAGGTAAACAGTGAGGAACCCAAGCATTGCAGAAATAGTTGGTGGGGAAATGAGTCCTCAGAGCTGGCATTGACAGGGAGCTGTCCTGGTGATTTGGCAGCTGGGTCAGTGCCAGGCTGATGTTACCACGCTGCCACACTCAGCCTGCACCTGGGGCAGGAACGAAGTGCTTGCAGGATCTGTGTTTTGTGAGCTATGGAAGCACTTCAGGTGTCAGGGATGGGGGCTGTCTGCTGGGATAAATACTGCAGGGGCCCAGGGGACCAGCTCTGGAGGCCACATCATGGCCTATGTGTGTGCTGGTGTATCCCTACTGCTAAAGACAGGAGCGTTTCCAAAAGTTCAAATGTGGGATCTTCCTGTTTTTATGAGAGCCTGCTCTGTGGGGCTCACTTGGAGCCGATCTGGCTTCTTGGTCAGTTCAGTTACACAATGCTTGAGCAGCTCCTTCTACCTTTCCAGTAGGGAAAAAAAAAAAAATATTTGCCTTGAGAATATTTATCAGTGAACGAAACAAGTACTGCCCAGGCAAATGATGCCATTCCTTCCCCACTGCAGAATGTGTTTCCATGCCTTTTGCCTGCTGATGTGTTTAAAACACACATGTCTACACAACTTCGTGACAATTACAGCCCTGGCAAAAATTTCTAGGATAGATTAGTTTTACTAATGGATCTTGCATGTAGTTTGCACTTTGGATTGTGTTAAGATCTTGCTGCTTTAAGTTCAGACGTGTTTCCTAGAAAGTGTGGCTGTGCTAGTTTTAGACTGAGCAGCTGAGAAATCCATGGATTAGTAGCTGGGTGGATACATTTCAATTTTTTCCCTAGTGTTTTGTCCTCTCTAAGATTCAGTAAAAGAACTGAAGGAGAAGAATATAAATGTACTTTTTCACCATATTTTAATTTTTATTTTGTATCAGGATTTCTGGACTTCTGGAACATTCAGTGAAGTGAAGAACAATTTTTGCAGTATTTGAACAGGCCGCTGTGAGCTGTATTGTACCATCACTGATTTTACAAGCCTGTGTCCCATTAAAGGGAAACTGGAGCTCCCCTTGGTTGTCATTCCAGTTTAGTTGAATGGGAATACTTGTCCCTTTGATCTCCTCAAGAGGCCTGTTAAGCTAAACTCTGCCATTTCAGTTGAGTGCTTTGCCTCATCCCTTAGAAAAGGAGCTCCCAAACCCCTTTTTTCCACTTCGATCTAACAGGGCACAAGGAAAGGAAGAACAAGGATGGCACAAAGCATCCCTTAGGGGATGCTTGCCCTTAGGGCAAGGTTTCATGGTCCTGCTGTCCTGAAGCAGAGAACAAAGAGAGGAAATACCGAAAGAATTCCTGGGGGTGCCTGTGTTTCCAGTGAGGGGTGGGTCAGAAAGCTCCTTCTCCATCTCTGACCTGGAAAACTCAGCAATGACCAAGCTCCCTGCATCCAGCACAGATGCATCCAGGCTGTGCATCCTGAGTGGAGCTCAGCTTCACCAAGTTCTGAGCCTGGGGTGCCCTTTGGAAATGGAGAATTGAAGCAATGGGAATCTGGTACCCAAGAATAACTTGCACTTGAGTGCAGACTGATTATTTTGAACTCTTTCCATCCTACTGAGCTGTTAACAGCGGGAGTGTGAGTTGTCTGCAGCTCCTGCTTGGACACAGCCCCGTGCCAGGAGTGGTAGATGCAGCCAGGAGGGAAGAGGTGGAGCAGCAGAGCCCGTGTTTCCCCTGAGCCTCTTGGGATGTGTCTTGGCTCCTTAGCTGGGTGCTTGCCTTGCCCTATTTATTGATGGTGGCTCTTGAGAGGGAACCTTTTTGTTCTGTTTCTGAGACACCTGGAATGCAGCGAAGGTGAAGTTCCTGGGCAGATAACCATGCAAAGCAAGAGCTGGGACTCAGAGCTTCTCAGAGGTGTGTTACCCCGGTTGAAACAGGCACGTGCTTCATCTATTTACTGAACAAAAGCCTCCAGTCCTCCATGTGCTAGTGGACTGTGACAGGCCTAGTCACAAGTGGCACAGGCTACATGGCATTTTGTCAGCAGCACGTCTGCAGTTTTGGATTTTTTTTTTTCCCCCTAAATAATTTAAGAGAGTTACATCACAGAAAATGCAAGTTCAGTGGAATTTTTACTGGACTTTGCAACTTCTACAGAGTAAGCAGCAGCCAAGCAGATAATCCCATCTTCTCATATCTGTGACTTTGTCCTTCTTGCCTGACATGAATTTGAACATGATGTCCGTGTATGTGCTGGCTCCTTTAGATGCTGGTGAGGACAAAGAAGTTGGGAGGGTGTTGAAGAGGAAAAGAATGATGACAGAGACCTGTAGCTGTTTGTTAGCCAGTCTCACTTTGCAAAGAAGGCCCATAGCAACAGGGAACAGTTAATAGCTTCAGAGATTGGATGTTGACAGGACTGGGGTTTGCTTGAGTGGTGAAATGGTGAAATCATGCCTAAACTCTGTTCTGAAGCTGGGGAGGCAGAGGTATAGTCAAGCTTTTTTTCCCCACAAAGTTTTGGATATCTTTGCCAGCAGAAATCATATAGGATTAGAGCATTTCCAGTTGTAGGGTGAAAGGTCCTTAAGCAACACTGTTGCTCACTAAAGTGAAAAATTTGCCTGTTCCTTCTCTACTTACCATCTTGTTTCCAGGCCCATAAGGTGCATGTCCTAGGAACAGAATAAAATGCAATTTGGCCACAAATGTTTCCATGAAAGTGTTTCCGTTAGAAAAAATTGTTGAAATTGAGACCTTTTGTGTGAAAGGATCAGATTTAATAAATTCCCTGTTCTGTAAGTAGTTGTGAAAACAAGTTTAAGGTCTTGGACATACGTTTCCTTTTTTTTATGAAGAGGGACTTTATATTTTTTTTCCCCCATCTCCCATTTTGGCACAAAAATCCATTTGAATGTTTTACTCGTAGTTTTAACAAATTCCTGGAAAAAATGGCAATAAAATAAGAGGAAAAGGTCAAGCCTTTGTGTGTCTGGCTACTTCCAGCTCCCTTTCAGTGCTACAGTGCAGGGCACGGAGCTGTCACTGGGGTCTGTGTGTCCCCTGCCACTGGTGGCGTGTTGGCCAGAGCAGGGAGGGGAGTACAGGCAGGGCCCTGTGAATGCAGTCCTTGTGCTTTTGGGGAGGTAAAGTGTGTGGCTGCCTTAAGTTATGTAGGGGACAAACAGGAGCTGGAAGGACACACAGCCCTTGGGATGGGTGCTGGGAACAGCTGTGTCACCTGGATGTGCTTTCCCACCTGTCTCAGGTGCTGAAGGCAGCTTCCAAGGCTCTGCAGAGCAGACTCCAGGAGGGGTTTGTTTTGTTACATGATTTAAGCCCCTACCACGCTGCTTAAGTGGCCTTTTAACACCCAACAGTTGTCATTGTGTGATATGCTGTGCTTTCATGAAAACATAAATGTGTTTTATGGCTGCTGTCCTGCCCTCTCCAGCATCAGGGAGCATGGCTAGATCAAAGCAGCTCTAAACTCTATGAATTCAAGAAGCTGGTGATCTTCTCCCCCTTTTCCTAGACTTTGGCCTGATAATCAGCCTGCTGAAGTTAGAGAAAAGGCTTCTGTTAATTGTAATGGATCCGTTGTGTAGACCAGATTTGCACTAGCATGTTTCAACCTTGTCTCTTCAACATTTGGAACAAGCCTTTTCACCAGTTTCCCAGGATATGAGGCCTTGAGAAAATTCCGAGCAGCACAGGCAGTGTGTGCATGAGTCACTCGGTGTGTGAAGGCTTTGCCCAGTCATCCCCAGATTTTCCACATGGTTTGGAGCAGACAGGTTGTGTTATGGAACAGGAGCAGATGAGCTGGTTGGTTACAGGTTGTGACTGTCACTTGTAGACAGGAGCCTCCCCTTGCTCCATGGTGACTGACCTGTTCTTGTGGGGTCTGCAGACCTGGACAGATCTGGCCTGGGACCCAGTCTGAGTGGAAAGATGAACTTAAGTGATGGGAAAGGACTTATCTTTGCTTCTGTCCTGATTGCAGACACACTGACAGGCCAAAAATACAGACATCTGGGGAGTTATGGCAGAGTTTGAGTAGACTCTCACCTCATTCTTGCTTATGTCCCTTGTCTGCTTCCTTCAGCCCTGGGCTCAATGGTTTCAGGTGCATCCTGAGAGAGATGATGTTCCTGCCCTGAGACTGCCACAAGCCTAAAGGTTCCCCAGCTGTCCAGGCCTGACTTTCCACTGGCACTGTTCTCTCACTGCCAGCCTGCAATAATGAATGGCTTAAATGACATTGCCCCTGCCAGAACTGCTGCTGCCACTGTGCAGGAGCTCTCCAGGAGCTCATTGCAAAAAAACTGAAAAAAACATTAATAATTTGAGAATGTATCCCTACTTATGCTTAGCTGCTACCTGTATTAAACCCATGTGCTTCTGAAGCCAAGAGGCAAAACTCTTGCTGTTCCCTGGGCACCAGGGCTCACAAGGGAAAGGGTTGCAGATGTATCTTGTCCATTTCTGCTTTTACTTCTGATAGTCTTTCCAGGTGGCCCATCCTGAGAGAGGGCCTGGACAGATTAGGAGGGATTGGTGATACTGTGGCTTGTTGTTAAAGCAAATAAGAGGGGCTCTGTCAACAGTGTAACACAGCAGGATGTGGAAAACAGTTTGTTTCGTCTCCTTTGGAGTAGCTGAGAACAGGATGGGATGCTCTGAACTTCCTATGTTATGTCTGTCACTTTTCTCCACTTTTCCTTGCATACTCGCCAAGCTCTTGATATCTTGACTGTAACTGCTCTACAGCAGGGAAATGGAATTTGTCCTGAACCTTCGTTTCCCTTTTATTGCAGTCCACCAATCTTTCCTCTTCTGTCACACAGAGATAAATATTGGTTTCAGGATTAAAGACCATGTCAGGAGTGGACTCCAGTTTGTCTTGATAAGTTCATACAATTTGTTTCGTATGATGATATCAATAAACATCTCTCATCTCAATGCATACCCTGAGCATGGGGAGGAAACAAAGCCATCCTGACAGCCACAGCTGTGCTGTGCTCCCCTCAGCTTGGGGAGGGTGTTGCTGAGCCCCACAGCCTGGCCAGAAGCCTCTGCCTTTTCACAGAAAAGTTCTCTGCTCTGGACCACACAGATGCCTGACTGGGTTGGGAGAGTCTCTGTAACTCCATCTCCTAAATCACTTCTCTATGATTAAAAGTTTTCACAATTTATCCATTTAAAGAACCAGAACTCAAAAAAATTTGGCAGATTGAACTTGATTTAGTAAGATAGAATGCTCCTTCTCACTGGAGACTTATCAGAGCCTTTGAGTATTTTGTGAGCTCCCCACAATTTTGCTACAATCTACTTCTACCTGATATTTTATAAAGAAAATACTTTGTGGCAGCTGTAGAGCAGCTGTTTGAAGTAGGAGCTTCCTGCAGCCAAATCAGGCCATCACTGCTCTGCCCAGTTTCACTGTTCCTCTCTGAGGGGGAAAGGAGCAGAAGCCTCTTCCTGGCAGGTTCCCTTCACCTGGTCTTCAGCATTTAACTGTGCTGGGGACATGTTCTCCCTTTGCCCACAGTGCTGGCCCTCAGCTTTGGCTTTTGGGGGCTGAATCCACCTCCTCAAGTTCTGCCTCGCTGCTGACTAGAGAGAGCATAGGAAGTGAGAGGTCCTGCATGAGGAGCAAGATCAGGCCACGGACAAACTGACACGGCCAGAACTCATCCCCTAATTCTTGGGGGACAGCTGGAGCCCCTGTTTGATCCTGAAAGAAGACAGTTCCTTGCTCAGACCAAGCAGCCTGGGGAGATGCTCGGATTATTTCTCTTGCTTTTCCCTGGCAGCTCACAGGCAGTGCTGCCCCTTGCGCTGGGGGAGAGAGGAAGAAGAGTCTGCCATGAAGGTGAGGCTATGTTGTGCAGAGAACTGCACTGGATCTGTGCCTGGAAGCTGTAAGACAGGCTGTCCTGGGAACACCACCCTCACCCTGCTCATGGATGCTGCTTTTCGTGACCTTTGACTGATCTCCCTGCTCAGTCCTGGCCTGCATGAAGTCCTTGTCTGCTTTTCCATTCCACAGCCAGGATGTGACTTCTTCCAGTCTCACCTGGCCTGGGCTAGGCCAGCTTTCCTTGTGCCTTGCTTCCAGTGGATTATATGTGACATGAGTGGTTTGCAGCATGTGCTCTGCTTCTTCCTGCATTGCTGTAACAGCTTGTTCCATCAATACATTTTACCAAAAAAAAAGGTGTTGAGAGACAGAAATAATTTAAAGTGGTCTGTGATTAATGAGCCATCTCTGAGAGACATCCCATGAGGTCTGTGACTCCTCTCTTCTCTCAGAACAACTCCTCTTCCACCTACATTCTTTCACTCCCCCAAAATCCCCTTCAGAAGAAGGGACTGGTGGTTAGAGGCAACCTGGAACAGAATTAGTGGGTTGGAGAGGGAAGCAGTTTGTCTTGTCCTGTTTGATCCATTGTCACAAAGTTATTTATTCTTTGTGCTGTATATCTTAGGACCAACTGAGATAATTAAGGGTATGCAGAGATAGAACTCCATTCATCTGAGGTTCTCTGTAGCTGGGAAATGATGTTGGCTTGTCTTAAAGCACCTCTCCCTTACTTTCCTTTAAGTGTTTTGCTGCTGGCACAGGTTATACGAAGGGTTCTACCTGACCTTAGCCAGGGCCAGGAGTCAAGTGCTTTGTTCAAGGCCCTAGGGTGCATCCATGGCATGAGCCGAGCCCTTGGCTATGAATCCCTGCTCCTCAGCCCTTCCACTCCCCTTCTTGACCCTTGTGTTTTGTACCCTTTCACACAGTCATTATCTTCTGTTCCTGCTGCCTGTTTTCAGGGTGAGTGAGATGTGCTGCACGAGGGAGTTAACTCCACTGTGAGAGAAGCTCAGTAAATGGTCTGTCTGCAACAGTGTAGGAGAACTGAAGAAGTGTCATCATTTCTCTTCTCCTATATAAGTCCTTGCTTTCCCAGAGCAGAGCCTGGGACGTGCTGCAGAGAATCCATGAGTGGCCTGTCACATGCTGCAGTGTAGGATCTCAGGATGAGGAAATCCCTGCAGGATGCTGGTATACTCTGGGAATACTGGACCTGAGTGCACTGGTCCCAAGGCTATATCCTGTCTTCCAAGCAGACCAAACCTGCTTTTTCCAGGCCTCATTTCTACCATTCCATCCCTGTACCTTGAACAATCAATTTATTTATTATATTTTGTCCAGTTTAGGCTCTTCTGCTGTGACAGAAACCTCATGGAAATGAAACATTCCTGGTGGGTTTCCAGTCCTCACAGAAACACAAGTTCTGGTTCCTTGAGGTCCCCTCAGACCTTAGGGTATCTAGTCATGGAGTATTGCCATTTAATGGCAGAATTGGGGCAAGTTTTGCTCTCTAATGCCCTGCAACAGTTGCAAGCACCAAGGCTCAGACAGTCAGACTCACCTGTTGAATCAAGGTCATGTCCTGAGCTGTGCACCTTGAGGAGATCAGGGTAAAACTACACAGTGTTCCTGGATGTGTGTGTATTTTGGGGTAGTGACTGCCCCATGAGACAGTGTTATCTTTTCAAGGTTTATGTCCAAGTTCTACATTTTCAGTACTTATATTTTTGTAGTATCAAATGAATGAATTGCAGAAAAACTGTCCTGGCAAAGCAACTCCTTTTTCCAGTTGGAACAAGCTGTAAAGCTGCCACAGTTCACCTTTTTCTCTAGTGCAAAAAATTCTTTTTTCTCAGCCATAGGTGTAGAAACTTGCTATGCTGACTGGTGTGGATGCTTGAAAGCATACACAGGCACCAGGAATCTGCACTTGGGGAATATATATATATGTGTGTGTGTGTAGTTTGAGCATTAATTCAATCTTTCTGTCACTGCTAGGAAAGGGAGCCCCTGCTCTATAGCAGTGATTGCTATTCTTTTGACAGTCTGATTACTGGCCTACAGATGCAAAACCCCAAGTCCTTGACTCCCGAAATTCCTTGTAAAAACACTTCTGCCAAAACTAGACCTGGGTTTGATCTGCAGGCTGAAATACTTGACTAGAACATCAAAGTGAGTTTGGAGAGGAAGGGTTACTTGATAGAATTGATGTTGCAATTTACCTGATTCTTTTCCAACTCTAGATATTTCTGACATTGATGTTGTAATCTCATTTCTAAATACCCCTATTTCCTAAATATTTGGCATTTGGCCTTGTTTTTCTCTGGATTCTTCTGAAAAGTCAGTACTTACCTAATCACTTTGATATAAACACTCAGTGAATCATGGCAGGGGTCTTCTATATAAATTTATATATTCTTACAGGAAATAGGGCCATGTTCTAAAGGCTGTTCTGATCAGTATCAGTGTGCAGGAAGTTTAAGTAAATGTCTTTTTGGTGATTTTTTTATAGCATAACTATGCTGTTAACCCTAGTGCTCTTCCAAATCACAATATCTGCTTACAACTCAGCAACAATAATAACATCTTAGTTTGTTCTGTTGGTTCCCATTGCCTTGATCTGCTCAGTTTAAGGGCCCAATCCAGCCTGAAGTTGAAAGATATTTTGGTTGGACTTGATTGGTCATTATAGAAGCAAAGTTCTTTGGACACACTAGCTGTAATATTTCTGCCTTGAACATAATTTTTTAATGGTTGAAAATAAGGCTGAAATCTCCACTTACAGAAAGACTTCAAGGTTTTCTCTCTTCCTCCCTTCCCCCCTACCCCAACCGTAAAAGAGAACAGCGACTTTTCTGCCCAGCTTGGAGGTGGTTCTTTCGAAATCAGATACAGACTTATCCCCAGGCTACTGAGACTGGGAGTTATGGGCCTGTTTGAATATTTCATGAAGAGAAGCTGGTCAGTACAGCACTGAAACTACCTTGGGTTTGGAGACATCAGGGTACTTGGTTGGTGACAGCGGGGACTCACAGCTCAGGGAAGGGACAAACAAGTTTGTGTGCAGGAGATACTCTTTTCTATCCCACAACCACTTTGTAGAGACTCAGTCCCACCTAATGAGGTAAAAATTGATCTTTTGTTCTTTTTCTGTAAGCTTCCTGTACATGCTGTTATCAGATATATGTGCACACGAATTGCAAATGAAGCTCTCCGTTACTTACATGGCTTATACTTGGTAAGTAAAGTAGGATCTGCTCTGTCCCTCTGGAACAGGGTACAGCAAAAGAAGCAAGGCTGGGACAGTTGGCATGATATTGGGCAAAGCCTGTTACAAAGCCACTATGTTTGTGACCATGCACAGATAAGATCTTATACTTCAACAGCACTTCGGATTCAAAGGGGTCACTGAAGAAATGATATGCACTCAAGTTTTATCTCTCTATTGGAATGGTGTTCTCTGAGGCAGTGCTGATAAACCAGGTGATGTTGTTTTGAATGGTTTATCAGGACAGGAAGTGAAGAATGCTTACTACTTAAATTTCCAAAGTGACTAAGCTCTGGACGTACAAACAACAGCTATTTGCCTATCGCTAAATCACTGGGAATAGGCCTTTTGCCAAGAGCAGCCACAGAGTCTTTGGTGATGACTCTGATTTGGGCTCTGTGTGTTAAATTATTTTCAAGTCCTAGTCCCTAAAATGGTGCAGTGTCCCAGTGCTGCCTGCATTCTGCCTGGTTGAGTCAGACCCACCTCCTGAGGAGCTCGTGTTCTCAGGATCTCTGCTCAGCACTGCCCACACCCAGTCCTGCTGGGCTCCAAGAAGGGCAAGGCGTAGCCTGGGGCCAGGTGGTTGCAAGCTGTGCTTATGGTCTTTGTTTCTATGGCTACCAGGATGATGCTTTTCCATCCAAAAAGCAGCCAGATGACTCTCCCTCCAGCCCCTTTGCCTGCTTGTACACAGCAGTACTGGTCAGGGCCTGCCTCTGAGTAATCCACTTGCCTTCTCTGAAGGATGTCATCTTTAGAAGAACAATGACACATGCTTTGATAAAACTAAGAAAATATATCCTTAAATAACCAGGGTAGGTGTTGAAACCTTATTCCTTAGAGCTGTTGTCATCAATATTTTTGACGGCATAGTTCTTGTGCTTGAAAGTTGCCTTTAGGAAGAACACCCGTATTACAGCCATCATGTAAACATTACCCATTATTCCAGCGACCCACTCAGGATTTTTTTTTCAGCTGGGTGCTTTTGATACCTGCAGAAATGTCCTTATACCCTTTGTACTCTTTGCCATCTCTTCAGTGAGGTGGTGTCCATAATGAAACACCATCCAAGATGTTTTGGGTACTTAATCTGTGCAGTGATGTTAACAGAGAGCAGCTGCAAGTACGTAGTATGTGATGCCATTTCCTCTTGATTCAGGGGGTTGTAGAGGGTGATAAGGTCCCCCCCAGCCTCCTTTTCTCCAGGCCAAGCCCCTTCACGAGTTCCCTCAGCTGCTCCTTGCAGGAGGAGCTTTTTCTTTTTCTTTAGATCCTTCACCAGCTTTGTTGCTCTTCTTTGGGCACATCCTAGATCCACAATGTCTTTCTTGTAGTGAGGGGCCCAATACTAAATCAGAATGAAAGAAAGGAGGAACCCCGTTAGGCAAAGATGTGACAGGATCAGCATCATCTTACATCTATATACCGTGTAATGCAGTGAAGAAGCTTCAACTCCCAAAGAAAGAATCCTTTTCCTGATCTTTCCCACTCTAGAAGTGCCACTTCCTAGCAAAAGACAAGTGTCAGGGCCAGCCTGTTGCCAATAACTAATTTCTGCAATTTCTTGCATTGAACCAGCTCCATTTCCATCTCCACAATGAAGAAGTGGCCAAGGCCATCTGCTTATCAAAGCAATGAAAAAGGGAGCAACTCTATTCTTGGTAGTCTCAGCTGACAGAAATGTCCTGTTCTTTGTTGTAATTAAGAAACAGTCCAATTGGACAGTCCAAGTTCCAAATACTAATTTCTCCACAGCATCTATGGACCAAGGAAATTTATTAAATTTCTCTTCAAATGAGAAAATGTTGTGCCACCAACAGCCTGTTTGTATTTTAAATAGTGTATTCATTGACACTAAAGGTATGTTGCAAAAATATGGTAGTTAAGACTGAGTTGTGATATTTATACCAGATTTTATACAGCAATAAAATCTGCAATTAATATTTCTGGCGTAGATTACACACAGGAGTGCAAAGGGCATCTTAAAAAGATGAAGAAATGGGAGGTTGGGAGAGAGGAGATGTTGCTCAAGGGGGTTTGGAACATTAGAGTGGAAAAGCAACAAAAGCAGCCCTGAGCTCCCAAGACAGTGGAAAAGTTGAAATATTGACAGAATAATTGACATAGCTGACCTAAAAATATCCTGTCAGCTGTTAACCCTTCTAGTGCCAAAAAAGAGCATTCAGCTCTTGCCTGAGAAGCTGAACACTCCACTGATGATGATGATTGTGACTTAGTAGAAGCAGCAAAGAGGTCCTTGTACTGAGACATACTCAAAATCAATACTTTGGGTGTTTAATGGGAACCTGAAAGGCACAAACATTTCATGTAGAGTTTTTACAAAAATACTTTTAGATAATGTTCATAGTGTACAGAACCAGAGTTCCAAATAAAATCTGATATTGCTAAAATGTTTATCTAAATACTAGAGAGGCAAGTGTGCAACCACCCCCCTAGGAATGTCCATCAGTTTTACAGCTCTTATTCTTCTGGACAAGAAGTGTCAGCATGGTTAGAACATCAAGCATAAAAAATGAGGAAAGAGCTGAGGTTTAGGGAGTGTTTTCTAGAGTGTTTGGGTCAACCTAAGTCAGATAGTCTCAAACAATGTGATGTACTAGGTCTGGTTTTTGTAGTTTTGTAACAGTGGTGAAAAGTACAGGTTAGAGACCATGGAAAGGGGTACAGCCTGTTAGAAAGCACTTGGATGTAAAAGCAATTTTAATAGATCAATGCAAAGTTTTACGTCAGCAGAATTGAGAAAGCCTTGGAAAAAATCTGCACATTTAAAGTGTGTTTGCTGTTTACAAAATATAGCTAATCTGAATGAGTGGGAGCAGTCAATATTGTACATAATGATGAAGAGTAAAAAGAGAAGCTATTTGTATTTCACAACTCTCCTACCACTGTGTTAGAAGAAAACATGAACCTTACATAAGGAAGTGAGTTAAACAAAGAATATGAGCACTTTTTTTTCTTTTTTTGTTTCTTCCAGGAGAGTGTGGGGTTTAGTAGAAAATGATTTAAAATATTTTTATGTAGTGTGCATACTGAGTACACGATGCATACAATTTATATCTGTAAAATATTATCCTCTCTAACATTTTCATTACAATCTTGCATTTGACTGAAATCTCTGAAGGTTGATCAAAAAGCGGTGGGAAATGGAACTCCTCAACCCCTACACTTTCTTTCCTTTTCTCTGAGTCTCCTCTTTTTTTCTCCCAACTCTTGTTTTTGATGGCGTATTTTCTGTCCGAACGCCCATAGCCTCAGTATGTGAACACCTGTGAGAAGCTGCTGCTCCAGGATGCGGTCAGGTTCAGAGGCACACAAGACGATGAATATCACATTCTACTTCTTTAATTGCCACCCCACACAAATCTTTTTCTGGCAAATAAATCAAGGAAGGAGGTTGGTGGACGATTCATTAACATAATGCTCAGTGCAGGGAAGGCAGGAGCGGGCAGGTGGAGACAGGACATCCAAATGCTGTTTGCAGCTGTTTGAAACGGCCTGGAGATGACCAAAGCTGCCTTTGAGGCTGACAGTAGGTTTCCTGTTCCATGTTTCATTGAAGGATCTGGAGCAGCAAAGCCTGATATTTTTAGAATAGGGTCTCACTGTCATCACCTTCCCCCCTACGCCAAGCCTTACTCACCTCTGGTCTCCCTACCCTTCCTATCCACTCCCCTACAACTGCTCCTGCCTTATTCCCACCTCAGGTTTAAGCTTTCTTGCCCAACCCTGCTGCCAGGTGCAGCCAGGCAAATGGAGATCCCAGGCTGGTAGGCCTGGGGAATGCAGCAGCTTGAGCCCTGCTCCACATCATGCTTCAGTTTGGGTTTTGGCTTAGGTGACCCTGGGGACTTGCCTATTGAAAAGAGAGAGGCTTCCTGTAGCTCGCAGCAAGTTTGAGAGCTAGCTGAAAAACCACAAGGAGGGCTTGTAAGATTGTAAGGATGTGGGAACAAGAAATAAATGGAAATGTTTAACTTTGTTGCTTAAATAAGTGCTTACTAACAGGAAAAACATGTCTCTGCTGATAATAAGATGTCCGTGGATGAGCAAGGAGAGCCTCACCCCGCCAGTCTTTTGTCTGAGTGTGGCTTGACAGAGCAGCAGCTATGCCTGTGAGATCGCTGTCCCCTTCCCCATCCCCTGTCCCATCCCCATCCCCCTGCTCTCTTGACCACAAAATGGGGTGATGATGTCTCAAAAATAAAAATTAAATATTTCACATGGAAATATTTAAAAAATGAGTGTGTCGTGGTGCTTTTGCCTGTAGTCAGCTGGTGAAAGCATTGCTAGGTGAGACTCAAGTCCCAGTTTCAAATCCCTTCTCTGTGTTTAGAAGCAGAATCTGGATTTAAATGTCTCTGATGACACAGAAGGGCCTTGGCAAGTGACTGTGGGATGTCTCACGATGGGTTTCTCTGCCTCTCTAGCCAAGTCCTTGTGGAGGTGGGGGCAGTCACTAGGAACAATCTGTCACCAATCTGAAAAATGACGAGGCCATCTCAGGTGTGCTGGAACAGCTGTCACTGGGCAGTCATGCCATTGCAAAACACTGTTCAGCTGTGCATGCCTGACTCATAAGAAGATGTTCCTTTTCCTCTAATTACCTCGGTGCTATTGTTACTCCCAAGCACTCTGGAACGCTATTAAGTAGTAATAACTGCTGATACTTGTGGGAGAAATCAGTGATAATAAGTAGCTTGTTAGGGGAGCTGCAGGAGGAGCACAGAAAGGGGGTTTTGTCCTGTATAAAGCATAAAGCTCCTGTGAGTCTGAATGAAGGCTCGCTGGCAGGAGGGTTACACTCAGAAGACAAGCAGTTTAGTCCTGGGAATTGAACTCTGTCAGGTCAGAGAATGGGAGAGCAATACTGACAAGTTGAGCCTCTGTAGTTTGTTTTATTTTTCTGTTTATTTTGGTTTGCTTCATATCTGTATCAAATGTGGCCAGCAGAACAAGGGAAATGATGCTTCCTGTGTACTCAGCACTGGTGAGGCTGTACCTCCAGTCCTGTGTCCAGTTCTGGGCCCTTCAGTTCAGAAGGACATTGAGGGGCTGGAGCGTGTCCGGAGAAGGGCAACAGAGCTGGTGAAGGGTCCTGGGAGGAGTAACCTGGGGAGCTGAGGGTGTTTAGCCTGGAGAAAAGGAGGCTCAGGGTTGACCTTGCCACAACTCCTGACAGAAAGTTGTAGCCAGGTGGGAACTGGCCTCTTCTGGCTGGTCACTAGTGACAGGGTGAGAGGATGTGGTCTTAAACTGCACCATGGGAGGTTCGTATTGGACATCAAGAAGAATTTCTTACACAGAAAGGGTGATCGGACATTGGAATGGGCTGCCCAGGGAGATGTGGAGCCACTGTCCCTGGAGGTGTTTAAGGAAAGACTGACTGTGGCTCTCAGTGCCATGGTCTGGCTGATATTGGGAAGTTTGGTCATAGGCTGGACACAATGATGTCAGAGGCCTTTTCCAACCTGGTTGATTCTGCGATATCCAGAAATTTTTCAAGCCAGATAGAAGATGCAAACTGGTGTTGAATCAAGCCCTTGGTCTGGCTGTGGGTGTGTGGAAATAAGCTGGAGTGGTCAGGATGGGCTGTATTCCCTTCAGCCTGCTTTGACTGCCACAGCTCAGAGCTTTCTTCTGTACCGTGAGGAGCCTTGTGCCTCCGCATTTTGCTGAGGCAGCGAAAGGAAAAGCTGAGTGAGCTGCACCTTTCACTACACAGCTGCATGTGGAGGTGTTTCTGGGTAAGAACACAGTGGGATGCTTGTGCTTTCAGCTGGACCTCTCACTTCTCTTTCTGCTTTTTCCCTTGCTATGATGAAGGCTCTGCTCATGTGATTTTCCACCACTGTGAGAGTGGCCTTGGGTGCTGCTTGCAGGCTGAGTCTTCAACACCACTACTCCAGGCTGCCATTCGTGGCCTTCCAGGGCTCTGTCCTTCTGGGAAGTGTGTGAGTGTGTGTTTGCTGACCTGTGAGGGTAACACCGGTGGTGCACACTCACCCGTAGCTTCTTAAGGTGTAAATTTAGGGCTTTCTAACTGCACACCTGATCCTCCTCCTCCTTTTGCCCTACTTTATGAGAAGAGCAGGCTCTTGTACTGCTGTCCATCCAGGTTATGTTCTTGCTGAGGCTTGCTCTGAGTCTGTGGCATTAAAAACTACAAAGGGCATATCCTGTTATCACTGTGCTGTGGCAAGAACACAGCTGTATTCATGTAGAACCATTGCAGTCTGTTTGTAAGACATGATATAATTGAAAAGTCTGGCACATTTCCCACGGCAAACATTGTTAATCCCCACTACCTAGGATTAGTCACCACTCCTTACAAGCCTTGACACAAATCTAGCAAGTTATTCAGTTAATCCGCACTTACAGGATAAATATTGCATCCTATGGGAAATTAGGCAGCGTCTTCTTCCTCTCCTGTTGTGCAGTGATGCATTGTGTCCTTTACACCTGAAGGTAGAAGGGAAAAACGCAATAACAGGTGATAGATGTTAGCAGACACCTGCTCTCACAGTGCGGCTGGATCAGCAGGGAAATTTAGTACAAAACAGCTCACTGAAAGCAGGCAGTGGATATAAGCAGCATCTTTGTGCTCTTCGTGGCACTGCAGAATTTTCCTGTTGTACAACAATAAGCACTCGATGCCTCACAGCTGCAGGACTCTTCTAAGAGTCCCATCTTCCTTTTCACTGGGGATTTTCTCTTTGTGGGATCTCAAGCTGTATCTGCAATTCACTGGAGTTGGGTGGTGTATTTCCCATCACACTGAGGCTGCTGAGAGGAAGATGTTTCAGGCTCTGAAGTTCTGCAGTATCCAAAGTGCAGCTCCAAGTTTCCTCATAGGCAATCCCCAAACCAGCAAGATCTTACTGAGTGGGTGTCCTGAGATCCTACTTTTCTTGGCAAAATAGGTGAGTGGATCTGCAGAGACCAAGTTTCCACTTTTGGGTCAATTGCAACTGTCCAGTGAAACCTAGCCCACCAGTGGGCACAAGCAGGGAAAGAAGAGGCCTTTTGGCTGGGGAGGTCTGCATTTGTGAGGAGTTCTGGAAATCTCTGATTCCAGTATGGTTTGATCCAAAACCTTTTAAAATAAGTTACTATTACTGAAGTATTCCCTTGGACATTTAACCCTCACAGTGCTTTAGAACACCATTAATTCCACTTTATCTTGGGTAAATAAATAATTACATAAATGAATGGATGTTTCGTCACCTCATTGATTTATCATCTCATTGGCCTGAGTAATGTTTTAAAGGATTTTAAGCTTAAATTTCATTCCCAGTCAGCAACGTGGGTTTGTAAATCTTAAGCAAGGTGCTTTTGAAAGGAGAGGACTCATACTTCAGAGCTTTTTTCAGCTCTGACAATCTGTCGGTTACTTACCCTCCTTACTGTGTGACTAAGTTTCCTTAAATCTGGTAATGAATTAGGTTCCCTCTTGCCCCATTGCAAAAGCTGTTGTAGTAACCATGTGTGTGACAAGCCCTGACTCCCCAGCATCTTGGCTGATTGAGTGCTGGCTGCTGGGAGGAGTCTGGCATGGGTTTTTTAATATATCATCACATCTGGTGATGTTTGTCTTGTCCTTGCCCTTTGCTTTTTAGTGTTGGTTGTCTGCCCAGGAAATTTAGGATTCATTTCCATCTTATCGTGGACTTAAGGGGCTAAAATAATTCTAGACATTATACTGGAGTTTAACATGATTTTACTGCTCTAAGTTGTGAGTCCAGTGGAACTGGACTGGTTTTAACACCTAACTTGTGCCTACTGATCATGGATGTAGTGAGGACCGTTGTCACACTTGGTATCTACTCAGAAACTCTCCTGCCTGTAGTCTGGATTTTAAAAATACTTACTATGTTTCTGTTGTGTTTCCTCCAGACAGGTCAGTCCTGCAGGAAGGAAGCACTCAGCTCACTAGTCAGGTCCTGCAATGCTCCTGTGCTTTCCAAGGGCATCTCTCCTGTCTGATAAGCCCTGCTGGCAGGGCTCTCCCTGGCACTGCCCTGCAGCTCCTGGAGGCAGGAGCTGGTGTTCCTTTCATGCCTGGAGATGGCTGGGGGGATGTGGCAGACTGGTTGAGATAAATCACTGAGTCAACTGGAAAGTGCCAGCAGTATTTTTCTCCCCTCTGTCCACATTTAGAATTTACACAAGGAGGTCATGTTACTGTTGTTTCCTCTTCCACATTCCCTGTCAGACAAGGTCATTTTCGAAGCCGATGACCAGTTAAGATTTAATTCTGCAACCATGGAAAATTATTATCAAAAGGGACAAGCTTCAAAGTAGATGATTAACTGGCACATCCGATGGCTGGTTACAGTTTAACAGGATCCTTTTACACAACTCCCTTCAGCTGTAGTGAACTTGAACTCATACGAAAATGAGTGAGATGTGAGGGGTGACTCTCCCTTACAATGTGGCTCAATAAATCCTGGCTGAATAAATAGATGGTGAGAGAGAGGACAGAGTCCCCTCAAAACAAACTTTTTAGGAGCTCTCCCTGGAAGCCCAGATTTTGCTCCTGCTCTCAGTCCCTTGTTGCTGCTGGTATAATTCACTTTGTTTTCTGTTACCAGAGTTGTGAGAACCATAGCATAGTCTCAGGTGTGCTGAGATAGGTACAGCCTGTCATAGTTCTGCACTAGTGAAGGCACCAAGGTGGATTAAAGCCAACCCCACTCCTGTGTTGGCTCAGGTTTTGGAATACCTAAGAGCCAGGCCAGGTTTGTGTGAGATGTAAATCATCGGGGAGGGAAGGGCACAGATGTACACCCATGCCTGGAGGAGCAAAATAAAGGATGGGTTATCCCAGCATGGCCTAAATTGATCCTTCTACTACTGTGTTTTGGCAGTGTTGTTTCCTAAAAGATAATATTGCAAGGCTGTGCTGTGTTTTGGTGCAAAGCATGTATCCAATGTTTATAGTCCTCTCATCTGAATCAGCTGGAGGGTTTGAACACTTCAATTTTAGTACAGGAAAAGAAGGCTGACAAACCAAAAAGGAGCACAGCTATGCAATGAAACCTTAAGGAAAGAAAGATAATGTCACAAGGGGGGCTTTTAAAGTAAATTGATTAATTGCTTCAGGCAATTGCATCAGGCTTTACCTTCTGGCTTCCCTTCACCATGTCTGAAAGATGTATTTGGGAACCTCAAGCCATCTTGCCCCAACCTGAAATGCAGCACATGCATTAAAGCCAAATGTGTGGTTAAAGCCATTCAGATCCAAACCATTATCTGCCAGTCACAGGCACTGACAGCTGGGGAGCTCTGCCTACCTACGTCAACAGAGCATCTAGCACAGATTATACCCCCTTGCTGAAAAACTCATCCAAAAGTACTTTTTCCACACTATCCTGAGCCACTGCTTATGGGTATCCAGCCAAACTCCTGTGCCACTGGCACAGATGTGTCTAAGGCTGTCCCTGTTTGACTGCAGTCTAGTTCAGAGTCCATCTGCTTACATAAGAAATAAGCAGAATTTGCCTTGCTGGTGGTTCTGGGGGAGGCAGAGGCAGGTATGCATCCCCATCCTGGCATCATTCCCCAGATTCAATAATCTTGTCTTCCCTGAATGACCTCTTCCAGTTCACCTACAGCTGAGGGCAGAAGTTGGCCTTTACTTTGCTTTATTTATGGCAGCTTCATTTTTGTTCTGTTTCACTTCTTAGTAATAAGGAATGAATTCTGTTCTTGGCTTAATCAGGGTAACCATGAGCAGGCTCATGCCTGTGCACTTGGAGATTGTTTTTAAAAGTTGGCTGATACCAGTGTTATGGTGTAAAGCTGACAGATTTTTAAAGAGAAAGTTACAGGGCTGTCTGCAGAGGCCTGACATTACCTTCTGCTGACAGTGATAGAAACTGGTGGTGTATGTCTCTGTGGTGTCAAAGAATGATATCTAAAATTCACCCCTGCCTAAAGGACTAGTGTCAATTCCTTCTGAATGGCTTCTGAGCTGGGCTGGAGCAGGGCAGGCATTTTTACATTTGTCCCACTGGCTGTGTCTGCCCTCCCCTTCCCCACGAGCAGCTTTGAGGCAGAGCTTTGACAGCTTTGTGTGCACAGCTCTGTCAGAGACCAGAGCAAACTGGTGTCTCTGCTGGATAGCTGTTAATTGAGATCTGCAGAACTGAAAGCCTCTGGCAGTCAATAATCTGGTTATAAGGGGGTTTTCTCTTTTTCTTTCTAATCACATGAATGAAAACTGGGATTCTTACTTAGTAATGTGATCCCCATTCCCAGTTCTTATAATGAAGTTTCAGGTATTTGGATGCAGGAGCAGAGGAGCCAGCCCTGGCAAACACCTTGGTCCTGTTGGAGGTGCTGTCCTTGCCCTGGTGGAGGCAGCTCAAGGGTGGGACCTGTGCAGTTACACTCCAGTTGGAAGTTCCTTGCCCTCGCTGTCTGTTGTTCCAATTGTGCAACTGTTTGTGAGGGGCTGTCCAGGGATTTATGTCTGGTAAAACTTGTCCAGAAAATGCAAGATATTGAAAATAGGGAAACAGAAGCCTGTCTCTAATAGTGCCAACAAGACAAGGTTTCTGGGAAGAATATCTGAGAATAAATCAGCTGCTACATCTGGGGATAAAGCTGACAAGAAGTGGCCCTGGAGATCTTTTTCAGGTCTGAAATAGAAGCTGAAATAAAGTTAAGGGAGGTGTTAAATGGTTAACCATCCTTGGGCCACTGTGGCTACAACGCTGCTGTAACAACAGCAGCAGAGGCACTTGCTAACATCTTTATCTGTAACTCCTCTGGGAGTCCCTTGTCCCTTGTTTCCCTGCTCTCATCAACCTTTTAAAAAGCAGAGTGTTCATATAAAGACATTTTAAAAAAAAAGTAATCCAGAATTGATTTTACATGACAGATGTTGCTGTCAAATTTAGGAAGGTGGCCAAAAGGCTAACAGAACTGAAGAACAATTGAATACAAACATTTTTCAGTGCCAACTGATCTACTGTGTTCTAGAATGTTATTTTCACAACAGCTTTTCCTATGCCTGAGTAAGAGAGAGGAGCATTTCATCAAGGTGCCCAGGGGAATGCCAGTGGGAGCAGCGGCCTCATGCTCCAGCAGTCAGTACTTTTTGCATTATGCATTTTCCACAATGATTCTCTATGTCCCTTCTTTTGTTGTTCCTGCTTGGGTGAAGGACTGCACTGCAACTGCTCCCTGTTGGGAGCAAGGACCTGTTTGCATTACAGCAAATGATTCCTTAATAGAGGACTGGATTTGGTATATTCACATGATATTGCATATCTTTGCAACCTCTCCATCCAGCTTAGTTAAGGCACTGCACCAGCTGACAGTGCCCAAGACTCTGTAGAAAGCTGGGAGCTGGTGGTCCCAGCTGGGATGCTGTTTCCCACAGAATCTGGGAGGGTCAAAATTTGCCAAGCCTCAGGGACTGGATCATTGCTCCACTTTTCCACAGAGTCTGGTTTGATGCATTCTCAGGAGCTGGGTCAGAGCTGGACTTTGTAAACAGATGTGAAGCCACTGCCTGAATGGCTTTGCACCTGATTACACCAGGGGAGGCTTGGCTCGTTCTCCTCCCATTTCCTCCTCCTTTGACTGCAAGGTTAAAAGTAGTGTTTGCTTTTGTAGCACTGGCCTGATTTCACCAGTTTCTACTGCAGACTATTAGTGGGAAGTACCTAGGCACTGAAATGTTAATGGCAAATATTTCAATCAGCATGTTTTCATGTTTTATTGTCTTGTTTTGCTAGGCTTGTGCCATTTGTAAAGGGCTGGGGGGATTCCATAAGAAGGAACATAATGTAAGTCTGCATTGTTACATACATCTGTCAGCCTCAAGGAAACCCCAACTGCACTTCTGTTCTTTAAGGACAAGGGCAAAGAATCAGCCCCTTAAAAAAACTCAGCAAAGCATTAAACAAGCTTTTTCTACTTTTAATAAGGAAACTGCAAGGAGATAATTCTTAGGTGTGACAGACATGGCCTATAGCCTGTGCCAGCAGTCCCCAGATACCGGCAGTGCTGAGGGGGGCAAGCTGGGCTTGGGTGTTTGTGGTCTATAGGTTTGTGGGCAGAGGTCTATAGGTCTATAGGTTTGTGGGCAGAGGTCTGTCCTTTCCATGAGGAGGTGGTGGAGGGGGTTAAGGAGACTGCAAGAGGGATTAAAGGGTTATAAACAAGCTGATAAAATTTAGAGGAGAAAAGCCAGTCTCAAGCAATAGCAAGTGAAGGCAAAAGCAGAGACCCACCTGAGAAAGCCACATGGAGTCGTTTCTGGCAGCATTTCTAGGGGGACACTGATTGCAACTTTAACAAAGCTCTGATCACAACATTTCGCAGAGGCTTTTACAGGACAACACAGCTTAGTATTGCAAGAAAACTGAGCTTTGAAATGCTCTGTGCAGCCTCTCTGTTGGCAGCCACATCACCCCAATCAATAACATCAGTCTATCAGCCTTCTAGAAGCACTTAGTAGTTTGGGCACAATCAGCCCCCTTCAAATGCAGTCCCAGAGTGTTGCAAGTTTAATGGAAATTGGTCCATCTCCAGTTGGTGTGAACTGAACCTCTGCTGGTGTCAGTGGGTTGTACTGATTTGAATGAATTCAGGATCCAGTAGTAAAGTTTTTCTTAAAAAACCTGTTCCAGGAGATGCTGCTGCTAATGTGGGACTGTATTTCCATCTTGCCTATAAATTCAGAGCTGACTGCTATAAGCACACAGATGACTAAATCCTATAGGAACAGCAACATCCTATTCCCAGGTCCCTGTGTCCCTGTGTGCTTTACCATTGATGGCTCTGGGGGCTCATGGCTTAGCCAAGGCTGCCCCTGGAGCAGGAACAACCCACTCTTGGCAAGAAAGTGGGGTTTGGGAAACATCAGCCCTTTTCTTGCAACCAAAATGGATGGCAGGCAAGTGTTTGGGAGGTGAATTCATCTCATGCACCATCAGCCAAAGGTGCATGGCACAGCCCTGGCTGTTCAGTTATTAACCTGCTCTAGTGGAAAGTGCCCCTGCCCATGGCAGGGGGGCTGGAACTAAATCACCTTTAGTATCCCTTTTAATCCAAGCCATTCTGTGGTTCTATAATTACCCTGACTGTCTTTGTGGAGTGAGTTACTTTCTCTTAGGAGCAAGTTCTAAAGTAATTACAGCATCACTGACCTCAGCACCCTCACAGCCTGTGCTTGTGCACTGTCTCAGGACAAGGGGAAAAGAGGCACTGGAAGTCTTAGCTTTCCTTCAGGGTACCTAACCCAGCTTGGATCAGAGGCCTTGGTGCATTGAAACCTGATAATTTGTCTAGAAAAAACCAAAATCAATAAGGCTGTTGGTGATGGTTTAAAGAGGTAGCTTTGAAGGTAGGATTTTATCTTTGAAAGGGTGTGTGGGGAGGAGGAAGGAAGTGGCTGTGAAGGATGGATGTAAGGAAAAGCCTGTAGCATTTGTATCTGCAGTCCTTCCATTTTATTGCTTTATTATCTGTCTGGAAGATGATGGAGAAATACAGAAACCAAATAGTTTTTTGTTTTAAAAGTATTTTAGTCTTTAGCTTGAAGGATGGGAGAGCCCTGTATTGGCCTGAAGCCACATGTTTTGGTTTGGTTTTTTTTCTAGGTGTCAAGGAAGAATAATTTTCTTTATTTTTTTTTTCTTTTCCTTGCTGACCTGAGGCTTGTTGGGAAAGTTCCTCCAAAATGAAACTCCCTTGGGCTTGGCAGAGTTAGACTGGAATAAACTCTGTTTGTGGTATATGGGGCATTGGGCAAAATATATGGCTGGCCCTTTGCAGTGGCCTCTCTGTTGTGTCTTGCCAACCACACAGAGATTTCACAATTATTGCAGTGTGGAAGTGATCCACCAAAATTTATTGTATGAAGCTTTACAAAGACAAAGGACAAAAAGAAGGGCAGTGCACTCAGGAGCCCGAATGCTGGACGTAGACAGCACATGGTTTATCTTCACTGAACAAAGTTCTGTCACAAAACCTATGTCCATCAGCACAAATGACAACAGAGGTACAAGAGCCCTCCAGGTTGGGCTAGCAATCTCAGTACTCCAGACAGCATTTTCTTTTAAACTTCTCATAAGAGCATATCCTGCCCTGCTGTTACTGCTGTAGGAATAGTTGGTTTAAAACTCTAATTTGCTAATGAACTATGGCACTGTTTTGGGTCAGCTTAAGTGTTAACTCTCCAAATCTGTTCTGTGAAAAGAAAGGGAAAAAAAAAAGTTTAGATTGGAGTTGAACAAAATAGTTTAATTAAACAGCCATTACTGGGCTAGCAACAACTCCTTGTTCCATTCTCTTCTGGAAGCCAGGCTTGCTGCATGGTGAAGAGAAGCCTCCCTTTTCCATTTGGAAGAAGTGTGGTATAACAATAATGGATTTGAGGCCATTTCTTTCTTTCCATTGCTTTGTTGGGCAAGTGAAAATACTGGCAGGGTCGTGTACTTTGTCTTCTGAGGGACATGTGTTCAGCCCTGCCTGCATTTCTGGATGCCAGACAAATTCTTCTAATAGATGACACCAAGCTGAAATTTGCTGGGTATCAAAACTCCTGTTAATATGCAGAGAGTGCCCCTGTATGTTCAAATATTTGAAGAATGTATGTCAAGAGTGTTTTTACAATGAGGGTGGTGAGGGACTGGCACAGGTTGCCCAGAGAAGCTGTGTCTGCCCCATCCCTGAGAGTGCCCAAGGCCAGGCTGGACACAACCTGGTCTAGTGGAAGGTGTCCCTGCCCACAGCAGGCGGGTTGGACTAGATGACCTTTAAAAGGTTGCTTCCAACTCAACCTATTTTATTATTCTATGATATCAACTTATCACCTAGTTAGAGATAAGACACAAAAGAGCAACTCTGCCAAGGGAAATGAGATTCCTGTGCAACTGAATGAAATATTATCTTGTGTGAACCAGACAAAATGTGGGTTTCAGAACCTCCATATTGAGCTCAACTACAGATATTTCAAAGCAGGTCCAACAGCAGTACAAAGAGCTTTTCCTTTTTTCCATTTCCCCCAGACAAAGCGCTTATCATGGCAGTGAGGATGAGAAAGAACAGGCCATCCCATAGGCTGCTGCTAGATCAAACCTGGTAGGAAGCCCAACTTCCAGCTGGCCAAAGGAGGTGAGACCAAAGGCTATCTCCCAAATTCCAGCAGTGCAATCCGATCCAGGATGGGGCTGGTTCAGAGCAATTCCACCCTGAACACACTTTTCCCATCAGACGGCCATTTAATGGTTTTAACAGCTGGAGGCTATGTCAAATGGACCTTTTCTCTGTGAATTTGTCTAAGTTGGTGCAAAATACAGTTCTGGTCTCTGTAACAGCTCTTGGTGTGTGGTTGCCCAATCCCACCATACATGAAAACAGAGAGTTAGTTAAGCTGCAGATATTGCTCCTTGTTAAGCAAGCCACACCCCAAGACCTTGTTTATAACACGATGGGAGGGACCACATTTGAAGACCGTTTCATGGCAACTGAAATCATAATTAGCACAGCTATCTTCATATGTTGCAAGATAATTTCTCTTCCGGAGGGGGTGGATGTTAAAGATTATGTAAATAATCAGTTAAAATGAAGGACTCACTACTGGCTTACTCTCTACCTGTGATTTGGTAGACAAAATTTCATAGCATACATTTTTGAGCCATCACTGTAGTTTAAAATAAAAAATGGCAAAGGGGTTTTAGAAAAGGTTTTTCTGCTGCTTTCTGGTTCACGTCATTCTTTTCAGAGGGAAAGGAGTCATGACAGTGTGACTTCTTGAGCTGGGTGTGAGCTATGCAGGTAGTTTAGAGCCATGAAGGGACCTGTATGGTCCTTCAGTTCTCAAGCATGGCTGAGAGCAAAAGTGAGTGACAGCACAGCAGCCTGTATGGTATTAGCTATAATTATAGGCTGCCACTGTTCATCAGACCAGGAGGAGAAGTCAAATATTTACTGCTGGGGATAAATGGAGAAGGAGGTGGATTTTCTGAGAGTAGGTCTGGTCCTGCACTCTTAAACAGACTGATCTGAAAGGTGTCAGCGCCTGCTCCTGCTCTTTGTCAGTAGATGCAAGCAATGCAGCAATCAGGTTCAGAACTGACAGCACATGGTTGACTTTGGAGTTTCTGTATTTTTAGCACTGCTGGTGTCAGAGATACCGACAGCAGAATGATCCCAGTGATCCTCACTGAGTGAGAAATGATTCACGCTCTGCAAAAATAAAGCTTGATGCAAGCAGTCCTGCATCCACTGAAAGGAGGGCTGCAGCCCCCAGACTTTTGAAAGGACCTTTCTCCAGTTCTTTAGAGAAAACATGCAGGTTTTCCTGTCAGTGTGGCTTTCTGCACAGCTCTTCTGAACAGTGTTTTCTGCCATCACTCTCTTTTACCCTGGCCTGGCACTGGAGCTGGGCATTTAGGAAATTTGATCTCAGATTCCATTTGACATCCCCAATACTGACACGAATTGTTCTGTTCTCCACTTCAGCCAGATGTTGGTCTCTTCAGTAAGGAAGGCTGCAATAGTTAATGTTTCCCTCTGACCATTCCTCTGATGGGTAAGGGGAGAGACAGTGTGAGATTGTGATTCTGGTGTGTTTTGGCTCTGGCCATCTGCTCTGGGTGCTTTTTGAGGCACAGAGAAAGTCTATTTCCAGACAAGTAGCACTTGGTTTCAGTGGGAGAACCTGGATCTTTAGTAAAATGTTTTACATAGACTTGATATAAAGAAGGGGGAGGGAGTGTGAGCGGGAAAAAATATTTTAGTAATGCTTGTGGTTTACAAGGTCTAATGATATTTCAACAAATGGCATGTGCACACCATACTGAGGCAGTTGTAGAAGCAAATTCAGAGAGCTGATACCTCTTTTAATGAATTAATTACTTGGCCTCTATAAAAGGATGCTCACGGATGTGCCAGATGCAGAAGATTTGAGTACAAAAGGCTGGTACTGAGTCTCCATACCTTTGACGGTTGTTGGTCATATCTAAACCCTTCTCCTTGTAGCAATACATCTTATGCAAGGTCGCTCTCCGAGGCTCCGTCTGCACAGCGCGACCGAGGAGAAGGCTTGAGGTTTTACCCTGGGATTTGCTGGGTGAGCTTTGATGAGAAATGTAACTTTCTCACCCAGAGAGTTCTGCATCCTCACAAAAACATCTCGAGACGAGTGGAGCAGCTCACTGTATTCCCACACGCAGGGGAATTCTCCTGTAAGATGGAGGTTGTTGGCTCGCCCTGTGCCTGCTCCGCAGTGCAGAGCTGCTCTCTGCAAGTTCGTGTGCCAGGCAGATGAAATGACTCAGCTCCAGGAACTGAAATAATGATTCAACTAAAAGTTTAAACAAAAGCTGCAGGATGGCAAAAAATCCTCCTGTGGACTTTCCACTGTTGCAACCACTACTTATGACCTTTCCTACTGTCAGATAAGTGGCTTTATCAGACAAAAACCTGAAGCAGGAACCCAGCTTGTTAACAGAGCCACTTGGGTTGCAAGTGACATTTCTTTCCTTCCCTTTACAAGCTTGATTGCCACATTTTAAATGGCAATCATTTATTCTGAGAAGAATTGACTGAGACTTTAGCCACATCATTGATTTATGCACCAGATACCATCAAATTGTATTTGCATTAAAAAATGAGTTGTAAGCAGGGAACTAGAAACTGTAGCTTAAAAGGTGAATATCCTCTGGATATCTAAGTTCAGATCTCAGGTCACAGCTTAAAATGAGTATTACCAACTCCTAGAGTGTACAGGGATGTCTATCTTTTCTCCTTTTTTAATAAAATTCCATTGAGTAAGGCCAGGTGGAGTTGGCACAATTAAAAACAGGATGGAGACTTGAGATGTATCTGCGGAGCAGTGTATAACCATATATAAAAGGTCCAGTATATCAATTGATTTATTAGATCTGTTTGTTCATCTGAGGCTTTGAGTAACCTGATCTAGTGAAAGATAACTCTGCCTATGGCAGGAGAATTGGAGGGGATGATTTTTAAAGGTCTCTTCTAACCCAAACCATTCTATGATCCCTCTCCATTCGAATTACAGCTCCATGAGAAGGAGGTGATGCCAATATATGGAGCATTTTAAGGTTCTTCAGAACTGGTTCAGTCCTTTGCAAAATTCCCAAACTCTGCCCACTAATCATTGGAATGAATTATATTTCCTCTCTTCTATCTCATGTAAAGAAGCAAAAACTTAAAATATGCAACAAGAAGAATAAGGCGAGCAAGGAAAATGGCAGCCTATTACAGCTGTGTGCCTCAGGCAAACCTCAGGGTGCTCCCAAATCACAAAATCCTGTTCCCAAACATACAGATGGGACCGTTTCTCGCTGAAATGGTTGTCTGGTTTAGGTGGCATGGGAGAGGGGTTTAGGCTGTAAAAAACATCTATTTTCTTGGATGTAAGATTAGAAATATCTTAAAAATCCAGCTTGAGGTAGTTGCCTGTTATGGAAAATTGCAACACAAGGAGCTAAAACTTAGCCAAGTTATGTGCAAGAGAGAACAGAGCTGGATGCTGACAGGTCCTGGGCAGGCTGTACCAGGAGCATGGTAATGCAATCTGTAACCCAAAGTATATGTTATGTAAACATAGCATTTTCTGTAATGTGAACAATACCTGAGAGTGTGTGATAGGGAGAGAGGGAACATTTAGCAGCTTCTGGTGTGTTTACTCTCGAGAAATTGTGAACGGGCGTTAGAGAACCTGCTTCATGAATGCCATTTAGATTAGGAAACCAGGCAGATAAGCAGTGCTGTTGAAAATGCTGAAATTACCCAAGGGAATGGTATGAAGCTGTGTCAGAGGAGGTTTAAGTTGGATATTGGGAAAAATGTTCTTCCCCCAGGGGGTGGCTGGGCACTGGAAGAGGCTCCCCAGGGCAGTGGTCACAGCACCAGCCTTGCAGAGCTCAAGGAGCATTTGGACAACGCTCTCAGGCACAGGGTGGGATTGTTGGGGTGTCCTGTGCAGGGCGGGGAGTTGGACTCAATGATCCTTTTGAGTCCCTTACAATACAGAATATTCTATGATTCTACAATTCTAAATGCCAAGACCCTCAGACATTTAGGCAGTGTTCTTCTGGGAACCTCCAGGACAAAGAGAACCAAGCAGATCCACAGACTGCCGTTACCTAAGAATATAACTCATCAGAGTCCTAGGAAAATCAAATCAAGCTGAGCATGTTGTTATCTGGGCTGTTTCAATTCCACAAAGATTCCTTTAAAATGCAGTTATTTAGTTAAAATAATTTCTTTAGTATTTTCAGCGTGAACAGAAATCTTTGTTCCCCAAATAACTTCTGGGATACTTATTTCTTTGAGACCAGGTATTTTAGCACCATTTTGGTTTCTGCTCTCTCTTCTGCCTGTAGACTCAGTAATCCTCCACAGCAGGTTAATTGAGAGGAGCATCTGCAAGGCGTTTCAGGACTATGATCCTCTAAGCAAGGCTCTCCTGGGGCATTGACATGGAGTGTGAAGCTGGTAGTGAGGTAATGAAGTTTCTGCAGGCCTGCTTGGAACCAGAGCCAAGAATCAGCAGTGGCTGCCTGGCTCAAGTCAGTCCCATCAGCTCTAAAATGCTAACTAGGATTGGTGTTACTACAAGGAAAGTGAAATACATTGTTTTTCTCTGACTACACTGTCGAGTGAAAGCAACTGCGAGAAGCTGGGAAAGCTTGTCAGGTGTGGTAGTAAAACCTGAGCAGTGCTTTGGGCAGAGCCCTGTAATCAGCTGGGAAGGAAGAATTAATAAAACATCTTAAATATGTTCTATGTATGCTGTAGTCCTTAAAACAAACAGGTGTCTTCTTAAAAAGCCCCACATTCAATTTTTGTGATCAATAACTGTATGAGTAGCAGAGTAGACATCGAATTATTGCTGTATCTTAGCAGTGTCTGAGCTCCCCAGCAGCCCTAGCACTGCCTGTCCTCCCCTTCTGTTGGCTGGAAGCAGTTTGTGTTTTAGGAAAGATGATGCAGGCCCTGTGGCATCCTCCTGAGTGATCAGTTGATGTTTTTGGAGTCTAAATATCACAAAATGAGGACTAAAAACTGGGATGTTAAGTTTCACTCGTTGCACATTCTATCCCAGAACCACTGCCCAGCTCTGGCAGCCTGGTGGGGGGGTCCTCCCCATTCCCAGCTGGGCAGAGCAGGGACTGCACCCCACACTTGGGGGACTTGACAGCAAGTATCTCTGTAGGGTGCTGTAGATAATGCACTGATGTTGTGGTGACTTGGGCTCTTCCTTGTCCTCGTTTTCCTGGGCTGGAGCTCTAGCTTTTCATTTATTTGAGACTCTGTTACTGATATTGAGGAGTCACTGATATCTCAGGTTCTTGCTTCATTTTGCTTTTCATCACCTAAAGAAACTGGTCTGTTCTAACACTGTCCTGGCTAGAACTTACTTCGAGCTGGTGTTCAAACATACTCTGGTGCCATATGAGGACAGACAGCGAGGATTTGCCAAACAGAAACTGGGCAAGCCACAACAGGCTGGATTTGAGTGAGCGAAGTAAAGATGGAAATTACAGGAATGTAATTTTGAATGTCTCAGTGAGTCACTATCTGTTTGTTAGCAACAGAATGTCTTCTGGAGATTGTCTGGGGAAAATGGGAGGAAGAGTATGGGATACACCACACCACCTTTGCTCATATTGGATAGAATGTTGTCCTGCTGTGGGACTCCAAAGGACACAGTCTAGCCCAACAAGAGTTTTACTGGCAAAGCTGACTTCAGAAACAGGGAAGGAACTGAGTATGTAACCTGGGACCTCGGACATGAAAATCAATTATGCTCCATTCTCTATTCTAGACTGATCAGTGATATTTAGACAGAGAGAAGGGTACAGTGCTCTCTGATGTGAAAAAAGTTGTAGCTCAATATTAATCTGAAAGTAGATGGGAAGAAGAGCCGTGTCCAAATGAAGGTAGCTTTGTGGTTTATCCTTTAATAATCATCTTATCTTAACAGGATCTGTGTGATGATTAATCCCTGACTGTTTGGTTACTGAATGTCATTAATTTAAAAAAATGTCTAAAAGTAAATGTCTTGTACTGCCTTGGACAGATTCTGTCTGGGAACTGTTTCATTTCAAGACCCCATTTCCCTGGTACTTTACAGTGATGACTATATGGGAAATAGCATTTTTAAGTATTACCTGGCAGATGTGATTTTTTATCTCTCCATATCATCCTTCTGTGCAGATGCTCTGAGAAAATACAGCTGGGACATGGCCTCTGTGCCAGTCACTGCTGTCCTAGCACTGAGAACGGCCTGCAGAGGAACCTCCCCAAAGCCATGAAGGTCCTTGTTTTTTTTTACATATGTGTGGAGCTCCCACCCATCCAAAGCATTTGCTTGGAGCAATGTTGTAAATAGTGAGACTTCTGGGAGCAGAGAGTTTTCAGTGACCTAATGAGGAAGGAAGACACTATCACCCTAGATCTGGTCCTGTCATTTCTTCTGATGCTCAAAGAAATCTGTAGGCTTGGAGAACCCAGGAGTGCAGGCATGACCTTGCCATGCTGCTAATGATACTTCTCTTGAATGTCACATTCCTTTTTGTAATGCAAGACTGAGACTTTCAGTGAATTCTTTACAAACTGGTTCATAGTCTCAGTTAAGTAACACATCCATAATTCATTGACTTAATTATGACAGTTCCTAGGAAGAAATTAAGAGCAGGGCTTAATTACAGTGGGCATCAGAGCCCCTGCCCCTGATCAGGCTGTGTAGAAGAGGAGGGCAGGCAGATTGGGGGTGGCTGCAGGGCACTCCGTGTCAGACGTCACTCCAGTGCTTGTGCCCAGGCCCCTGATTTCTGTGCTGTCTGCATCCGTGTGGGGGCTGCAGAGAGGAAAGCTATGAAGTGTGCCAGAACATGACATGAATGAAGAGTAGAAGGCTGCTCTGCTCCATATTTCCCTTTCTTCTCTTTGTTCATCTTTTTTTCCCTTTCTTTCATGCCTGCCACCTTTTTCTGATCCATCTTCTTTTTGTGCTATCTTTTGGCAGTCAGATGGGTTGCCGTGGTGAACTGGTTGCTTTCGAGGTGTGGTGGCTTAAAACCCAAGGTCAGTCCTGGGGAGCAGAGAGGGCAGATGTGCGTGTGACTCGGGCTGGTGTCTCCTGGGCTCGCAGCCTTGCTGAAGGCCGGGGAAGCTGGGAGGTCACTGTAAAAAGCTTCTTTTGTAGGGTGCTGCTGGCTGCAGCTCTTGCTGTCCCCTGCCCAGGGCTTAGGCTGTCCATGTGGTATGCACCCAGCCAAGCCTTCTTCTGTGTTCCCCTTCAGAGGTATCTGAGTTCAGCCCCATGGGGCAGAGCCCACAGACAGAGCCCTCCTTCCAGAGGTGGAAGAGTTCAGCTGCTATGAACCCTGTGCCTGGTTTTGACATTCCTCCTGCAGCATATGAGGGCTTTTGATGTATAATCTAGGTATGTGCCAGCTAGTGTTACCTGTAGCCAGATTCTGCACTTCACAGCTCTTCAGGGGTCCATCCTCCACCATTGCATTTTGCAGAGCCGTCTCAGCTTCACACCTTTCTCACCCTGCCACGTGTAATTTACTGTGTCTGCCTTACAACAGCCTTCCAGACCATGGATGCACTGTGTGCTACAGCTAGTACATCTGGAGGTGCAGCCTGAGGGGTTTAATGTCTGCTTCCCTGCTGTGGAAACACCAGAAGAGCCTCCCTGGGCTGCTCTGACCCCTGAGGAGTGTGCACAGCAGCTGGGACAGGGCTGTTGGGATCCTTTTGGCAGCACCGGTTGTGTCAACCTTGTATAGAGCACCCAGTGCTCTTGTGCAGGTGTTGGAGTCAAGGTTAATTGCAAATTTTCAGCCCTCTCGCTCCTGGAGATGGGGAAGTTCAGCATCTCTGTATCCACAAGCCTTTTCGTCTTTCAGTCTGCTGCTAATTAACTTGTAAACGGAAAAAAAAAAAAGGAATAAATTGGGAATTACTCTTGTGGAGCTGATGCACATGGGCAGACTCAAAGCTAGAAGCAACAAAGTTGACTTTTCAGTCCAATGCTGGGCTATCCTGCCTCAGCCAGCTTTCAGCTCACCTGAAAACCGGGGACAGGAGGGTGTCTGTGCCACTGGGCCCAGTGCTGCTATGAGTGTGAGGAAATGTACTGGCTACTTTTATTAATAGAAAGCTTTACAAATCTGTTTCCTACTGCTGGTATGACTATCCTGTGCTGAATGTTTGTGTGTGGGGAATTCTGGTTACAAAATATCTCTTTGCTTGCGATTTCTTTATCAAAACTGGAGGCTATCAGAATTCTCTCATGCGCAATTTTATGGGACCAGGCCAGTGTTATTTTCTTGCCAAGAGTTTTTCCAGAGCAAATAAGAGATCTAGGAGGTATTCACATAGATGGATTTTTTGTGGGTTCTTTTTTTTGTTCAGTTTTTAGTGGGGTTTTTTTGTTTGGTTGGTTTGGGGATTTTTTTTTTTGTTTGTTGTGGGGGTTTTTTGTTGGGTGGTGTTGTTGTTGTGGTGGGTTTTTTGTTTGGTTTTTTGGGGTTTTTTTGTTGTTTTATTTTGGTTGTTTTTTGGGGTTTTTGTTTGTTTTTTGTTTTCTTTTTATTTTGGTTTGGGGTTTTTTTTTGGAGGGGGGTTTTTTGGTTGGTTTTTGTTTGTTGGCTGCTGGGTAGTTGAATATTGCTCATAGATATGTTTTTTTGATATCTTCATTTCTATTTTCATGAATGTTAGACCAGCATTAGTGTCACTGATATAAAGTCCTGTAAGTGTCTTAGAGTGGAAAATGCTGGCTGTGACTTCAGCGGTGATGCCACCAAGTTTTGGGGTGTTTTAGAGGTGTCAGTGGTACAGGGATAGGGATGCTCACCATTTGTTCCTTTGACATCTGCTACAAACAGGAGCAGTGGGGCTTTTCTACAAAGATAAAGTTCCCCTTTCAGGTCTCTGTGTCACTGTGGAAAATGCAGAGTATCCTCTTTCACTTTTGGAAAGAAATGATCCTAAACAAAGCCCTGCCTGTGCTGTGGGCTCTAGGCAGATGGCCAGTGCCATTATCCTTTAAGGGTGCATTAACAGCAACATTCAGAGGCACTGACTTGTATCTCTCCCATGAGATGCCAGAATGGGGACAAGGCATGGACCCTTCTTGTCAATGCTGCTGGACCAGACAGTGTCAATGGGAAAAACATTTGTTCTGCTCTGGGCCTGTCTTCTGGACAGGGATTTGGAGAGAACACAGTAAAGGCAATGTTGCAGATAAATGCAAGCTACCAGACAGAAGCACAGAGTGTAGGATTTTCTGCAGCCAGATGCAGTTAATAGATGCCACCCTCCACTGCATGCTTCAGAGGAAGGCACAACCTTCCTAATAGGCCAAAATCATGTACTTCTATTTGCACCATAATTATCTCTGGAAAGAAATTTCTCCCTGATTAACATATGCCCAGAAGGGTTTGCAATGAATTGTCTTACAGTTTCATCTTCTGAGCACCGCAGACATTTGGTCCTATCATCAGCTGGTGGAAACTGGCATTGCTTTGTTGCCTTTCCAAGTCAATTTGCAGTGAGTGAAGACTGGTCTTTCTGTTCTCCTTCACATGAAGGTCATGTAGCTTTTGTGGCTTTGTGCAATATGTTCTTCCTAAAGAGAAATGAATGTGCAGTTGTGTTTTATTTTGCGATGATCTTCTTAAGTACCCAGTTCAAAGATTGGGCGTGCTTGACACACTTTCCACCCATTTCTTTCAAATTAATAATCCTCTGATGCCTCTCATGTGATCTGTTGGTCCTGCAACAGTTTGAGCTTTGATGGAGTAGAAGTCTTTGAACAACAAGGGAGTACTGGAAAATCTGGGGAACTTCTGTTTTAGAGGCTTTGATACTGTGCTGGTACACTATCCTACTGTTAGGCTGCTCCAGTGTTTCCAGTCTCTCAGGGTCATTTCATAGTAGGTATGGGAAGTATTCTCACTTGAATTGTCTGCAGTTTTCTTAGTTGTCTGGAGAAGACTATAACTTACCTGCTAAAACTACCTCTACCTGTTTTAAAAAGGGATCTAAGAGCAGGATGCTTCAAAGGAACAATGTGGAAAGTTGGAGAAGAACCAGCCCCCCTCAGGAAAGTTCTCATTCTAAAGCCTCAGTACGAGCTGGGAGACAGACATTTTCCCATCCCCTCCTTTCTTCTCTGTGATATGAGGAGTGTCAGCTGCCACTCACTGTGAGCAAAAGTTTAAGGATTTCTCTCACACAGAGTGCAGAGATGAACTGTCCTGCAGGCCTGCTGAAATCAGGACTCAGCTTCCTGCCCAGTCAGGCTTTGAATCAAACCCCCCAGTGTAGCAGGGAGGTGGCTGGTTAGCTGGGTATCCTCCAGACCTGCTCCAAAGGGATCCTGCAGATGAGCGCCCAGAGCTCTCTAGGAAGCTGGAGGAGTCCCTAAACATTTACAGGAACAAATTGACTTGAGAGAGTTTCAGGTATTGTAAGCAAAGAGGAGGAAAAGTCCCCTTTGAAAGCCAGTAGAGGTTTTCAGGAACTGCTGCTTCTTCTGAGAGGAAAACCACAGACTCTGAACTATGAATCCAGAGCTGCCCCCAAGCTCTGGGTAAAGGCAGAATATCTTTAAAGGCCAAGCCCAGCAAGGCTGGCACAAGTGGTCAGGAGCAGGAGGTGTCCTACAAGACAGGACCTCAGCTACTTGAAGAACACCAGGGAGCATCACAGAATTATGGAAGGAGAAGCCAGCAGTGTCACAAGCAGCATCAGGAGTCAGATCTGCTTTCTAATATGTCCTTCTGGGAGTTCTTTGTTGTCAAAGGAGAGCTCAGTTTTATCAGTCCTTCTCTTAGCAGGGCACCAGCAGAGACTTCTTGCTCTGTTTACCTCCCAGTTTTCTCAAATTCTGTTGGAACACAGTAGTGTTGGTGGCCTCTCTCCTGGCTGAAATAGGACAATTCCCTAAGGTAATGGGGCACGTGGAGTGACCATGTAGAGGTGTTGCCTTCCTTATGTATTGTGAGGAAAAGGCTGCAGATCACTTCTGTGAAATTGCCACTTCCATAGGTCTGATCTCCAGGAAAAATCAGCTCTAAAGAGAAAAAGGTGACTGCCCTGTGACACTGAGTGCATCTGTCAGCTCTGTTTTACTTTAAGCAGCCAGTAATTGATCTCAAAGGTCTTGTTTGCACTTGATGATGCCTCAGAAATCCTGAGTCACTCTTCACCCGAATTCACCCTGGTACCTCTGTTTACTCTATGGTTGTGTGATAGTTGGAAAACTCCTCAAGTACAAAGAATGTTGAAACTGTCATCTTCCTAAAAATGTAGTCCTGCTGCTTTTATAATGAGAAAGTAGGTTGGATGTCACATTCTTTAATGAAACACAGCTGTGTATCGGTCCCAACATTTCTCAGGTGTTGAGACAGCTCAGTTTTGCTGTCTGCTTGTGTTCAGAATCTCCTGGTTGTTAACCTCCAGGACAGTCAACACAGGTTTATATATCCAAGATGTTAAATACATATTACATTTATGTCAGAAATATCTTGGACTACCCTCTCAGTTCCTGCCCTGGACACTGTGTCAGTGTGGAAGAAGCAAATGAGCAATTTTTTTTCCTATTTCTGATTTTGAAGGGTGTTTGGGGCTGTGTTCAGCTTGGTTCTGCCCTATGTCCACGCATGTCTGTGTCACTTGGATCCCTCTGTCTTTGCTAAGGGTTCAGATTGTACACACAGCAAGTTGCTGAGGTCATCTGAAGTGCATTTGCATTCATTTTGTGGTAACTTGGTCACGAATTTAAGCTCTGAAAGGCACCAAGCAATTGTGCTTATCAGTAGGAGCCTTGGTGCTCACCGTTTGCTATTGGGCTCTTTCCTAAGTTCTCTTCAACCTCAGTCACTGCTGGCATCCAGGGAGCTTAACATCAGACAATTGTCTGAGTATTCATTAAGCTCTAAGTGCTTAAACAGTGAACCCTCTACAAAAGCAGCTCTGAAAGCTGAAGAAGAAAAATATAACTGCCTGTAAGGAAACTCTCCTGCTGGTAGCCGTAAATCAGTAGGTTTTTAGTAGCTTGTGATGAGCATCTTAATGAGGCCTATCAATCCGACTGCATTTAAAGTTTCAGCCATTGTTACATTACCCAAGTGATCACAGATCCTCTGATGGCAGAGATAACTTGGGAAAGATTTAGCAGAATATGAGTTTATCTGAAACTGTGACCTGACAACTGTGATGTATCTAACTGCCTAAAATTACTCGTGTTCATCTTTTCAGGATGCACAGAGACTGCACTGGTGCCACTCTGTCTTTTGTGGCAGCCGAGCCATTTGTCTTCTCATGTCTCCTACCTTCATTTTCTGCCTGCAGACAACAGCATTCACTCGTGTCACACCTGGCCCAGGGGACCTGGAGTTAAAATTCAGATAAAGGAGAGAAACTAGGAAGCAGTATATGAGCCAATGTCATCAGGAATTTGGGATGATGTAAAATATGGGCAGCCGCTGCTGCTTCCCAGTCGTATAATGGGTGCAGCACAGCTACTTGAGAGTCTCACCCTTTTTATTTAGCTTCTGTTTCAAAGCCACCAGTAAAGAAAAAAGGTCTCCATGAACATCCTGTGGCTTAGGAACATGAGAAAGCATAAATTGCTGGTTTTAGGCACTTCTCTTCAACCAGCTATCCCAAAGGCTGTTTGACCTGTAAAGCCCATCCATCACTTTGGCTACTGACGCCAGTGCCACTGTCAGGGAAAGATCAGTCAAGCTGCATTATCAAAGTCAAAGCCAGAGACAGCTCTTGTGGGAAGTGGTTGAGAAAGTCTCATGTCTCAATTCCTCACTGTGTATGAAATAAAAAGGGGATTGTGCACAAAGGGTGGGAATACCCTGTTTCTCATTAACTGAATGCACGGTCTTGGAAGAGAGGGCGGAGCCCCTGTGCAAAAGAAAATCATATTGATACAGTTTGTTTCCCCATTCCTGCCTTCCAGTGCTCCTCTCCTCTGGGAGCTGTAGTGCCAGGGCTTTGCACGTGAACTCATATAGAGTTAGTAGTAAAGATGGGTTGGTTTTTGTGTGGAAAGAAAAAGCCAAACATAGGGAAATGGAATAAAAAACAGGCCTGGAAGATGGAGTGAAAGCCCTTTAGTCGTAAGCAAGTGCCCACTGTGACTGTAGAGGTGCAAAGGCAGGCCCAGCCCTCTGTCCGCACTCGCAGCGCTGGCTGTGCTCCAGGCACTGGCTGTGAGAGCCATCACAGCAGAGCTGTCGCCAGAGCTGACAGCCTGGCTGTGCCACGGGGAGCGGATGTGACGGCTGGCATCTGCCCGTGCTGGTGGTGGGGATCCCCTCGGGGGCGAGAGGCCCTGGCAGCTCAGCACAGGGAGCTGCAGCTCCGGCAGACAGCAGGAGGGAATGCGCGGGAGCATCCTTGGGGCACCCCTGTGAGCAGAGGGCAGCAATTTGCACTGCTCTGGGAGCTGCACTCTGCTGTGATTCAGTCACCAGCCCTGTCTCTAGGCTTGGTTCAGAACATAAAGCAATTCAGAAGCCTTTTTTTTTTTTTTCCTTTTTTTTGGTCATTGGAAGCTAGGGCTTTCTGATAGGTGTGTGTGTTCCAACCCAGCTATTTCCATCAGGACCTTTTTCAGGACTTTTGCCGGTAGGAGTGTGTGTGAGAACAGGTTTTGCTAACCAAAATCCAGTTGTTCCTACATCCCTACATGGGATTTTCTGTGGGGGATGTATATGTGACTTAGATTTTAGGAAAGAAAACTTACCTGAGGACCAAAACCTCCTTCAGAAAAATAGAGTGATAGACCTTTTCCAGTTCCATGAAATGTTTCTCCGAAGGGAGGAAACAACTCCCTGCCTCCCTCAGTGTGGTTAAGCAAGGCTGAGCAGTGGATAGGCAAGGCGAAGCTCGATGGGGGTGAAGGGCCCTGCATGCCCTGGGGCTGGCGGGGACAGGCTCCAGGCTGGGAAAAGCCAGCAAGCTCCCACCTACGCCTGCAGTGAACCAGGAACTGCAGCACTGGGAATGCGTCCCAAACAGCTCAGTAACCTCTGAACAAGAAGATACAATTATTTGCTAAAGGTCAGGGTCCTAACTCTGTCTTGAGGTGGAACTTTTCACAGAAATCCACTGAAAAACATAGACGTAGCATCCTTTTTAGATCTTTTTACAGGAGAAGGCCCAACACCATCTATGCCAATTAAGCAGGGAGGTGAACTACAGTAAAAGAATAGAGCAACTAAGAATACACAGCCATAACTTGCCCTGCACGGTCTGGTAGTGCCAAGATAGCCTTAGAAGTCATTTAAGTTTCCCTGGTAGCAGACTTGTAGGAGCACTGGCACAAGGGGTAAGGGCAGTGCAGGTAACGTGCTTCCTGCGTAAATTCATCGCTGGCTACACTGTCCTTCATCAGGTTTGCTTAAAGCCTCTCAAACTGAATTGAAAAAGGAAACAATGGTGCTATTAATTTCCACAGCTGCTGATTGTGGAGGGCTTGTTGCATTAGACAGGTCAGTGGTCAGGTCAAGCTGTGGTGTTTGTCTATGAAAGAGGCAGACGTGCTGTGCAGAGAAAAGCGAGCCCCGTGCTGCTGCCTGGTGACTCCCTCACTCAGTGCAGGAGTGGTTTGACTTGTGTGCCCCATGGATGGGACACCATGTCACAGGGAGTGACTTCCATAACAGCTACTGGTGCTGGCTGTCTTGGCAGAGAGGACCAGAATGCACCATGGGGAGTGAGCTCTGGGCTTGCTCTAGAAGAGACCTCTTTAGTTCAGGGTTGGGGCACATGGACAGGCAGCAGTAAAGGGGGACTTTGGGATTATTTGTGGACAGACAGCTGACATCAACTAGCACGGCTGCTTATACAGTGTATTTCACAGTAAGTTAAAATCGTGTGTATTTTTAATGTTGAAAAAAAATAAGCCAAAAGAGAGCAACAGGAAGAAGGCTTGAAATAAAAGGTTTCAAGAAATCAAATGAGCAGTTTCCATGAGCTGCATGTCTGAGTGTTGCCTGGGGTGAAACGTAGCTGGTTTTCCAAGATCAGCTCTCAGCTGTCTCTGACCAGTAGTGAGACCATGATCACTGGAACATCTGTTCTGGCTCTGGCCAGAGGCTCACCTTAACCCTTATCTTCTCCCTGGCTGGAACCAGAAACGTGATTAGGAGGAGTGTAAGAGAGAAACTGTGTGTAGTATGATCCACTCTCTGGCATAACCTCAGGCCCATGGTCACATCTGTTGGCATCAGCATCCTGATGTTCTTTGGTGCATCCTGTAATTCCAGTGGCTTTGGATTTGGGTTTTGGTCCGGTGCTTTAGGGGGGTTTTTTTTGGGGGGGAGAGGGGACGGGGGAGGTGTTTGTGAGAAATACTGAACACTTCTGCTTTAATCACCTTGCTGCCCTTTTTATCTCTACAGACCTTGGTCTCCTCCCTGTGCCACCTCTTGTCTGAGCTGAGGCATCCTCCCACATGGAGAAGAAAGGAGCTGCAAAATCACTGGTCAATCTGTTCTTCTCCATGCCTTGTCTATCCTTGCCTGAGAGGGTGTCAGACATTCCCCCCCCACAAGTCATGACTTAGGTGAACCACAGGATCATTTTCTCATGATGGCTTTAAAAAACGAAGGCTTTACCTTCCTCTGCTTCTGCCTTTCATTGATCCTTTGAGATCCTACACGTTTGTGACCATTCCTGAGGCCTGAGCTGGAATTTTTAAAGCACTACCAGCAGCAACCCCAAGCAAAATAATGGATGACTGAGAGCAGAAGGAAGCATGATGTGCTCACAGAGTGGAGAACTGCACGTGCAGGTAAGCTCTGAGCAATTTCTGGTTTTATACTTTGCCTGTGTATTATTTATGCTCTTGGGGCATGAGGCACATCTGCTTGGTCAGCCTTGGAAGTGGCCTGACTCCAGCAATCAAGACAAGCAGACCAAAGCATTTCCAAATTCTTGGTCATATTTGAGAACTCCCTGAGTTCCTGGCTGGGTTATGTGGATGCTGTGCTAGGAAGAAAGAGGAAGTGTTGGTTTGAGCTGTAGATTTCAAGTGTTTCAGAGTGGCCTTGTAACCTCCTGGATGTGGAGTCAGCCATGTGTCAGGCACTGGTGCTGGTAACAGCGATGTAATCTGGCCCTGGGATTATTCTGTGTACATCCCCTGCTCCTTTTGTGGTTTTGAATTTCCCTAAAAAAGTCTTTTTCTATACCTAGGCAGTGAAGATGAAATCCCCCTTTGCTGCATTTTTATTCCTTTTTGTAGATGTTATTGTCTCACTGAGAAAATGAATTTGATAATGAATTATCCTGTTGCTCCACTCTTCCCCTCTGTGCCTGGAGACCTTTGTTCCCTTTTGTATGTGTTATGATATCAAACTCTTGGACAGCATATGTGTTACATGGGCATGTGCTACCTGCAGACTACACAGCTTCTTCTTCACTGAGAATAGCTTTGTTCACCAGAGCTGCAGTAAGGGCTGCATTTCCAGTTTTTGCTTTTATTTAAGCAAATTTCTTTTATTTACCTAAATACAAACCATCCTCCCACTCTTGGCAACTTCCACTATTCCACTCATATAGGGCTTCATTTGTTCAGACCGACTGTGCTGGTCAGGGTACTCTGTCCATTTTTATTCAACAACAGAGTTAAGTTGGTGTCTCTGAACTCTCCTCGCAAGGCAGGTAACACACCATGGGGGTGACACATTTACATCTATCCCTTGGATTTACGTCTCTCTGCTCTATGGAAGTGAGCTACTCTGTCAGAAAATTAGGAAAAAAAAAAAAAACAAAACAGAAGTGTAAATAGAAATGATAGAAATGTATTCATTTAGATATTGAGGCAATATCAATACAATTAAAATGGTTGAAAAGTTAAAGTGGACTTAGGGAGATAGCAGCAGTACCCCCTGGGCTGTATGCAAGAGGAGCTATTCCTTTTGGGGAAGAAGAGGAGAAAGGAGTGCTGAGGTATTTAAATGACTGCTCTGTTTCTCTTTGTCACAGAAAGAGGGATAGTGTACAGGGCGAGGTGGGGGGCAGGACAACTTTTATGTTGGGCATGGGCAGGGAGAAATAACTGTAATGCTGTAAATATTGCAGCTGACACAGCAGAGACCCGTTTGGCTTGGAATATAGGGCAATAAATGCGGTCAGGTGATTCAGGGGTGTTGTGCATAAGTCTGCCAGGTAGTCAGGCGAGAGCCGATCAGGAAATCATTACGGCTGATAAGGGGAGCTTGTAAGGAGGCCAGCACCTTCTGTGACCATGAAAGGTGTTAATGATTAACTGTTATGGAAAAGCTGGAAGCACATTCTCCCCTTCCTTCGGAGTCACACCCGACTGCTCTCCCGCATCATTAACTCGAGAGCTGCCCTGCGGATGCAGCTGGGCGTGAAGCAGCTTTAACTCGGGGCAGCAGATGTGAATGGGAAGCTGGTTGCTTCCGACGAGGGCACGGTTTGACACCGTGCTGTGCCCGTCCGTGTGCCTGGATCTCTGGCGTTAATTCCTGGGGAAATCCATACTGCTCATGGGGAGATTGCTGTCCCCTCTGTGCTGGAAGTGAAACCCCAGCCCAGCAATAGGCTCCTGTGGGTGGGGGAGTGGCAGAAGGCTCTGCGGCTTTAAAATTTAGGGGAAAGATGCGAGAGGGAGAGGAGAGGGGAAATCTTCTGTACTTTGAGTAAAAGCAGCAGTGTATGACTCAGGTGCTTCAGGACAGGTACACCAACACACAGAGTGCAGCTTCCCGGGACAGGGTCGGGATAAGGTGCTGTAACCACAGGCTTGCACCTTGCAGCACTGCTGCAGGAGCATGAAGAGGCCACAAACCCTGTTAGCAGTGTGTACGATGGTGCTCAGGATAAATGAGATGAGATTTGTACGTCCTGGCTCTGTATATTCCTGGGGTTGGCCAAGGGGAGGCAAGGATAGGGAGCACCCAGCAAGCTGGCAGGGCCAGCTTGGGTGTAGTTTGGATCAGCCCTTTGCAGCTGAGAACTGCAGAGAAAAACGGCATCTTCTGTGTGATGGCTGCTCCTTCTGTCCACAGCTCTGCCTGGAACCGTGAGGGCAGAGCCATGCCTGGTGCGTGGCAGGCACCAAACTGCAGTCTGGAGTTTCACTCCATGTAGGGAACTGGCCTGGAATGTTAAGGCACTGGTGGTATTAAATATAGACACTGGGGATGGTGCCGGAGCTGTAGTTTGAATCTTGAATAGACCTTTCTTTGCAACCTTTCTGTACAGCTCTTAGAGTGACTGCTCATGGATTTTACTTGATTAATGCTAGCTAATTAATTTTTATTATTTAGGTCACATTTAGTGACTCGTGTCCAGGTTTCAGCTGGGGGAGAACTCGTTTTCTTCCTAGTAGTTTCTATGGTGTTGTCGTTTGGAATTAGGAGGAGAATAATGTTGATAATAAGAAAGATGGAGAGGCAATTTTTACAGGCCCAGCTCTCAACCTCTGCACAGCCCACCTGCAGTCAGCACGAGTTTCCCCTGCTCAGATCTGCCCCTGCCAAGAGAAGGTGCTGGACCCACAGGGCATGCAAAGGTGGTGTTGTCAGGGCATGGGGGCAGATCCACGGGCTGTTGTTGGGACTGTTGCTGCTCTTCCTGTTGGATAACCTTGGCCAAGATCCAGACTCCATCATCATTTCTGAGAAAATTACGTCATTAATGTAGCATCGTAATCGATAGGCCATGGCCCTGATTCAGCAGGACGCTTAAGTGCATGGCTAATATCCATCACACAGTCTGCTACCCTGATGGGTTGCTGGTTTTTTTTTTTTTTTTCTAAGAACCTGCTTTTGCATTTAAAATTGGATTTGTGCTAAACTGAGGCTTTTGTGCATACAAGGAGCTCCAGCCTTGTCCTGACCAAGAGGTGCCGTGTGCTCACAGTGTCAATGGGGTCTCAGGGCTGGGAGCTGCCACTGTGAGGAGAACAAAAAGCTAAAGGGAGCCCAGAAAAGGGAGAGGCTGTTACCAAATGGTGCATTTGACCTTTCATGGCTTTCCGTCCCCGCACAGAAGGCTGACGCAGAGATCGCAGATTATGGAGTGAAAGGTGTGAATTTGGCTAAATTGCATTTGGCTGTCCTTAATGCTAGAAGAGCACACAGGGTCCAGGAGGCACAGAGAGAGAGAACCTGCTTAAATGGGCAAAAAAAGTGATTGGGGATTTCTTACAATCCATACTGGAGGGAAGTAGGAGCCTGGAGTTATTTTACATGCAGAGTTTAAATGAATCCTTACAAAGCCCTATTTGATTTCCTTTCTCTTAACGTTTTTATTTAAAAAAACCCCAAAAAACAAAAAAAACCCTGTAATTTTAAAAGTGGTGCTTTTTAAAATTTATTTTAAAGATGATTTAGGAACAGTTGTGAAGCAATTGTTTTCATTAAGCTTGTAGCTGGGTTTCATTTATTTTTAATTCTCTTCAGCTTGGATAGCTTTTAATCAGTTTAATACTTATCCTCATATTTCACTAATTGCTATTTATTTCATTCAATTATGTATCTTACAAGCATTTGCTGCTCCTCACAGATCTCCTGTAATGACCCCTAGAAGGCTGAGGAAAAGAAGGCAGTGTTTCAAACCACCTTGAGAGCAGCTTCCTGTGAGCTGTGGTTCACCCTTATCCTGAGCCATAGCTCAGAAGTGGTCTGGTTTATGCACCTGTCAGAGTAGTCAGCAGTGGTTTGGGGTGTGTTCATTATTGCAGGCAAACGTGGGAGAACTACAGGGACTCAAGGTCACCCCCACACAGAGTCAGGCATCTCTGGCCATGGGCTGTGCCTCGGTGGGCTATTGCAGGGACACAGACTTTCTCAGGTCACTGATAGTTTTGGCAAAAGAGCACCAAGGGTTGGTGGCTGGAGAGTGATGAATTGAGGCGAGCAGAGAGCCGGGGTTCAGCCCCAGCATAGGGATGGTGCAGTCCTGTGAGCACAACTGAGTGGGTTTTGGGTCCTGGCAGTAAAGTCAGAGCTTGGTCACAAGTCCTGGACGCAGCCCTGTCCTCCCTTCCTTGCTGTGACCTGCTTTGATCACGGCCTGACACCTGACAGGAGTCCATGGAGAGGTCAGCACCGACTCTGCCACAGAGCTTTGAGCCTTGGCCTCTCTGCTGAGCCTCTCCAAGGAGCTGCAGTGCTGACATTGCTGAGAGCTGCTGAAGGCACTGTTTTCCATCCCAGCCTCACACCATCACCATCCCTGTTCAGCAGTGCAGTCTCCCTGGTTATCTGACTGCAGAGATGGGATAAGCATGGCAGATTTTGCCTTAATGTTCTTTGGGCCTGGCTTAGTACTCAGTTTTTAACGTGACAAAAGGCTATTTGCAGAGTCTTCTAATGGTCCTAATTTTTAGAGGAGCTGAGCCTCTGGCATGCAAGTGGATCACAAAAGTGGTCTGTTTAGCACTGCCCCTTTTTAAAAGGCAAAGCAGACTTGTTGCAGCTCCACAGGTGAGATCCACAAGATCCTTGATGGGAGTGGTCCAGACAAACCCTCAATAAACAGGGTTGACCTGATCTTCATGTCAGGTTGGTAGCCACATTGCATTCCTCTAGCAGAGCTCAGCTAGTGAAAATCTCCAAAGTGAATCTGTGATGTTAGAACAGATTATAGGGCTCAAGCTGGAAGCCAGCCCAGCTGGAAGCTGTAAGATGCTCCCATACTCCCTGCAACATGACAGCAACCAGCAGACCACACTGCCTGCATGTGCTGCTGAAAAGACATTTATGGCTTCAGTGAATCATTCCACCCAGGCATGGCTTATCTTCAGTGCCCCCAAAGCTGGGGCTTGGAGATTTTAAGCAACTTCTCTTCAGCTCCCAGCTGTGACCATCCAGTTACTTGTAAGGACTGCAGAAAATGCAAGTCAGCAGGAGCTGGAGACAGTGCAGTTGAGGAACAGCTTTGAAAGAGCTTGTCTTGAGCTGAACCACTTTATGGTCCTGATCTGATCCGGATTGGACTTTTATGGAACCTACCCATGCCCAGCTTTCCGCTGCCATTGCTCAAGGAAGAGTGATCTGCTTAGCACCAAACCCTCCTTCCTTTCCAGTTAAATGGCTGCTGTAAGGGCTAACATGCCTAAGAGGCCCAATGCAGAGCTCACATCCCCTCGAATTCACTGAGTCTGAGGGTCTCCCTTCAGCCTGTAAAAAACCAAATTAAAACCCAAAAAGCCATCCTGTCCCAGGGCTGGCTGTTCTTTTCCCCTGCCACCCACTGCTTCCCACAGAGGCAGCACAGCTGGAGTAATCTTGGTTCCTCTCTTGTGGGAAGGCAGCTGGTGAGTATTTCCCTGGGGGAACTACACATGGTCATTTTGCTCTTAGCTGGAGCTGGTGGCTGACCTAAAACCAAGTGATTCAGACTCTGAAGAGTGAATCAGAGTCAGGCTCTGGGAGAAGTTTCCCTAACTCTGCACTCAGCTAAATCCAAGGGCATTGCTCTGGCTTGAGACTCAAATTAGCAGTTTTATCTCCATTGGTTCATCTCAGGAAGTGGTCAGACATGGTGTGATGTATTCTGAGATAAATGGTTTAGTTCAAATGTAGCCAAATTTGCTACTGTCCCAGTACCTTGGCTGCTGCATGACACTATCCTGCAATTTCAGTGGCCTTGGGGTCCCTCCACTGCCTAACACAAGTCTAGAAATACACCTAAGTTGACTGTTGGATTTAGAAGCTGAAAGCGATCCTCTACTGGTTTTTATTTGGCCAGACATCCCTGCAGAAGCAGCCAAGAGTTAGAGGAAAGTGGCCCCTCCTGGGCTCTGGGGGGTTAGGTCACCAGGCTGGAGTTTGGACAGCCCAGGAAGGAGCTGGAGAACTCAGAGCCTCGTGTCACGGCCGGACATGGCTCGTGTGGACCTTGCTGGGAGCTGGTCGGTTCTGTGCTGGCCCACAGCTGTGTCATGCTTGGCCCCAGCTGCTGGGCAGTTGTAAACCCACAACTAGAGATGCACCACAGAGTCAGGAGGGCTTTTTCAGCCCTCTCAGCCTTCCCTCCTTCACAGTGTGGAGGCACAAGCCAAGACCAGCCAGGAGGGACTAGTTCTGTAGTAAAGAGGAAATGCTTTGTCTTTGAGCCTGCCAGCCTTCACATTGCTGGAATTTACCTTAAAATGAGGAAAAAGGTTTTCTCTGGAATAATATTTCCTTAGACTTGGTTCAGCATGCCTACAGTTCGGAACAGATATGTTTGGTTTTATTTGGCTGAGGAGTTAGGGGAGTCTGGCATGGCTGGACATGAAGTTGTGCCTTAGTGGTGTTTATGAATTCTCTTGTGAATGTATGGAAAACATGTATCATTGTTTCAATTCCTGGTGCTGGAAATTCGGCAAATAAATGACTGTGAATCAGAAGAAGGTGAATCAGTGTAAGGTAGCTCCACTGCCAATCATTTAAGAGCACACATATGAAAAGGGCAATGATCTGGCGCTTCAGAGCAGACCTTTGAGCACTGAAATCCAGTTTTCAAAGGAGCCCATCAGAATTAGGTGCCTAAGTCCTCCTACTGTCAATAGGAGGTGGATATGTACTTCCCTTAAATACTCAGCTTAGCAGAATACTGAAGTAACTTTAATTAAATATTTAAATGAGAGCAGCGTTTCCCCTGAGTGCCTGTGCAGCACATTCCTAGCAAGAGGCACAGATTGCCTCTACACACACACCTACAATCTGGACCAGCCCCTGATTATGCCCACTTCAGTCTCTGCTCAGGCTGGAGCAGAAGGACTTAAGATGCTCACCATGTGAGAGGTCAGACAGGCGCATCAGGATGGTTTCTGTTTGCTGTGCTGATGTGTGAAGTGACTCTTGTTTACCCAGCAGTAAAGCTGCACGTTTCTCAAAGGTGAAATGTTCACCCACTGGTGTTCCAGCAGAGGTGCTGTGATGTCCCTGACTGCAGAACTGCTGGAAATCTTTGCAATCTGTTGATTTCCTCCCCCCTTCACTTCTGAGCTCCCATGGGCAGCGTGCATGGACTGGTGCTGTGGGTGTTGGCAAGACAAGAGTTAAATGCAGTTGTCTTACCTTTGAAAGCACAGTGGGAGATGCAGCTCTGATCTTGTGAAGGATCCTGTTTTCTTGCTGGCAGCACAGCCTGCTCCAATTAGAACACAAGGGCTGAAACAAGGCCTGGACTCTATCTATTCCCTGCTGTGGTGGTGGCACTGTCACTGCTTTTTGTGGTAAGTAGGGCAATTTCAGTGCCAGTCACCTCTCTGAATGCAGCCTTGCAAAGACATGTGCAAAGTCATTGATTTTTCTTTAGCTTCAGTGTGTTTTCCCTCCATGAGATCATGGAGCTGGCAGGATAGCCCTGCCTGTAGAGGATTTGCTTCCACTTGGGCTCCAGCCAGGCAAGACAGGAATCCTAAGTGTTGCTTTATGGCTCATCTAAAGCAGCCAAGCTTGGTGCTTTCTTCTCCAGTTCAACCTCTCAGCACAGGCTGGCCCTGGGGAATTGTTGGCTATTTTTCCCTCTTGTGTGGGTTTACCCAGGACAGGCAAAGGAGGAATGGAAGCACCTTCCTCACGTGGGTAAGATGGTCCTGTCTTGAAGGCCTGGCAAAGGCACGAGGCAGTGCAGACACACGAGCAACAAAGGCAGGAGCGTTACCTGGGGTGCTGCACTGTCTCTGCCACCAAAGGTCTTCAGACAGTTCTGGCAGGCCAGGAATCAGGGTGAGGGGGTTGAAGTGAGGTAAGGTCAGAGTACAAGTGAGAAACAGGCTTGGGAACTCAGTCAAATGCCCAAATGGCAAGGCTCCCCAGAGCTGCAGGGTCTTCCCATGCTGCTTATGTGTTCAGGAGCTTTTTAGTTCAATAATAGTGTGTCTGTAGGTGACAGCCCTTGATGAGACCCTCTGACAGACTTGTTAAGGCCATGCCTGGAAGCCATGAACAAATCTAACCTCCTTTGGTGCGAGGCTGTGCCTCAGGGAATTGTACTGTAGAGGTACTGGTTCCAAAGGCTGCTGGAGGTTGCCAGGAGCTTAGGAGAAACCAGAGCATCAGCTGAAATTCCTGCTCAGGAATCACTTGTTGCCCCAGGAAGCAGGCAGAACCCTACTGAGGTCTTGTGCTGTGTTACACAAAGTCATCCAATGCATCTTCAGAAGTGAAGACTTCTGGTTGCTCTCAGGGGATGAAGCCCAGCCTGCCCAGTCTCCTGGCTCTGCTTGTTTCCCAGTTGAGACACCTATGCCCAGATATGCCATCCAATTCCTGCGTGGCTTGTGGTTCCCAGTTTGGGAATTCAGCGTCTCGAATGGAACAAGCAGCTTATTTGAAATCCCTACACACCACTCTGTAATTAAGAATAAGAGAGAGAATTGTATTAATTAGCTTTCATTGACCCGCTTTTGACCCTCCAAATGCCGATGCAGTGCACTAGGTCTCTGTCAGCCTCCACTCTGGGGAGAGATTAATCTTCATTACTGCTTTGCATTAGCCTGGCTCTCTGTTAGTTTCTCCTTAATGTTCTGCTGGGTTGGTGCTGCCAGTGGAGAAGGAACATTCACACAGAAAATTGTTAGGAAATGAAACCATGTCCTAAGGCTCAGTAGTGGCCCAGGGCACTGCTGCCAGCCCTCGTGGCCGGGGCCTGGCCATTGCAGGTGGACTGGTAGCACCAAATGATGGTCACGGACAGCCCAGCAAGTCATGTTAAACCAGGTGGGATTTGATCCTCTCCGCACCCAGACTGGTGCCTCCCTGGATTCTCTTACCCACATCTTGCCTCAAGCCTCCAGAGTTTCTGGGTCCTGCTCTGGCTGAGTTCACACTCTCCCATCACAGAACAGCCCCTGCTTAGCTCCATGGAAGGATGCAGCTGTAATACTGGGGAATAACCGAGGTACAAGCCCAGATTTCCTATTAACCAGGATACAACTCTGGCTTTCCACCTGGGATGAGAGGGGAGGGATCCAGGGAAAGTTCCCTCACAGATATTTTACCAAAGTAAGGTGCAAGTGGACACCCTCTAGCCTTAAATGTAAATCCCAGCTGATGTGTACCAAAAGAAAGATCAGCACCAAGAATCCATATTGTTTTGCTGCTCTGTGATCTCTCTGTGGCATCTAAATGGGGAGGAGGGCTTTAGCTAGTTTCCTTTTACTGCACCCATGTGGAATTGCAGAAGTTTTCTTGTCTGTTGTCAGTGTTGTGGTCCTGCCATGAGAACAACACAGCTAACCAGGAGTAATGGGATGGGGTTTGTTGTGAGTACCAGCCCCAGGTCACAGAGAGCTGCTGCTCCCCTCAAGGAGTGACCCTCACAGCCCACTCCATGAGGGATAAAATGAATCATTTCCAGTGATTTCCTGAGAGCTGGTGAATGAATCAATGGCAAAGTCAAGAGGGCAGGTCTCCTGGCTCATGGGGCTCTCTGGTGTACTCAGCTCTGCACTCTGGGGAGAAGAGCACCTTGCTGGTGTCACCTGGAAGTGGCGTGACAGACGTAGAAGTGCAGCCTGCTGTTGTCTCTCAGCTACTTCAGACTCCCACAGATCATTACCTAGGAGTGATTCATTGCTGTACAAGTGCTGCAGATGAGATATATATCAGGGTTACAGCAGTCTGTTGCAACATTACACTGAGTTTCATTGAAAACCCAGGTCCTAGATCAAGGAAACATCTCTTTTCAGCAGCACATGGCGTCCCTGAAACAACCTGGTAAATGCAGGCCTTGAAGGTTCCGAAATTCAAAGCAAAATAGAGAAACAAAAACATATGTTTGAAAAAGTAACTAACCATTGCTTTTAAATTTCTTGCATATGCATTTGGAATATTTGGGACTGTTAGTAATATTGCTGGTAGAGGCTGCCATGCAAATTTGGGAATGTTTTGCAAGTGTCAGTGGCTGGCTAGATTAGGAAACACATGGTAGAATAGACTATTTCCTTTGGAAGGGACTGATTGTGTATTCCAACGGCCTGACTGATTCAGGGATGACCAGAAGCTGAAGTGTGTTGTTACATGCTTTGTCCAAATGCCTCTTAAACACTGGCAGCCTCAGGGAATTAATTGTCCACTGGGAATCCTGTTTCAGTGTTTGACTACCCTCTCAGTAAAGAAATACTTGAAGACCATAACATCAACACCACTCAGACTGGGGTAATGTGAGAAAGTTGGGAAGGAACTGGATGTGGTGCTTTAAATGTGTCTCAGTGTCACTGGTGATAATTTGCTTCTGGCAAAACAAGAGCCTGGAAAGCCAGGAAGAAGCAGATTGTGAAGGAAACACAGGAACTCTAAGGTCAGCTGGCCTGAGGAAGTTAAAAAATACAACAAATGCCTCTGTAAACCTGAGACATGTTACCTGTGAGGGAACCTGGATGGAACCCTGTCAGTATCAAGCTATTTCCTCCTTTCTTCAGTGCCCCGGAGTGCCCCAGGGCTTTGCAGCTGCTCTGTAGGGTGGTTGTTGGTGCAGGCACTTGGGACTTTTCAGGGTGTGCAAACACAATCTTCAAACCTGTTGCTTGGATTCAAAGTTTCGATGTTCAGACACATCAGGTATGTGGTATGTTCCTAATCTCCATGTGGATGAGGGTAGCTCTGATGATCAGGTTGGAGGTAAATACTCACCACTACATATTTCAGTGTTATTTTGAACAAAGGGCTGAAAAATGTGATCCATTGTCTCAGCAAACATTCCTGCCAGGGAACATATTTGCTAGACTGTTGGCGAAAGCAAGATCTGGAGGGATGTGAACTCTCTCCAAGGTAATTTTGTTTACACATTTCAAATACACTATTGCAAATAATTTTGCTTTCTGCTCTCTGCGCCCCTGTGGAAGCTGTGCACTGGGAAGGAGTTTCCTGCCAAACTCAAAGAAAACCTAATTTCTGTCTTAGCATGAGCTGAAGGTCTGGACTTATTCAAACTGGGGTTGGGAAGAAGGGCCACTTGCCTATGGAAAATGGAGTTTTTCCAGTGCTAGCATGCTGCCCAGGACTCGTAATGCTAACTGGAGAGCGGGAAGTAATGCAGCACCATGGGAACTGCAGCTGACCAGAGGTTCCCCCAGAATTCCCACTGAGAGCAGCAGCAGTATTTCAGACTACCAGTAGGAGTATCCTTCATCAAACATGGCCAATTTTGATCACTGCAAGTATTTTCTCATTAAAAGGGAAACTTCACCCTAATTGGGTAACAGTTGTAACATTTAAAAATATCCTTCCACAAGATGAAACACAGCTGGAAATACACAGCTTTCTCCAAGAGGTAGAAATAGCCCTGGCAGAGGAGCAGCTGGAATAAGGACTTGTCAGGTGGGGGGTGTTGAGATTCAGAGTGTAGTTGTGGAAGGAGGAGAACTTCTGCATCTCTCGGCTGCAACAGCTGAAGATGAGGTAAATGCAGCATATGTCAGGAATGTCTAGACAAGGTGGAAAGCTTATTACAAGTATTGGAGAGGTAAAAAAAAAAAAAGAAGAAAAAAAAAAAAGAAAAAAAAAAAGGAAGAAGAAAGAAGAGAAACAAAGAGCCAGTAGATTTCATGATTATATGTTGCCTAAAGGAGACAGGTTGAGATTATATAATTCTCGGGGGAAACTCTACTTAAAACAATTATGTGTTCAAATGGGTGCACTATGTTAGGGTTTTTAAATTAAAAAAAAAAAAAAAAGAGGCTGAATGCTCAGGAAAGTGTGGAGGAGGTAGTGAAGTGCTGAACCGAAAATCTTTTTTTAAATCTTTATATGTATTGCATAGTGGGGGAGAGACAGCAGAGAAAAGGATGCATTTGACACACGTCAGAGATATCAACAGCTCCAGTGACAATTTTAAGGAAATTAAATGGAAATTAAAGGGAAGCATTTTAGAGCAGAAGTCCCAAAAGCACTTAAAAATATGGAACATCAGAAAAGCTCAGCATCTGCCAGCAGCAGGGGATCAGCTCCTCTCATGGCCAGCACACAAAGCTCAGCGGGCCAAGCCTGAGTCAGCTCCGGGATACCTGGACTGAGCCTGATGCACGTCACCAGCAGTGCCAGAGTGCAGGAGAACCTCCAGGGCAGACAGCTCCTTCCAGCAGGGAAAACCTCTGAAATCCAGGCATCCTGTAGAAAAAAAGGGAAAGAATTGGGACACCTTGACTTCCTTATTTCAGTTTCTCATGGTCTTGCAAAGCCATTTAATAGTATTGGGTGTGCCCAGTGGTTTTCCACTAAAACTCAGCTTGGCTCTCATGCCTTGACCATAGCACCAGGTGGCCTCTTTTTGTCCAAAAGTGCTTTTTTTCATTTCTCCTCCTCACTCGTTTCAGTCTCTGCCCATCTCATGGGTATTTCCATCTTTCTCTGTTCTGCCATGCCAGTGACAGAGGCAAGTGTGATATGACACCCCTTCACTTCCTTTGGACTCCCACTGTGCACATGATCCCAAAAATCAGCAGAGAGGATCCACAGAAATACACACCAGCATCTAAGCAGAACAATTAGTGTGTTTGGTAAGGAAGCAGAGGGAAAGACACCAGTATGTGTTCATTTCTCCAGAAACGCATCCCAAAAAATCCCCCACAAGAGGGTGACTTATCCATAGAGGATATTGGCCTCTCTGAGTTGCAGCTGCTAGTTTTTAATGATATAATTGTAATTTACCAATAAAATAAAAGAAGGAAGGAAGGGCTGGATAGGATGTGTATCATTGTGTCTCTGTAGGACTCTCCCTTTTCCAGCATGGATGCAGGAGAGTGGCTGTTGAATGTGAGGTCTTTAAGCTATGAGATGGTCATGCACATGTGAAGTTTGTTCAAATGTATCTGCAGGGTCCAGGTACAGCTTTGTGGGATCATATAAGATCATATATTTGATGAAAACTGTGAAAAAATAATTAATATTCTCTCTTTTTACATAAGTACTTTAACATTAGTCAGTATCCTTCTGCTGAAGGCAATACAAGACTGTGAGGAGTGGCTGATCCATCAGAGGGTTGTGCTGTCATCCAGAGGGACCTGGACAGGCTGGAGAAATGGGCCAACAGGAGCCTGATGCACTTCCACAAGGGAAGTACAAAGTCCTGTCCTCGGGGAGGAACAACCCCAGGCACTGAGGCTTCCCAGCTGCAGCAGCTGTGCACAGGAAGGACCTGGGGGCCTGTCCAAGAGCCAGCCACGTGTCCTCGTGGCAAAGCAGGCACCTGACTCCCTGGGCTGCTTTAGGGAGAGCAATGCCAGCAGGGGACGAGGTGATCCTTCCCCTCCACTCAGCACTGGTGAGACAAATCTGAGGTGATGCATCCAGTGCCGGCCTCCCAGTGTACAAGAGATGTGGATATAGAGGAAAGAGTTAAAGGCAGGGCCAAGATTAAGGGGTTTGAGTATTTAGTCCGTGAGGAGAGGCTGAGAGGGCTGGGGTTGTTTGGCCTGGAAAAGGAAAGGCTCAGAGAGGGATCCTGTCAAAGGAGACAAACAGAAATGCAAGAAATTGTTTCTAAATATAAGAAAAACCTCATTGAGAGGGTGGTCAGACATGGGAACAGGCTGACCAGAGCAGTAGAAGTGTTTCTGCCCTTGGAGATACTCACAACCCAACTGGGCGTGATCCTGAGCCACCTGCCCTCTGTGACCCTGCTCTGAGCAGGATGTCTGTGCTGGATGATCTACAGAGAACCCTTCTGATCTCAGAGATTCTGGGACTCTGCTCCTGGTTGTTACCACCAAATGAATTATTCGGCTGTCAATGAGCCAAGAGGATCTAGTGAAGAACCGAAGTGATTCTGTGTTTAACATGAAGCTTCCACTGGGCTGGGGGGGATTAGCTGAGTCAGACCACCCGTCTGTCCACTGGACAATCCCTCTTCCATTTCTGCCAAGGTCTCTGGGCTGCTTGGGACTAAAGTGGTTCCTCAGGCAATGGACAAGAATGGAAACCACTCTTGAAACCTCTTGTTTCTGGAATGCACTCCTGCACGAATTTCCCTGGACTATGCTCTTGTGTCATTGAAGCTACTCCTGGAGTTTGCATATGGATCAGGTTCTCTTTATTGATGTACACAGTGAATCAGAATGGCAACCTCTTGCCCTGTTGGGCTTTTCTTTATAGATTCAGACTTTTATTTTCCATCTGAAGGTACTAAATATTTTGACTGCAGCATGGGGAAATGCTGCTACCCTCACAGCCAGGTCGATCAGGGTGTAGAAAGGTGGCAGAATGACCTTGCTGTCTGACCTAGTGCTGTTATTTCTGATGGCGCTAAAAGTGCTGTCAGAGAAAAGCAGAGCAAGGGTAAAAGGCATTATTCAGTCTAGAAAGAAAATTGTGATGGCCAGAGATGATGGGACAGGAGTGACTGAGGTTCCTCCAGCAGAACACCTCCTAGCCCGCTCTGCTGCCTTGTTTGCCACCTTGGCAGGGTGTCAGGCAGGACCTGGACATTAATGAACACAAGGAGGCTTGAATGTGGCAACAGTTAATTGCAGACAACTGTGGGAGTGATGATGCCAAGATTGTCACTATAATGCCAAAAAGATCCAACTAGAGTGCTTAAAATTCAGTCATGTAGGATTGTATTTAGAACCTGTTCTCACCTCTCACAGTGGCTCTACGCAAATCCTGCTGGATTATCATCACTCTTCAAAGGCAAGGACACATCTGAAGTTCCTAGATTTGGGTAGAATTTTAGACTTTTTTTCTCTCCAAGCACCGTCTGTCTCTGGCTGATCCTTTTGTGTGCTGGGGTCTCATCTTGCACATGAGGGTGTTGGAGATACTCTGCTTCCCAGTGCTGAGTGGCCTTGCAGGTCACACCATCCCTGCCTGGCAGGGGACGTGCAGGGAGCTGGTGGCAAGAGAGACCACCTCTTCTGCCACCAAGCACAGCTGGGGAAAGCTCTGTCTCCTCCGTCTTGTGCTTTGAAATGTCTGCTCAGGGCAAAACTGATTCCAGAAAGAGCTGCTCCCTTGATGGGAGTAAATCAGTGCATAAAAATCCCTCCCTTCCAGCTGACACCATGTACCATGTTTTTATGCTTGTGCTGGCCTCAGTGTTTTATGTATAGTCCCTGAATAATATTTGCCAAAGGTAGAATTGCACCAGTTATCTCTTCCCTCAAAGTATTTCCCTGCTTCTGCAGGAGCCGATGCTGGGCTGTAGAAAACAATGGATGGACCAAGGGGAAATATGGCCCAGTGATTTAATCAGCCTTGCATTGAGTTAATCCTCTGAGGACTTGAAGGGAAATGTGAACTTGGAGTCAGAGTGAAGCTTGAGGGATGAGTCCAGCTCCTTCCTGCATCAACTCATGGCTTCCTTAGTCTGCCCTCTGATAAACCTGCATGTGAGTCCAAGTACTTTAAACATTGCTCGAGAAGAGGCAATACTGCAGAGGTGTGTCCAATGCACACAGCATACCCACGGGGTGGATGCAAAGGTGCCCAGGGAATGCCAGGCTCCTCCCAGAGTAACCACAGGCCATGAGAAGAGCCCTTGTCCTTGCTCAAGGAGTGAGTTGTCACTGGAGGAGGAGATCATGAAGTGTTTGCAGGGCTTAAAAGTGGAATGGAAGTCAGGGCTGGCCCCACCAACTCAAGTGTTTCGTTTGAGATAAGCAGCTGTCAAACCTTTCTCTCAACTGCTCCATCAGAAACAAAATGTTGGGGTTTTCCCCCATTATTTTAGTCAGAGGGACTCTTGATTTTTCATCAGGGTCAATTACACCAGCAGTCAAAGGGTGCTGCAAGTATCTGGACCCACAGCATGCAAACCTGCCCCTGCCAGGACCATCCTGCTCTGAGGCAGACAAGGTCTCCCCCAAATCTCCTGGTGGCTGCTCATGGACAGGAGGGATCACATAAGGGCCCAGTCCTGGCATAGCTTTCAACCCTCTGGGTGCAAAAGGTACCTATTAAAAGAGGGTTAACAGCTTCATTTTCTCATTTCTGAAGAAATTGGAGAGTTCTGGGTTCTTGGGTGCTTTTTTAAAGCAAAACAAACCCCCAAGACTGAATTTCAGGTGAAGAGCATTGCAAAAATAATAGAGGCTGTCAAAACACAGCCCTCATGTCAATGGCATTTTTTCCTAGAAAACTGTCAAAAGTCAACAATTTAAATGTACCTTTAAAGTACAAAAGTGCAGGTTTTGTACAAGGGTACTCAACTGATTTCCAGTTTTCCAACTGAAAATGTAAAAATCTTTATTCTGGTGACTGACCTTGTCCTGCCCAGACAGTTGGCTTTGGTCAGGCTTTGAGGAAATTAACCTTGCCAAAGGCAGTCTCTGCCTCAGCACCACTTGGGTCATTACCTTTTTCTTGCAAAGCCTTGCTCTGACTTTAGCTTCCACACCCTGCTGCTTGGGCTGGGGGGCTGATATTGGGTGTTGCTTATTAAGGCAAAAGAGTTCAGGGATGTGTAGTTTAGTTAACTCTGAGAGAGATGGGAGGCAGAGTAACCAGCAAGGCAAGAGAAATTTGGCAAAGTGCCTTCGGGGAGATTGGGAACAGCCAGGGCACCCCTGGCAGAGGGAAATACTGGCTGAGTTTGTTCCCAAGTGGAAATGGTTGTGCACAGAGTCCTTGCAGTGGTCTGGGGAGAGGAGAAGAAATTGTTTGTGACAAGCTCATGCCATCAGTATTCTGGAAGGGGATGGAAGAGGAGCTGGAAGTTAATGGAGTTGCTCTGTGCTCATCTCTGCAAGTTTGTGGGCTCATAAGGAAACACACAGAACTGCATAGGTCTATCAGCCAGGGGAATGATGGCTTTACTGTAACTTTGGCCATGGGTACAGAGCTGTGGCTGGAGGAGAGCTGTTTCCTCAACTACACTCAGCTCCTGAAAATGGCGAGCAAGTGACTTTGGTCTGGCAGAACTCCCTGAGATTCCCTGATTCCCCTCTCTCATGCTCAGGGCAAGAGCACAGTCACTGGGGAGCAGAGGATCTGGCCCTGAGCGGGTTCTTGTGTCCCTGGGTGTTTCAGATGTCTCAGTGTTGGCACTGAAGGCACAAGGTGGTGCTCAGCAGCCCAGACAGAGGGAGGAGCACTGTGTTAACGAGGGCTCCTCAGTGCAGGTGCCCTGCATTGGAGCTCACTCTCCTCTTAGGAGAGCTTAGGAGCTGCAGAGGATGATGCTGAGTGTGAGGAGCAAGCCTTTCACTCACTGGCATGCGTTTTGGCTCGAGCAGTGTCTCAGTGTGACATGTTTTATTGCTTTAGCGGCCTGTGGCTGCTCAGCAGAGCAGAAGGCTGCTGGGGTGTTTTGTTCTGGTGCATTACTCTGAGTTCCTGAAGGACCGTACCCAGGCTGGGCATCCCCCAGCAGCAGAGCTTGCCTGGGGCTGGCAGCTGCTGGAGAGCAGGGCAGGGAGCTGTGTGCTGGCAGGAGTGGCCATCAGGAGCCAGCTTCCTATGGCCATCTCCTGGAGGTTCTGAAAAAGGGGCAGCGGGGATGGTCTAGTATGTAATGGGAGCAAACATGAAATCTTACCTACCTGTTTCTTGGCTTTCCTGCCCATGAGGGGTCAGAGAAATGTTGAAACTTCAAAAAAGTGAAGAAGTGTGTAGGTGGGCTGAATTGGAGGGCTCATGTGCACATATGCAAAGTCAACCCCTGTGTAAGTGGCTACAGGACCTGAATCTGAGAATTTGTTGTGTAATTTGTATTTCTGCACATAAGTAGATATTTCTGTATTTGGTGTGAGGAAAAGAACTCCAGTGTGAACACAAGAGAATCCCATATGGCTGATCTGAAAAGAAAATGTGGAATATTAAGTTATCTTTAGTGTCTCTAGTGCTGTATTTGTACTCTCTGTCCTTTGGAAGTACAGAAGAGGCAATGCAGTACCTCTAGTGCAAGTCCCCAAACCCAAAACTAACAACAAAACAAAACAAAAAACCCCAACCAAACTAAATAAACACACTAAAAGAATGAAACTCTCAGGTGTGTGGACCAACCTGGAAGTGTTGAGACAGTGACAAAGCACTGAGTTGCCAGCTGAAGAGGTAGATGACTTTGACACTCCTCTCTTCTCCCAGGTGAATCTTTCTGAAACACTGAAGACCTTTATAGCTGTAAATACTTATCCCTCAGAGTTGGCCTTGTATGTCACTGGAAGGAAAATACTACAGCTTTTTAGTGGGTTGGTCCACTTTGTGCTGGTTTCTCATGGAGAAAATTCTTTCTAAACCTCAAAATGTCAGTCTCCATGGCTGGCCAAGAAACCAGAGCTAAATGATAAACGGGACATATTTCTGTCTTGTAGTATTTTTTCCTAATGCTGTAAATAATTTTTTGGGGCTTGATTTTATTTTTTGGGAGTTTTTTTGTTTGTTTTTAAGAACCAAAGTGCTCAAATCCAAATTTGAGAACAGGTTTAATCAAGAACTGGTATCGGTGGTTGGTGGAAATATCAGCCAGAAAAAACTGGTTTCTTGGTTCTTGTTTTCAAAGTGATTATTTTGCTTCTGACATTGGTTTTCATAAATTTGTGGCTTTATGGAACCCACTTTGCCTTTTGGACAGCAGAAGGTGCCTTGGGTAGCTGAACTGCAGAAGCCAATATCATTGGGTTTTAGAAGGGGCTGGAAGCTTTAGAGAAGAAATGCAGCCTCCTGCATCCATAGCTTTAGTTGTTTAGACTTTTTCTGCCCCCCAACTACACTCCCTATTCCTGCAGCAAGTCAGAAAGAGCAGAAAGTGAACTGGTGTTCTCTGCAGCTGGGTTTCACTGCATCTCTAGCTCTGCTGAGGTGTTTGAGCTTTGTGGCAGAAACCTCTGGGAAGCGAAGGGCAGTAGGAAACGCTTGTGCACATGGATGCAATTGAAATCTGCGGCACGGGGTAGGGATGCTCAGCAGTGTCATCAGCACCGTGCTGATACAGCAGGGTGACATCCCTTGGGCTGGCAGGAGCTCGTTGGAACGGTGAGGCTGGGTATTGCTATCCTGACTGCAGAGGAATCCTGCTCCTCTGCCTGCTGTTCACAATGTGGGGAGGATCAGTTCCTGAGATGCTCTGGAGGGATGGAGGGAAGTCAGATCTGGAGTGGTTTAAGCTGCCTTTTTTTTTCATCTGTAAGCCTGTTGAATGTCACACTGTGCAAGCAAAGACTTATTGAGGAGGAGAGGTTATTAGAACACATTTCCAAAAGAGTTGAAAATTGAGCGTATTTGGATTTTAATGACCAAATTCATAGGACCTGATGCTCCTTCAAGCTAGGATGGAAGAACACAGCCATCCCGCTCACCCACCAGTGGGGCAGGTCCCGCTTTTCCCAGGTACCATCAGACTCTTGCCATCGAGGTGTCCTCTCCTGGGTCCCACAGAGCTGCACCAGAGCCACGCTCTGGTCAGAGTCTGGGGGCTGCTTCTTGGCAGCAGAGCTAAAGCTGAAACACAAAGTGCTCAACAGGAAAAAATCAGAATAATTTTCTCCATAAAAGCACTTTGCTTAGCATAATCCTGGCTACCTTGTTTTGGTGGGGGGGAACAGCATGATTTTGGGGCTGCGTGGGTTGCGGAGCAGGGACAGCGAGCTGCAGCCTCACTGTCCTCACCTGTCTGGAATTCACCTCTTATTTCTCCTGAAATTCACTGAGAAGGGTCCTTGTTCCCTGCGATCCTCATGTCTCCCTCTCAAGGGTTTGAAGAACACTCCTCTCCCTCTCCAGCAGGATGGGTACTGCTAGACTGACCTCACCTGAAACCACTTCATTGCTCACCAAAGCCACGGCTGCCCGTGGAGTCACGTCACCTTCTCTTGAACTTTGTGCTCCTGTGTGACTTTTCTTGGAAGGATTTGAGCTTGTTGTCTGAGACAAGTGCTGAGCTGAATGAGTTGAACAGGCTGCTCTAACTCATGTCAGGCATGTCCTTCTGCTTTGTCTGTGAGGACACTGAGGGCTGCCTTACCACCATCAGCTCCTTTCTTCCTGTGTTTTTCTGGAGTCTTGGTCTTCTGTGGCAGTTTAGGTTTGAACATCTGGAGCTGAAAGCCACGTGGAAATGTGTTTCCCATCCAGACAGTCAGCTTTATGTGTCTAAATGTCCTTATAACATCTTCCATTAAGACTTCAGCCTGAGGTAGCATCTGTAACTCAAAGTTATTCCCAAAGAATTCCTTGGTGCTGATATTTTGGTCATCAACAGCCTTTTCAATTGAAAGCCTCAGCAGTGTAGCTCAGCTCCCTGGTATCTCTCTGACTGAGCTCTGTGCTCCCACAGTGGGCTCAGCTCAGAGTGCTCCTGGCTCTCCAAGAACTGGAGCCGAGCTCTCCACTGCCACGCTGATCCAAGCACTTGGCAGAGGCACAGCCTGTTTCTAAAATTGTTTCCAAGACAGTTTTCCATGGATTTGCATCTCCCAGACAGCCGAACGGGGTGGTATTTTATATGGTATCGTTGTTTGTTTAGGTAATGAGATAGGGAAAAACAAAGGGCTGGGATCCTTGGCTCTATGAAACAGCTGTCAACAGGCGGCCCCGAGAGAGTGGATGAGCAGGGACTGAGCAGCCAGGGCACTGAACTGGGGCTCTGAGGGATGGTTTTGATTCCTGACTCAACACAGTCATGGATGAAATGCATAAAAGGATGCCTCAGCCCAAAAAGAGGAGGGAGATACTGGGAACTGTGTGCTTTTGCTGGTTCTCTCCCAGGGAGCAGCTGCTGCTGGAGAGCAGCTTTTGTGTTGCACTGCCCACCTGGAAAGAAGGTGGTCCCTTCTGCAAACACTCCCAGAGTCTTCCTTCTGGAAGAACTTGCCCACAGAAGGGTGGACTCCCTCACTCATGCCTTTTGCCCTACCGTGTAATCTGGGCCATTCCTTCAGTTGTTTCTGTCTGGTGCTGAGGAGCCTGGAGGAAAGCCCCTGCCCAGAGGAGCTTTGCCAGAGAGCAGAAAGCACAAGGAAAACAACAAAATATCTTCCTGCATCCCCCCTTTAGTTTGCCATTTTGACTTTAGATGCAAGCTGCTATCGTTTCCACATGGAGCAGCCACATGAAAAGCACCACTAAACAGTTCTCTGAGTTTCTCAACAAGAAACACAGCAGCTAAATATATTTAATCTGTGTGTATTGTTCATCTTGGCTTTAATTTCTTGTTCTCAAAAGGTTTAGGAATTTAAACCCATGAATCATTACTGAAGCTGTTAATGCTTGGAGCCTTTTTCAGAAATGGAGATAAAGGAACTGATATTAATAGCAGCTTAGCACAAATTCAGCCAGAACAACTCTGTGAGAAGTTCCTGCCATCCCAGAGATGCCTCTTGGTTTCTAACCATGACAAAAGCTGCTATGAAGTGGGTAGGTGGATGAAATCATTCTTCTCCAGGTAAACAGGGTGCATCCATTAAAAAAGATCTCTCTGGCAGGTTATGGGCTACATCATCCCCATCTGGAGATCTCCAGAGCACTGTCCTGTTCCTCTGTTTCTAAAATTGCAGCATCTATTGAAGCAGAGACTTTTTCAGGGTGCAGCCATGAGATTTCTCTGGGACTGGAGGTCATGCACTTACTCTTGTTGAATAAAAGATTGGAAGAAATCTTTGCTCAGTTCCATTTCACTGGGCTGTCAGGTGGCTGTTTTTATACCTGCAGGATCCTCCCAAAGTCCTGACCTGGCTCCCAGATATGCCAGAAACAAGGTCTGTCTGTGAGATGCTTCAGTGAAGGATTGTGGTTTCCACTTCTCTGCAGATGGAACAGGATTTGTGGTAAATCAAATTATTCAGACTCTTTCAAGAGCCCGGGTTGGCTGGAAGACCATGCCAGACTTTGTTTGAATCCTCTGGGACTGAACACTGAAGGTCAAAACAGGAAGTCCAGGAGAACTCATGGAAAGGTCCTAACTACTGATTGTAGTCAGAAGTGAAACAAAAGCTGTGTGGGGACTGTTTTTATACTTTTGTCTTGACTTTAGTTCTGAAACATCATAGAAAATTACTGAGGTGGGAAGTGACTTCTGGAGGTCTTTTAGTCCAATCCCCTACTCACAGCAGGGCCAACTGCCTGGTTGATAATATTGATAGATGTGAGTGTTCAGAGGAAGCTGTCTCATGCTTTCTTGTTTGATTTGTACCTTTGGGTAGCATTAAAGCACAGAAACTACAAGGCAGCTGCATGAAAACCTTTGGAAGGAACATACTTCATCCTCCTTAGCAGGCTTGCTCTAATGATTGCTCTTTTCAGGATGGAAGAGAAATGGTCTGGTTTCTAGCATTTTCCTTCCTCCAATTCCCTCAGGAAAGGGAAGGCCCTGGTGTAGGGGAGGTGGTCCTGCTTTGTCTTGCTGCCTGTGTTGGGGGTGTGCTGGAGAGCTGCTGCTGACGGGGTGGGAAATTGGTTTCTGTGCATTCTGTGACTGGAGCCCTTGGTGTCCAACAAGTGTATGGTGGGAGGAGAGAAGGGGATAAGGGGCAGGAAGCAAAGCAGTGTGTTGTGGCAGCTCAGGAATGTGCTGGCTTGGGAAGGGCCTGAACCTCCAGCCATGCTGCACCAAGTCATTCCCTGTCCTAAGGGTGGTGGGGCTGCAGCAGGTTTGTGCCAAGTGAAAGCAGTACCCTGACTGAGAAGAACTGCACTCTTTGCCTATATATTTATGAAAATAGAGGTGAACTCTAATGAGAAATGAGGACATGCCTACAAATACATCTGTAGTTTGCATTTCTCTCTTCTGAAGCCCTGTCTTTAAAATGTTAGAGACCTACAAAGCAAACTGCTAAGAAGTGCATCCCCTGAGAGCTGCAACTCCCAGTACCAGAAATGGTGGCTGAGACCGAGTACCTGTGTTCCTTTTGGTCCTTTCAACAAAGCACCTGTGAGCACATTCTAGGCAGTCTGGATTCCCTCTCAACTCCCAGCAGAGCCCTGTAATGTGCTTGTCCCTGTGACATTCTTGCTTCTGATGAAGGAAAAGGCCTCTGTCCCCTTCTCTCCTCTGTTCTCCATCATCAGTGAGTGTGAGTCTCTGAGACTGCAGCCCATGGCCATATCTCTTCCTTTCACAGAGTGCTCTGGAGCCATTCCTGCCCCTGGAACAGGCACACTCAGAGCCAGGAAGCATCAGGCTCTGTCGGAGCCTCTGGGGCTGTCTCTCCATCTGTTTGTTTAATGATGCGCAGCAGTCTCATCTCCGACTTCGCCCCTCAGGACAATAATCCACTCTGATGTTTAGGCCAGCCAGCTATTCTTCCGAGACCAGGCTGCGGCTGGGGCACTGTAGGCCAGAGAAGGCTTAAAAGTCTTTTTATGAATTGCTTTATGGCTCAAAATGTTGCTGTGAGATCTGCAGGATATGCAGAATGCTCGCTGGGGTTTGCCTGCTGGTTTTCTGCTGAAGAAAGGGATGTGCCTCAAAATCCAGATATGCTGATTCTTGAGATCACTGAGTAAGAGGGCAAAGCTTTAGGGAAGAGAGACTTCAGTGAAGTGCTGGTTTCAAACTCCTCCTTTGCTTTAATTGCTTGGCTTCCATGGCTTTTGGTGTGAGAAAGTGCAGTGGCTTCTTTCTCTAGAGATGCTAAGGTGTCGGGAGGGAATAGTGGCAAGGGCCCTAATCCTAACCATATCCCCTCAGGAATGCCCAGGTGGCACTAGTCTGAGTGAAATACCCCCCAGGAAAGGAAACACATCCAGGGATATGCTTTGGGTTTAGTGCCCTATTAAATAAGGAAAAACATACCCTTGGGATCAAAAAGAAAATATTTGTCTTTCCCATAATCCATTACTAAGTCTTCCCTTTCGTTTTGGAGGTGGAGATCGCGTGCAGTAATTCCAGCATGTTGTATCTCACATCATGTCTCTCAGGCAGAACAAAGAGGTTACCCAACTCCTCTGGTTCTGTGCATGAGCCTTTCTACATAATGGGATTCTGTTCTGCCGTGTGCAACCTGGGCCCAGAGCATAGTGAGGAAGAATTTCTGAAGCAGGGGATATGACCTTGAGCTCTTTTGTAAGCTCCATGTGCTTTTGGCTCACCACAGGACCAGGAGAAGATGCTTCTGGGGCCCTAGAGAAAGAGGTCTGGGAATGGCAGGGGCAGCTACTCCACCTGCTCTGCCATCGAGAAACTCACACCAGCCAAATACCCAGGTCTGAACATCTGCAGAGGCTGGCAAAGGCGATGCCAGGCTGGATGCAATGCAAGCCCTGAATTACAGAGACAGATGGAGCAGGGTGAGAGGGGCACGGGTCAGAGGAGAGCAGCAGCTGATGCGTGCAGGCAGCTTTCTCCAGGACGAAGGAGCAGGAGCAGTTTCCTCCTCGGAGCCAGCCGCTACCCAGCGTGGTGCTGAGCACAGTGGGCACTGTCCGTGCAAACGTCGCCAGCAGTGCATTAACAAAAGCCCTAATGAAGAACAGAGCAGGGTTATCATTCACCCAGGAGCTGCAGCTCTGCCAAAAGAGCCACGCACGAAGAGCACAGATGGGAGCACGCGTCTGCAGCCACCCACCCGTGTAACTGTGGGGTGTGTGCCCAGGGCACGCTGCCCTGCTTGGGTCTGCTGGTGTCCTGCTCGAATTACTTGAGTCTGTGTTCAGTCAAGGAGCTTGATTTCAGTGAAACAAGGTCAAACCCTCCTAAAACCAGGAGCTGAGGGCAATTTTGAATGCTTGAGTTGATTCAATTGAATGGGACCTGGGAGCTTGAACATTTTAAGATTCTTCCACTAAGGGCATCATTAACTGACGGTGAAAGTCGGGGCGACTGAAGTCTGTCCCCAATCATACACTTGTGAAAGAGCCTCACAGCTCTGGAGAAAGCAGGACAATGCTTGCTTGCGGTGCCTTTGGAGTGGGAAGGGCCGTGGATGGGTGGGAGCCTTTCCATTTCCATAGCTCAGCATCTCATGGAGTTTATCCACTGCAATCAGCTTTTCAAATTCCTCCATTTGCATCCTGATAATAGCAGACCAAGGCACTTTTCTCCATTATAAAACTCTCCCTCTGCTCCGCCTTATTCAGAGGTGTTCAGGAAATCTGGCGCTTTCCCCTCCTCTTCCCTGCTCCCCCAAAACGCTTTTCTTTCTCCAAAAGCAGCATGTCGCATCTTTCCCTCGCCCTGGCAGACGGATTTGTATGATTGTGCGTGCTCAGGGTTATTGCTGCTACCTGCTATTTTAGCAGGAAGAGCCCCCGCGAGCAGGAGAGAACAAAGCCCGAGGATTCCCGAGGTCTCCATTGATGCGGAAGGCACCGAGCAGAGCGTGAAAGAGATAACAGAGACGCAGCGAGATCCTCCTCCATCCCTCCCCCTCCCTCGCCCTGCGATTCAAGGAGCAGAGGCTGGTTTGTGAATGGGGAGCCGGAGCTCGTTCAGACGGAACAAATACCAATAAAGGAGCACAATAGCGGCTGCTCCCTTGCCGGAGCCGGCGAGGAAAAGGTAGCAGTTCTCAAGAGGGGGCTTATTTCCCGAGGAGTCGCTGGTGCGTGACAGATGGAAGGAACTAATAAAATATTATGGACTTGCAGAGCTTTGATCTTCCTGCGATTTTTCATTTTTCCCCTTCTTCCCAAGGGTACAGGCTGTGTTATCTAAATGAATAGGGTGGAAATCTCATTTGGAAAAGGCTATCCTGGCAGCATGGCTTGTGGAGGGAATGTCAGCAGCCCGCTCCAGCACCGGGCTTCGGTGCGGGCTGGATTTTTGCTGCAGCAGGTTTTCATTGCCTTTGAAGCACCTGTACCACTTCTCATTCTGTTTCCAGTGTGTCTTTCCACCTGCTTGCAGGTCTGCTGGAGCAGGAGTGGGATAAGGACGGCCATTTTGCAGCTTTGTGCTCATTTTGCAGGTTCTGGTCGATGTGCAAGAAAGAGTAAATTCATTTTTTGGGTCAATGTGCTTTCCTATTTTTGTTCCCACTCACAGGGACCCTGCAGCCCTGAGCTGGGGCCCTCAGCAGCACACAGCTTTTAATCTAATTTTCTTACTGTGACTAATCTTTAGGGTGAATAGGTTTGAGTTTTGTCTCTGTGGCTGTGAAGCAGAGAAATTTGTTTTCTTTCTAGAGAAGTCACTGTGTTAAGAGCCCAAGCCCTGGGGCTTGAATGGAGAGCACGAGTATTGGCTTCGTGCAGAGTGGGTTCCCGGGACAGTGAGACCCCTCCTTGATTTCAGGCTGTCTCTGCTGTTGTGTCAGTCTGGCTGTCTGCACAAACGGGTTAGCAGGTCCCTGAGGGCTTTATTGCTGCACAGGATTGAACTGTGATCATTTTTTTCTCTCCCCTTAACAAAGGGTGTTTGTGAGTGCCTCTCTTGAAAATGCCTCCCTTAAGTTATCTGGTCTGACTCTTCAGAACTACTTCTTTCCTGAGCCCCTGCCTTGCTCATGTCACCCTCACTTGCCTCCTGGGAGCAGCTGTCCCTGCTCCACCTCGCCGTGGCACTGCTGTCACAGTCATCACTCGATGCCCACGGGCAGCCAGTCCACATCTTGGCCCTGATGGATCTCCCAGGTTTGGCAACACTGGCCCCTGCCTTGGCCCCTCCTGCCAGCCGAAGTATAAACCCGCCTCCATCTCCACAGTGAATCCATGACTTCCCCCTTGTTCACTCCTCCTTGTTTCGCCGGTTCCAACCTATGGAAACAGGTGCTCTCTCCCTGGAATGGTGGAGTTAACAACACTGTGAGGGTCTTGCATCACCAGACACTGGAGTTTACGCCTGAGAAAAGTTTGAATTGGTTTTGAGGGCATCATTGCCCCTTGTGTGCAAAGGTGTTGACATAGCTCCATGTTTTAGTTCCTGGAACAGAGGTGGGGAGGTGAGGGCTATGCTGTATGTAGAGGGGAAAACTCAACACCCTTGCTTCAGCTTTTATTACAAGGCCCTTCTGTTCCAGATACTGTATTTTGATTTTTTTTTGTCCATGCATTTATTGCATTCCTTGGCTGGTCCCACGGGCACTTAAATCACAATAGCTGGGGGCCTCTGGATTAGGGTACAACAGTAAATCTGCAGATGTACAACCATGGACTAATTTCCAGCTGTGCTACAGATCTTGCTTGCCAGGCTTAGTTTTAGCAGAAAGCCCATGGTTCCTGCTTGTTTTCTAATTGGTTATTCCCTTGGCTGAGCAGGGTGGAGGGAAGGAGGACTCTGCCCCTAGGTGTGTGCAGAAGTGTGATCATGGCCAGAAAGAGCCAGATACTAAAGGGTGCAGGTGATACCCTGGGCACTAGGCAGGGAGATGCCTGTGGGAGTCAGGAGTGGTTTGTCTTTTGGATTTGTATTGTTTAACACTGAGAAAACTGATAAATTACGACCTTAAACGGCTCTTCTGTCCCTTAAACTTCAGAGCAAACAAGGGAGGGAGGCCTGTACAGATCGAACACTTAAAATAATATCTTAAGAGGGGTTTTATTTTTTTAAAACTTGGTTTGCCAAAAACTCTTAAGACTTTTTGCACTAATCTTGGACAAGAAAACATTGCAAAATACCACATTCTCCTTGGATGATAACATTGTTTCCTGCCCTGCTCTAATACCAGCCTATTGCCTCAATTCCTGGGATTGCTTTACTCAAATGTTTGCGTTCTCCACTGGGCTGGACTTTGGCACTTCCCAGTGCTTTTGGGGGCCTGGATGAAACTGCCCCATGGCTGGAGGCTGCTCCCAATGCTCACTTACTCCTCTGGACCTAGATCTGTGTTCCTGGCTGATAATCCTGACAAGATCCCACCCCTTCACCTCCAGAGAGCCAGCTGGCATATGTAAATCCAACCAACTGGATTTATAATTGCCACGTGGAAATGACAAGATAAGTGCCAAAGCTGCATCCCTCAGCTATCCCCCAGGAGCATCTGTGAGCTCTGGAGCTCAGCTCCTCACAGATAACACAGAGCCTTCTGCAGACTGATGGGCTTTGATTTCAGAATGCCCTGGTGTGAGACTGGTGGCTCTGGTTGTGTTTGGAGCAGATGTACCTGCCTGGAGTCCCGTGTTAGCTGTTCCCCACCCCCCAAACAGATATGTGATTTCTTGCCTCTGTTTCCACCACTGTTCCTTTTAGACCAACGTGATCCACCAGGCAAGTTGCAGTGGGCTCTGTGGGGAGGGTATTTAGCAAGAAAGCAGAGCTGGTGGCAGACAGAAAGTGGGTGAGCCTCCTTTGGTGTATTCTGATGACCCTGTCATCCCTGGTGGCATGTGGCCATCGTCCCCATGAGGTGCCATGGACCTCAGCCTGGATTTCCTAGCCCTGTGTGATGCAGTAAACCAGCATCTCCTCTCAGCAGAGCAGGCAATGACACAACCAGAAGCTGGCCTGGCTACAGCCAGTGGCAGGACCAAAATCTGTCCCTCTTTCCCAGCTCCTGTGTCCATGCAGGGCCTGGGAGGGTTTTCTCCTCACAGGTTTCTGTCATATGGAGCACATCAGCTCTGTGTGCTGTTTACTGCCTCGACTGCTCCAGAAATATTTCACAGGGGGAAAGCTCTTGGCCAGGGCCAGGTTGAATTTTCCAGACTCTATTCCCCCTGGAGTTTCATTGCTTGCAACCTTTAGTGTGGTTATTTTCTTTCTCTCCTTAAGCCCAGCCTCTGTATCCTTAATTAGCTGACTGTGGACCTAACCTTGCTTGATGCATGATGGTTTTGATGGGGAAATGTAAGCAATGGAGGTGATGAGTAGAGATGCTCAGGGATAGTGGCTTTGGTCTGTGGAAAAAAGTTAAGGGTTACTGTCTTTTTTTCCTCTTTCTTTTTCGTGAACCTGGATACAAACTCAAAATTTCCTACCTCAAAAACCCACACAGCAAAACAAGAACTTAAAGATCCCACCCCCATCCTCACTTCAAATAAAAACCTTAACTCTATTTATAACCTGTATTTAAACAAAGATTCTTACAAATACCCCAGAGTATCCCTCGTGACTTGTTACTTTAAAAATGTCAAAATAGGAATTTCAAAGCTTTTTTTTTTTTCCTTCCCATTCAGTGTTTAACAAAAATATTTCAGTGCATTTGTTGAATTATGGTTTTGTTTAAAACAGGAGGTTTCTTTGCACATCTGTCCTTGCTGGCACATCTGCAGCAGGTTGTGGGGACAGTTCAGTGCAAGGGCACCCAGTGTGACCCCTGGCCTGGACAAAGGCAGGCCATGTTTCTGTGTCCACTCAGAGATGGTATCTCCTCTGCTCTATACTCACTGGAACAACCGAGAGAACAGAGGGAAGCTCTGGAGCTGCACTGGCCTGCTCCCGTCTCTGTCCCGTGCAGCTGAGCCCGTCCCAGGGCTGTCACTCGCTCCTGCTGGAGTGTGGCTGATGGCTCCCTCCAGGACTTTGCTGCCACTCAGCTGGGATTAGCACCACGTTCCCACCTCGGAGACAGGAGAGCAAAAAGCATCAGTGTCCTCCTAGCTGGACTGGCAAGGTGCTTCCCACCCAGCCTTGCTCTCTGCATAACCCCTGCCTCTGCCTTCTGACGTGACCGGTGCAGAGAGGATTAGAGACATTCCTGTAACTGCTCCAAAATAACAGATGTTCCCAGCAGTGGGGATCTCCTCTACTCTGTGTGGGAGCAACATTCAGTACAACCTCAGCTCTGTGTTGGTTGTACCTCCAGTCTGTATTTTCACAAGGAAATGGAGATGATGGTAGCTTAGGAGACACCCAAGTATATTTGGGTCTAAAATGAGAAATATTAGAGGGGTTGATGTGTGGGCAGACATCCATCCTGGGCTGTGCAGCATGGCCATGTTTGCCTTAATTCTGAGATGCCCAACACAAATTCAGTGTGGTTTATCCAAATCTCTGCCAGGGACAGAAGCTGGGTCTCTTTCAGCTTTATAAGTAGGGAACCAAAGTCAAACTGTGCTGTGTCCCACTGCCAGGACCTGGTGGCTATGTCCTGGCAGGAGTGTGAGGAGCAGGCCCAGGAGGGACAGAGTGCCCACCTCTACCATTATGTTTGAAAATGAAGTTGTCTTATTCAGTCATGCAATGGCAAACCCTACAGGGGACTGTGCCCAGGGCTGATTTTACTTTTCATGCAGTTTTTCCTGCTGTGTTTTTATTGTGCTTCCTTCTCAAGGCTGGCAGGAACAGACACCCCTACAGGCCAGGTGTCCATAGGTATCCATCAGCCCCAAGCCTCTTCCAGCCTGGCTCCATTTGCAGGGCTCTTGCTCAGTTTGCAGCCTCTCGCAGGAGGGGTTTGGAGATACCTGACAATCCCAGCTGTGGTGAAAATCAGCTTCCCCTGGCGTGCGGGCTGACCCCTCAGCACACACCAGGGTTCACCTGCAAAGAACGTGGTGAATCACTGGGGTTTCTGAGGTGGTCTGGAGAGAGCTTTCCAGGTCTGTGGGTTTCCATTCCTGAGGTCAAACAGAAGACCCAAAGCAAGGGGTCCTTTGCCTGCCTCCAGCCACTAACAGAGGTATTGCAAACAGACAGCTTCCTTCACTGCTTCCTCATCCCCTCTCCCACCACTTTTCCCCTTCTTGCCTTCAGCAAGCCCTCCACAGCAGAGGCTTTGGGGAGCCCCCTGGAAGTGAGCAGGACAGTTTGCTGATGTATTCATGGCAGGTCTTGCTTCAGAGCCAAGAGGCAGCTGCCCTTGGGTACCAGGATGCCCAGGAGATTTCATGGAACTCAGATTTCACAGAACATTCTGAGCTGGAGGGCACCCACAAGGATTGTCAAGTCCATCTCCTATGTGAAAGGCCCATACAGGGACCAAACCTGCCTTGGTGGGTTATTAACACCACGTTCTGACCAACTGAGCTAATTCAGGGTCATGTGTGATAGCCATCTGGAAAGGGAGAAACTGATCCCAGTTGATTTGCAGTGGTAGGATGCTTTGCCCTTTGAGCTTTATGTGTGACTTTATGTATTTTTTTCAGATAAATAAAATATTTGGTTGGGTGGAACAGGTATATAACATTTTTTCTATCTTTTCAGATACAGAGTAGGCTGTTTCTATAGGTAGCTTTTATCTAAAATCTAAGGATACAGGAATGAAGGATACATTGCACTGGTGATTATACCTACCCCTTTCACTACTGTGGTTTCAGGGTGGTTGAACCATCATAGATCAAAATAATTATGAGGGTCTGAAATGTCTGTGGAAAGCAATTTTTTACCATCAACCACTCTATCCTATATTTTGGCTGAGTTTGGGAGCCTGTTTTCTGTTGTTGGTCCCTCTCATCTTCTAGTCAGAGCCATCCAGTGAAAAAGAGCAAAATTGTGCTTATTTCAAAATAATTGACTGTGATTAAGTAGATGTTTTCTCCCAGTGGAAGGTAACTATCTACATCTGTGTGAGAAGGTCCCCATCCTTCTCTTAGAGAGTATGCAGCTGAGGTTTGTGTTTCTATCAGCCCTCAAACCAGAACCTGGTCAATCCCTGAAGGGGGTCACTGATAGCACTGCCAGTTTCAGAGCAAATGCCAGGAGATGCTGCTGGGCATATAGAGAAATCTCTGCTCTAAGCCCCCTTCCACACAGAAAGAATGGTCTTTATTTGCCACAAGAAGCTGCTGTGAGAATGGATTAGTTAACGTTTCAACAGTGTTTGCAAGTATTTATAGCATTAAACTAACCTTTGTGTCACTCAGTAAATAGCTGTTATTTCTTGATGGCAGGCTGTATATATGGGCTGTTATGGTGATGCAGCCAAAGGGGCTTTTGATACTTTTTTCCCACTAGAAATCAGACAAATTCATTTCTTGGGTGCTTTTGAAATTTCTGCAATCAAATCAGAAGGAGGGGAGATAGGATGGAAAATATGAAGTTTCTCACCCCGTTTCTCAGAAGAATTGGTGAGGGGGAGCAGAGTGAGGCTTCAAGGGGGAGTGAAATTGCTGTAGTCAGGAGGTGCAGGGGTTCCAGCTCTGTTCACTGTCTTCTGCTGTTTCAGTCACACCTTGGTAGCCAGAGTCACAAGGTGAATTTTAGATGCCGCAGCTGATTTCTTCTTCCTGGCAGCAGTGAACTGTTACATCCTCTCCCTGCTCCCAGCTGTGTCTTCCCATCTCCTCCCTGGCACAGGTCCTGGTGCTTGGCAGCACTGTGCTGGGAAGGTGCACCTTGGTAAGCTGCCAGAAGCAGGTTTGCTGGATTTGGGGAGGTGGTTCAGTGCAGGCTCTGCTGAGCACCAGAGCTGTGGCAAAGAGGATAAACTGGGCAACATGAGAGAGGGGACCAGGTCCTTTTGGCACCAGTGACCCTTTAGAATGGTTCACTCTGTACATCTGTCATTTATACTAAGGTCAAAGATTTTTGATGTTTATGCACTTTTCACTTGAGGGGAAAAAGTAGTTTTAAGGGCAGTCAAAGCTGAAAAACTGCAAAATGGAAAGTTGATTCATTTTCTGCCAGCATCTTTGAGACCACTCATGCAGAGAAAAAGCTTCTGGATAAGGCAAAAAGTTTTGCCTTTGGAGTTTGACCCTCACTCCAGGTGAGGTGGAAGAAATTCAGTTCCTTGCAGATCCTTGCAGAGTTAATGATGAAAGTGAGCAGCAAAGGCATAGTTTTGCTGAGATCAAAATCAGCCAAGTGAGGAGCTGGGACGTGGGGAGGAGGAGAGGTGGGGTGTGTTTGTGTGGCCCTGCCTGGGCAGCACTGGTAGGGAGCTGCCCGAGGCTCTGGAGGAGCACAGCCTCATGGATAAGTGCTCCTAGGCTTTAACTCTGATGATGAGCTCTGTCAATCTCACGTCCCTTTTGTTTCAGCACTTTGCCATCCCTGCTCATGCAGAGGGTGCTGGATGCTGGCAGGGCCATCTGTCAAACTGCCTGAGGAGCTGGGAGCAGAGGGTAATCCCTGGTGTTGCTGTGAGCCTGGAAGAGCAGAAAAAGCAAAGGGAAGCTTGATGATGGGCTCAGAGCTGTTTACTTAACCTGAACCATTGGCTTGACACTCCATGTCCACAGTTCAGTAAAAGATTCCTGTGACAATGAAAACCAAAAGCTCGAAGAATAACCATCAGGCACAAAATGTGTTTTTTCATAGTTAATAATTGTTTAAATTGTTATAATTGTTTAAGTGTGCATAGACATACACACAACTCAGAGCTGGGAGTTCTCTAACCCTCCTGGACTGCAGCCCAGAGAGGCTCTGCTCCTTCACCTGTGGGACAAACCTGTAGCTCCCTTGGAACAATCAGACCTTGTCCTGCCAGCTGTTGCCTGTCCTGTGTGGAGCAGACCCTCTCACTGTCACAGTTCACTTCAACAAGCCAGGGTTGTCTTCAGGGGACATCTGCCACAAATGCAGTGCAGGTAGGAACCTGAATGAGAAGGGATGAGCCTTTACAGAGAAATGAGACGTCACAGGATGTCCCAGAGCTGGCAAAGGCCAGTCTCTGCTGTGTCCTGTTGTAATTTGATCCTATGCCTGGCTGATGAAGAGGAGGGACACGGTGTAACTTCACTGTGCAGGACATGACAGAGCCCTTGGCTGGCCTGAAATAGGAAGAAACTCCTCTGACACCCAAATGAACTCAAGGAATTTGTCAATAAGCCCTCATCTGCCTTGGAGAGCAGATTAGGAGCATCTGCTGAGAGTTCTAGTTATCCCTTTTCCCCTGCCAAATTTTCTGTGGTTGTCAGCTCAACACAGGTTTGTCATATGAGACTTGAAGTCTGCATGTGCTGATGGTGGCCCAAATGAGAGATGAGGACACAGTTATATTCTTGTTCTCCACAATGGACAACGCTGTGAATCCAAATCTGCTTTAGCTACCAAGATGAAAGGCAGTGGACTAAGGGGGCTTTGAGGAAGACCTGTGTTTCTCCCTGGTGCTGAACAGTCTGGAGATGAGCAGGCTGTGATTTGGGTTGGGGCTGTTTTGCTTGGGTGTCTGCATCAGAGGAAACCATCGCTGTGTTCAGGTTTAGGTGGCTCTCCCTGAGTTTTGGTGGAAAGCAGGAAGGCAAGCTACGTTCTGGAGCTTCCTGATCCAAGGTCTGTTCAGGGAACTGTGGCCCTGAAACTGCCGTTCTCTTCTGCCCCAGGAGAAAGAGTCTTTCTCTTTCAATAGTAAGATGCTTGTTTCCTACAAGGATAAAATAATACAAAACCCCACAATGCAGGTACTGTACTGCTTTTTTCTCAGGTACAAGCTCTTTTTTCAGGTTTTGTTTTTAATTTTTGTACCTTCTTTCCTCTAAATGCTCCTGAAATGTATCATATATCTCCTTGAACGGCACATTTCTGAGCATGATTCTTACATTTCTTGTGCACAGGATTTTCTTCCAGGCCTTGTGAAGTCCTCTTTGTTAGAATGAAATGTAGAAGAGCCAGATGGTTTGGCCAGAGTCCAGTTACCTAAGAAACACAGCACCAGCACCCTATCAGAAGCTATTTCCTCTAAAGATCACGCTCGGCCAGCTTTGTTCTAATAACCAGCCTAAAGTCAACATTGAGCTGTCAGTACCTATTTTTTCCTGCATAATTAATCTACAAAGTTCAACCTGGAATCAATATAAATGACCTCATGGTTTTGCTTTTTTTTTTT